>CM021100.1:833801824-834297565 GCA_007115665.2 Sequoiadendron giganteum | reverse complement strand
TTGTGCCATTTTCCCTAGGCTGGGCGGACTTTGACCTTTTTGTGCCATCCTTTTCTAGGGGCGGACTTTTACTTCTCCATGCCATGGCGGACTTTGACCTTGTTGTGCCATCCTTTTCTAGGGGCGGACTTTGACTTCTCCATGCCATGGCGGACTTTAGCTTCTCCATGCCACTTTCCATATGGCGCAGTTCCTATCTTGCTGGGTGGACTTTGACTTCTCCATGCCATGGCGGACTTTAGCATCCTTCATGCTTATGGGCGGACTTCAGCCTCTTTGTGCCATGCGCCTCTCCCTATCATCTTGGGCGGACTTTGGCTTCCTCATGCCATGGCGGACTTGATGAATTTCTTGCCAGTGCCTACCTTTGGCATGCCAAAGGTAGGGCTGACCTTGACTTTTCCATGCCATTCCTCTCTTGATGGCGCCATTCTCAGACTTAGATATTTTTCAAAAATTCCTGCCATTTTTCAAACTTTTTCACTTTACCTTGATTTTCTTGATTTCTGGAGACATATTGATTTTCTGCTTTGTGGGATCCAAAAATAGAAATTTTTTCCCAAAATAGAAACTTTCCAAAAATAGAAAAAGCAAAAAGCATCCCTAAAAAATAGGGACTCCAGAATGGCCTAAAAATGCCAAAAATCAAAAAAGCAGATTCCCTAAAAAATAGGAAGTGTCAGAAACGACTGAAAGCAATGGCGATCTTCGTCTACCGGGTCTTCTAAGCACTTCTATGACGTTAAGGCCCAAAAACGGGCTCAAAATCTCAACTTAGCCAGACCGACTTTCAAAATTTATCCAAATTCAAGACTCTCAAAGACGTTGCGCAAAGGGCGGAACCAAACTTGGGGGTCCCCATTTGCGATGGGGCGATGTGTGAAATAGGTCACAACAGATCCCATGGAGGGGGGCTTCCTAAAATATTTCAGTGGGTGCTGCTTAGATTTTTTAGGAATATTTTAAGGCTAGTGGTCCCATGAATTCAATTTTGCAATTCAGCTTAAAAGTTTGAGCTCCAAAATTTAAGGATCGAACTGGAGTATTTTTGGTAAAAATTAATAAATAAATAAAAATTCTCTCATTTTTAATTTTTTTTAGGAATTTAAAATTTTAAGCGATAGACAAGTGGCAGAAAAACTTTCTAAAAAATTCCTAAGTTGTAGGGGCAATTTCTAGCCCCACCTCAATTTCACCGCTGAAAGATTCATTTCTAAAAGGTAGGGGCTCCTATTTTTCTGGAAAAGATTCTAATTAATCCCGTAGCACAATTTTTTTTTCTTCATGAGACCGCTTGATCCATGAAAATAGAAGCCCAAGCCCCCCTATGGGACCATACAGTAAGACAAATATTTGTCATTTAAGTTTCACACACTAGTATTTGTCATTTAAGTTTTACACACTTTAGTATTCGTCATTTATATGGTAAATAACATTGTGTTAGATGGTTTATGAATGTACTGGGGAACGCTTAACTGCAATCCAAATTTTAATATGTGTTATGTGGCATCTAAAGCAAATCAACTTTATGATTTAATTATTATTAACTATGTGGGTAAGTTTATGATAAGCTTTGTACCATAGTTGCTGGGAGACGTAGGATACTGGTACTGGTATGGGGACAGGGACACCAATCAAATTAGGGTATGTGAGTTAAATGAATAAGGAGACGGCTATTTTATATGTAAATGATTCACCGAAAATTTTGGGTACGGGGACTAGTACGTTGTCTATGCTCGCATAATGTAGTTTCCCGGCAACTATACTTTGTACCCTTTTAAATATTCACCTTATAGTATATCTTAATTAATGAGTCAATGTAGTATATTCTAATTAGTAATGGTATGGGTGTGTTAACAAAAACTATTAAAGAGTTGACATACTATTTTGTACATTGTTATTTTCATTTACCTATAATGAATAAAATAATTTTAATGAAATTTTAGTAAATAAAATAGTAAATAGCTACACTTTAGTAAATAAATTAGTAGATATATAAAAATAATAACACTTTTAATAAAACTATAATAATTATATTATCAAATATCTAATCAATAATTTATTTTAAATTTAACATTTCAAAATTTAGAAAAATAAATCATACATCAAATAAAATAGCAGTTTAAAATTTTAGATATTTTAAATATATTTAGTATATAGTATAAGTAGATTTTATGTACATCATAAATAAAAAATAAGTTATATAATATATAAATATATAATATTATTATACTTACAAAATCAAAATCAAGTAAAAATATATATAATAATAAAAGAAATTATTAAATTTTATTTTATTTTATTTCAAAGTGTTTTTTCTACTATGTAATAAAATAAGTGTTAAATAGTGCCTCAACACAATATCTTCTACTCCATTAAATAATGCAAATAAAATAAAATAATTCTTAAATCTAAAGTAAAATAATATAACTCTTAAATAAATAAAAGAATAGATGTGTTCATGTTTGTCTGAAGTATACAAAGATTAGTTAGAAATACATCAAATAATATTTGAAATTTCTAAATCTTTAAGAAAGTCATAATGAAGTGGTTCCTAAGTATTTGAGAGTAGTCTATTGTTTGATATATCACTAATAAAAAGTCTAAAAGCTCAAATATTGGTTTATTTTTGCAATCTTTCCTCAATAAAATAAAAATTGAATCTTGATAAATAATAATTTATTTATAAAATAAATTTAATATATTTTTATTAAAAATTTGTTATTAAACAAATTGAATTAAACTAGCATACCCATCTTTAGAAAAATCTATATCAAAAATGTTTGAGAGATATCATTCTCAGAATTCTGTTTTAAGTGGAATAGGTGCCCAAGAACGCTATATCTTGATGTTTTTTACATAAATTTTTTCTGAAGATAGGTATGCTAGTGAATTAATGTTTTGATACCAGATGGTAAGTTTGTAGGTTGATATGTGGCCTTGTGGCTTGCTATTGTTTTAAGGCAGAATGCAACCATTTTGCCAATAGAATTGCATTTACGAATATATTGGAACAGGCTAAGAATGAATGCTTCGAGCTCTTGATCAAATCTGAAGTAGATATCTACCATATCATTCATTTTCTCTTATTTGCAGTGTTCGATAGGGATGCATCCCTCTCCCCTCACTTCCTGCGCTGCCAATTGTTTATGAGAGAAGGGGGACGTCCCTAGAACATTGCTGTAAAATGAGGACTTCCCTAATTATTGGGAATGCCAAGGTACATCTAGGGTGATGCCAAATGATAGGGTGTCCGCAAACAGCCTGCAACTTTATTAAGTTAAAAATATAATTAAAAGAAAACATAAAACTCAAAAAACAAACATGTTACTTGTTTGGAATTTAGGATTATCATTGGCAATCACAGTTTGTGCCAAGATTAAGGGTTAAGCACCCACCATTGAAATGCACCTGTGTTGAATCTCAGCTGCTTTTTTGGGCATCCATTTCCTTAGTTAACTACTTTTTCAATGAACTCTTTCTGAAATGCATGTGTTGAATTTCATCAGCTTTTTTGGGTAATCCTCTCAGATTTTATAACAACTAATTTACACTACAATGTTGTTGGAAGTTACATATCTACCATTGCAAATTGTAAATTCTTAAACTCGAAAGAAAAACATAAGATCCCTAAATGGTTAAACCCAAAACCCCCGAAATCATTAATCATGGAATCTCAATGTTTGATCAGGGAATCTGTATCAAGTTATTTGTATTACGAGTAATAAATCTGACCAGTTCTTTTAGTTCAAATATTAATTTTTTAAAGCTGTGTCCACCAGCCATCCCCCAATCATCCCCAAAATCTAGCAAAAAATTGCTATCCTCAAACTGTGCCCCCCTGTTCTCCAGACTTAGGGAAACATTTCTTGTTTGTGTTTTCGGCAAATAGGCATTTCTCTTGTTTTCTGCACGATAAATTTTGTTGATGATGTAGCATTGCTCTTTTTCATATGCCATTTTGCTTGTTATAGCCTAATATTTATGTCGACACAACTAGTCTACATTGTAAGGTTCCAATGTATAAAAGACAGCGTTTCTCTGATTTTGAGATATGGGAGGATGAGGGAATGGGGTTTTGGGGATAGTAAACGTTTTCCTAAATTTTGCAGGCAACTATTAATATAATATTACAAATGTATAAAAAATATTAAAAAATAATTATATTTACACAAAATGTACTAAGTTAAATACAGAATAGAGAGCACACTACACAGCTGATAGTTGATAACAACGTCAATTGTCAAATAAAAATTGTTAATTATAATCATAATTGAAAGTGGTTTTTATTTTATATGGATTCATAGTAGCTGCTAGCATTACAAACTTAAAGCTACAACACCATGAAGGCATTGCTGAAGCTACTGTTGTGAACTCCACCAGAGCTCAAACTTTGTCAAAGGTTTGCTTGAGTCCTAGTTATTGTTATGTTCTATAAATTTTAAATCAGCTGACTTCTTTGCAAAACCATCCTATGCAAATACGAGAGGAAATTGCCAGTCAAGAAAATGGGTGATCCGAATCCTTGAGACAAAGAAAGCTGAAGTCAAAATTACCAATGCAAAAGATAGAGATTCCTAGAGGCCCAGATCCTCAACACCATTAAAACAAATAAATAGTAGATTAAAAAAATTGACTTATAGATTTATATGTAACAAGTTTGTTAATGGTCCTAAGTATTCACATTTCCATCTCCCATGGTCATAAATCCTCTTTTCTTCATTGACACCTTCATGAATATGAACTTACCTACTTTTATAGTGTTTGTTATTTTAAGATTAGAAAAAATATTGACAGAAAAGAAAATGTCGGAGGACGTCTTGAGGGCATTAAGATGTCATAGTATGTTGGAGGCAACAAGTTGCCCCTTGACTCCCTCCCCCTCCCCCCACATTGGGGAAATGTCTTGGGGACATCCACAAAATCTGCCAAAAACAAGGGATAGGGAGGGGATAGAAGCCCTTATCCCCAAGACATCTCCCATCTCCAAAACCTTGTAAAAACCTTAGGAAACAATAATAAAAGATTGCCTAGGATTAATGTCCAAACCAATGTTTGAAAACTCTCAACTTGACAAAAGTCAACAAACCCAATTTTGACTTGGACTCAATGATTGGGCAAAAAACTTAGCAAAAACATGACAAAACTTTGCAAATGAAGAAACAAATACTTAAATTCCTTAATAAAAACATAAATTTCATGAAAAATACAATTACAAAACATATAAATTTGTAGAACATGAAGAAAGTGTTTTTTATCTGATTTGAATAAAGAAGAGTACAATATCACATCAACATGTGAATAAAACAACCAATAATATGATATGAATCTCATGATGATTAAAAATATCATGAAAATCACAATTCAATGAAGTTACAATAATTTATAATTATAATTTTCTTTAACTCCTATACATCCTAGTGTTAGATTTTGATGGTCCTACTCCTTGATGTAGAAGGCAATGACTCCTCAAGATCACTGTTATCGTCAATGATGATGTCATCCAATCCAATGCCTCTTGCTTTAGCTTCTATTGTACTCATATTTGTTTGCCCCACAATCAATAATCTTGTCTTTTGCACAACCAGTCTATAAACATGGGATCCTTATCTTGGGCAATCTAGTCACTATATGGAGCAACGCCATCCAAGTCAATTGCCTCATGACCATTTGAGCCCCCCACATTTTATGCGTGAAGGCAAATGTTGTATTGCTGATTGCATGAAGATGAGGTCATTGAGGTATTTTTTTGTCAACCTTATGCTTCTTAGTGTGATGGCAGCAAATAAGCTCCAATTGTGCTCAATCTAGAAACATGACAAGGTTGGGACAAAATTTAGAGGGCTAGCTTTTGAAGATTTGGAGTTTTTCTACTCAATTTTCTCACCACACAACTACAAAGAAGACATTCACAAGTTTGTAAATAAGCAATAATTGCACGCATAATTTTTTTTTGAAATGAAGTGAAGACAATTTTTTTGTTACTTGGTGCTTGGGTGGTTCTCCCTTGGATGGCTAGTAGCAAAGAGAAGATCCTCCCCTCATGCTTGTATCTTTCCAACTCTTTGATGATCAAGGCTTTGAACTTAAGCCAAGGCGACATCCTCCCAATGCATGTTGAAAGGCTCTCCATAATGTCCCCATTAATATCCTTTAGGTCATTTGTAAAGAAAAAATTATAGGATTGAGGTAGTATGTTGTGTTGCATAAATAGGTTGCTAGAGTTGATTGTTCCACCTTTGATTAGTAATGTTCCAAATGGGTTCAAAGTTTCTTCTATCACCCTTGTAATAGTTTTGGATTGTTTCCTTGGCCTTATCCATGGCCTCATATAGTACCCCATTTGGTTTCACTCTCCATCCACCTTGTGCAAAACCCTAATTAAAGGCTTTGATGAAACAAATCTGAAAATAATTGGAAAAAAATTAAGAAAAAAAAAGCATACTTGAAATATCTTCCAAATTGTCAAAAATATTGCTTCCACAATCATCTAAAATCACCACAAGAAGTGAGGGTGAGCATGCTGTAAAAGGAAAAAATCTCATTTTTTAGTGCATATTGCATCCAAGCCTTGTTGTAGATGTCAAGGTGAGTTGTAGGTTCAAACTTCCTAAGTACTCATAGTGAGATCAACCTTGCAATTCACCCTAACTCATTTGCAAACCTATGGGTGAGTTACTTGGGTTGGCTTGGAACTTGCAAGTACTTGTTTGTTAGGTGAACACTTGTTGGATTTTTGAACGATGATATTGTCAGAGGGGGATCAACCACGTCAAGACTCCAGGCCATGGAGAGCCGAGAGCGGAGGGATGCCCTAACTCACCTTACTCTAACGGGTGTCTTGGGATGAGGATTGAGAATGAAGAGCACTCAATTGCTTTTGTCACTCTACGGACCCGAAAATCTAATTGGGGCTAGATGAGCTAGTTTTTGGAGTCCAAATTGCACCTCAGACAACTCTCTGTTTGAGGACGATAGCGTGGGTCTTGGACGATAACGCAGCGCATTGGCGTCTCTCTAGCATGCTGGTGTCTCTCTGGTGCGCTGGTGTTCGTATGGCTAGAAAACATAAAGTACAGTAAGAAAACTACCAGAAGCCTACTGACAGCCTAGCTAACTAATTTTAAAGAGATAAATAGAATGATAAAGTACGAAAAGTAGGTACTTAAATGATAAAGTGAGTAAATAAAGACAAAGGTGACAAATATCAATTCATTGAAGCACCAGTTCACCAGCGAGCTCCACGCACATGTTCACCTACACACAAGCAAGAAGGGAAACTTGTTGGGGCTGTATAGGGGTTTGCCTCAGTCAAACCCCCGCTTTGGTGTTTCCACCTCCATGGACAGCCAGAAAAGCAACGGAGTAGAAAGTATGATAAAGGAAATAGAAGAGAAAGAGAGATTGTTGAACACTACAAAATAATACTACGCTACTCTATCAAACCACAAAAGGAAAAGTGAAGCGTTACCACCTCCACCCAAAGGCTCTCAAGGCCAATGAAGGGAGAATGCAAGCAACGAACTTGGCAAAGTCACCATAGCCGCAACGGTGATGAAAGGAGGTCTAGCAAGACTCCAAGCTCACAACTTCTATGGTAGCCTCACACGTACAAAAGTGAAGTTGATGGAGTATCAAGCTGCTGCAATGTTCAATGGCGTTGTGTAGATTGCTAGAATTGTGAGAAGATGGAATGAAAATGCTCTCGGATGTGAAGAAGATCAAGTGAGTGTGAAATGAATGCCTTTGAAGGCCAAAATGAGAGGGAATGAAGTTGTTTTCGGGTCGGTTGGTCGCACAGAGGCATTACAAAGCGTCCCCAATGAGGAGTGTAACATCCCTGCGAACTCAGGGGCAGAAATTTGTTAGGGACGGTAGCATGCCACGTAGACATCCGCACACCGTGCGCATATCTTTGACGAAAATTTCCCCACCGACACACAAAGCACGTGCCAAGTGGATGCATTTCAGATGGGTGATGTGGAATT
Organism: Sequoiadendron giganteum; assembly: GCA_007115665.2. Classification (NCBI taxonomy): domain Eukaryota; kingdom Viridiplantae; phylum Streptophyta; class Pinopsida; order Cupressales; family Cupressaceae; genus Sequoiadendron; species Sequoiadendron giganteum. The sequence goes on along the minus strand of CM021100.1, from coordinate 834,289,577 downwards.
TCGCCTTCGCATTTGATTTTCTAAGGTGAGGGTATGCAAAAGGGGAATTTACACAAGGGGTGTAAATTCTCTCCTATACAGATCCTAACAACTATCTTACATTGTAAGGTTCCATGACATCCACATGGTAGCAAGTAGTTCATAGGTGAGTGAATTTGTAACTTCTTCACCTTTTGGTATGGTTAAATACATATTAGTATAAAATATCCAAACTAAAAAAAACGTCATTGATTTTTTTCCACACATATAAACACTAGTTTTTCAAAGAGAAAAGAAAGAAAGAAATTAAATTGATGTCTAGAGATGACCAAAAGTAGGTCAATGGACTAGAAGATACAACAATTGACAATATAAAGTTTTAGGGAGAGAGAACCCTAGAGGCAAAATAATAAAAGAACATAAGACAAAAGAAAGCATTGTGCCACTAACAAATAGCAATGAAGGGCAAACAAGATCCCCAAAAGCATGTGTTAGTGAAGACTGGAGAGAGTCATCTGAGGCATCTGATCCCTTAATGGTCAATCTGTTTACTACACCAAGCAACCCTCTGAATTTGACAAACTTATCTGGATTGAGCGATTTGGTGAGAATATCTACTGTCTGCTCTCTGTTGGAACATACAGCAACTGAACTGATCCGTCTTCAACCAACTTTCGAATGAAATGACAATGAGTTTCCACATGCTTGGTTCTTTCATGGAAGACCGAATTCTTGGCAAGTTTGAGAACTCCCTGATTATCAAAGAACAAGGGAGTCGGACCTGTTTGAGGTATTTGCATATCCGCAAGCATCCGACGAAGCCAAACTGCCTCACAAGCTGCCTTAGCAACTCCACGATACTCTGCTTTTGTCGAAGAGAGAGCCACTGCTTGTTGCTTCTTACTAGTCCATGTAACTGCACCAGATCCCAAACTGAACACATACCCAGATGTTGATTTCCTGTCATCAACTGAACTTGCCCAATCTGAGTCTATGAACCCACTGAGTCTAGAATCTTGACTCTGAGTGTACAAGAGTCCATAATCAAAAGTGCCCTTTCACATAACGCAGCACACGCTTCGTGGCTACCCAATGATCAGCCTTGGGGGTTGTCATGAAGCGTGAAATGTAGCTCACTGTAAAACTAAGGTCAGGTCTAGTGGCAGTGAGATAGATGAGACTGCCCACTAGTTGCCTGAACAATGATTCATCAACTATCTGTGAGTCTGACTTGGCTGACATCTTAAGCCCTTTTTCCATGGGTGTGGAGGCAGGTTTGCAATCCTGCATTTGAAACTTTTCTAGAAGACTTCGAGCATACTTGGACTGGGAGATGAAGATACTGCTCTCTGTTTGCCAAACCTCAACACCTAAATAGTAATGCAAAAGTCCCAAATCTGTCATGTCAAATGTGCTGCACAAATCATGTTTGATCTCAATGATCAAATGTGTCGAGTTGCCAATAATGATCAGGTCATCCACATAGACAACAAGAAGAAGTATTCAACTACCAGTCTATTTGACATACAAGTTAGAGTCAGATGGACTCCTTTGAAAGCCATGTTCTGTGAGGTACTTGTCAATCTTGATGTACCAAGCCCGAGGAGCCTGTTTCAGACCATAGAGTGCTTTGACCAATCTACACACCTTCTGTGTTTGACCAACAACCTTGAATCTTGGAGGCTGTGTCATGTAGACTTCTTCCTTCAACTCACCGTTGAGGAAAGCACTCTTAACATCCATCTGATGAACTTTCCAACCAAACTGGGCTGCTAAGGCAAGGACAAGCCGTATGGTACTCATTTTGGCTGTAGGAGCAAAGGTCTCCTCGTAGTCAATGCCTTCTTTCTGTGAGAACCCCCGTGCAACTAGACGAGCTTTGTACTTGTCAAGGGTTTCGTCAGCTTTGTATTTCACCTTATACACCCATTTGCAGCTAATGGGCTTCTTCCCTGGAGGAAGATCAAAAAGGACCCAAGTGTGATTCTTCTGAAGTTCTGAAGACTCTGGTATTCAGATTCCATAGCCTTTTCCCACTCAGGAATTCCTTTAGCCTCTGAATATGTCTGAGGCTCATAGACACTGTGAATGTTGGCCATGAGAGCAAAATTAATTGTATGCTGTTGTTTCCTCTTGTTTCTGGATGATCTCCCCTCAATGAGCTCATCATTATGAAGATCTCCAATAGTCTTAGCCCACCATCTAGGCCTCTGAGAAGAAGTGCCAACATCTGATGCAACAAAAGGAGCTGGAATTGGTTGTGGATCTAGAACTGGTTCAGCAGGTTGAAAATCAAGATCATCCGAAGGAAAATCAGGTTGGGCATCATCAAAGATAGAATCTGCATCATCCCTCCCATCAGGTAGACCTAATGGAAGACGTACACCCAAATCAGAAGCCTTCAAAGGCTGATCCTCTGAATGTTGAACAGGCGAGGAAAGGTGAAACGGTCCTCGTTCTTCATCAAAGACAACATCCCGACTGAAGACAAGATGATTAGTGTCCACATCAATTAGCCGGTAAGCCTTATGGTTGTCACTATACCCTATGAACATAAGCTTTTGACTCTTGGAATCCAACTTAGAGCGTTTGGCATCTGGAATCCATACATATGCCAAAGAGCCAAAAAAATTCAAATGACTGATCTTGGGTTTTCTACTAGTCCAAGCTTCTTCAAGAGTCTTCCCCTTAACTGCATGAGTAGGTGACCGATTAAGGAGATAGACTGCAGTGAAAATTGCTTCTACCCAAAATTTGTTAGGAACACTCCTGTGTTGCAACATGGAGCAGGCCATCTCAACAATTGTACGATTGCGCCGCTCTACAACACCGTTTTGCTAAGGAGTGTAGGGTGTGGTTAACTGGCGTTTAATCCCATGGGTATCACAAAAGTTGGAGAATGCAGTAGAACAAAATTCCTTCCCATTATCTGACCTAAGAGTGATTATGCAAGAACCAAACTCTTTTTCTACTAAGGCCTTAAACTTCTGAAATACATTAAACACATCTGATTTCTGTTTAAGAAAGTACACCCACATCTTCCTACTGAAATCATCAACAAATAACAAGAAATATCTACAACCAGTAACAGAAGGAGTATTCATAGGCCCACAAATATTAGCATAAATTAATTGCAGTACCTTAGAAGCCCGCCACGAGTCACCATCTTGAAATGGTGTGTGATGTTGTTTCCCAGCCTGACAAGCGCCACACACGCTGTGATGCTGAGTCTGAATATCAGGTAGACCAGCTACAAGTCCCTCTCGAGCAAGCTGAGAGAGATAGTGCACAATCAAGTGCCCATACCGTTGATGCCATAAACTGGTGACAGCAGAGTTTCTGGCTGCCATGGCTAACTCCGAAGAATCACCTGTGTCCACAAGCCTATAGAGACCATGATCCTCAATACCGACAACTACTGCAGTGCGAGTCTCCCAATCAACAATGGAACATTTGTGCACACTAAAAACCACATCCAGTTGAGGAGAATTCCACTTGATTTGACTGACTGAGAGAAGGTTGAGTTCCATGCCAGGAACGTAGTACACATTGAGGAATATGAGATTCCTCCTGCTAGACTAAATCTGAACAGTGCCCTTATCGACAACTATGTATTCTTCGCCTCCTCCAAAAACAACCGAGTCAGTGAACAGAGAGAAGTCTGTAAACCAGTCACATCTATGAGTGATATGTCGCGAAGCACCTAAATCTATGTACCAGGCAGAGGACTTAACATGGTTTGTAGGTCTTTTAGCCATAAAGGCGTAAAAGGAAGATTCCTTCTGCCCAGTGTGCTCGGCAATATGGGCGTTCTGCTGAGACCCTCCCTGCTTCTTTTGTTCAGGAGCCAAACGTGCACAATAATCCTCCTTCATGTGACCAAATTTGTGACAATAATTGCACTAAATGTTTTTTTTCTTAGAGTTGTCTGGAGGTTGTCCTGAGCCTTTCAGTTGCGAAGGTTGACCTCTCCCTTTGTTCTTAAACTGAGTGTTTTGCAAGGCCTGCACTGTAGAGGATGATGAACCACTGCTACCAAATTGTTGTTTCCAGCGGTCTTGCTGCAAGAGGATAGTGCAAAGTTCTGGAAACTTCAAGTCAACATTAGCAGATGTAATGTTGAGAGTCTCTATGAAATGTTCATAGGGCTTAGGTAGGCTCTTCAGAGTGATCACGACCATGTCTTCTTCCTCCATTTTCCGACCAATAGCCTCCAGTTGATCTCGGATCTCCTGGATTTTGTTCAAGTGCGCTTGCAATGTTGTCTTCTCATCCATGACAATAGAAAACAACATGTTTTTCAAGAAAAACGCACAAATTTTGTCAGAAGTTTCATGCAAACCCTTCAAGTGATCCCAAATCTCCTTCGTTGATTTTCCAAGCAGGATCTGAGGTAGCTAATCATCAGTTACTGAAAGTTTGATAAGCATCACCGCTTCACGATTCTGCTCATCGAACTTCTCCTGGGCTTTGTCTGCAGTGGTGGGACGAGTAACATTGCCCAGAATCATCTGATCAAGGCAGCGGTATTCAAAGATAGTCATCATCCACTGCTTCGAGGTGTTATAATTTCTGTCGTTGAATCTTTGATTGCCTTCCAACATAATGTTGGTCAAACTTGCCATCTTCACGCATTTCGAGGCACGAAAAATGAGGTACTAAGAAGAGGGTAAATGCACGAAACTTGAGGCACGAGTTCCAATGCAAAAACATAGGCAAATTCTGGTACAAAATTGCAGAAAGTACAATGTACGAATGACAAAATTCGAGGCATAAAAAACGATGCACCCAGAAAAATTCGAGACCAACCCAGTTGAGCTCTCAAAAAACCCACCAAGAATCTGTAATCGAATGTTTTTTTCGAGGTGATCTGACTGGTCAAAAACCTTAGACGAGTTTCAGAAAACCCTAGCTGCCATGAAGCTTCAAAAAAATTGCAGAGAAGTTTTTGAAAACCACAAACACCAGAAATAAATCGCGGCCCAGAAGAAAGAGGGTTCCAAATCGCACCAGAAGAGAAATGTTGGAATTTTTCAAACAAACATCATATACAGAGAGCCACAAAATAATAAAAACCGACACCAAAAGACGCTGTCGCAGGAGGAACGCGGGCTCAAAGATGTCGCGGATCTCAGAGGAAATCATGTGAGGAGAGAGACGTCAAGATGAAGACGAAATACAAGTTAAATTCATTCGCGAGCTTGGGCAAGGATCTGACGAAAAAACGCGACTAGAAGAAGGCTTAAGAGAGCACGTCCATAATCCGAAGAACTTCTGAAAACGCGTTCTAAAACACACGAAAAATGCCCTCAATTTTTCAAAAAGAGGAACACGATTTTCCCAGAAAGAGAATCACGATTCTCTCATTTCAAAAACCTTCAATTTTTCAAGCAGATAATGCCCGCGATTTCCAAACCAGGAGAGCAAAACAAAAAAAATCAATACTCAAAAAATTCATTGCGAATTTTATTTGAATTTTTTTTTTCGAAAACGAATTTAGGCTCTGATACCATATTACTGTAACACAGGTAATTGGTAAAATTTTGATGTATTTACTAATGATCAAAACAATCATTAAATAGAATTACAAAGAACGAAGTTTCCTAAAAGAAACTCGTCAAAAATAGAAAGAATCTAAATATACAAGATTTACAAAGTATTGACTATTAAACCAAAATAGAAACAAATAATACGAAGATATTATTCTAATGCAATTATCATGAAAGATTTGGTAATGTTTGCTAGGAAATATCCAAGGTTGGAGAGGCCATGATGGGAGATCCTAGGAGGAAGAAAAGCTCTTCCTCTAGAAATTCCCCTAATATCCAAGGTTGGTGTAGCTCTTGTAGTAGAAAAGAATGTAATATGAGTTTTCCTTTGTGGTTCTGAGGGCGGTTGGTAAGTAGATATATGTTGCTAGAATGGGGTTGAGCTACATCAATGGGAATAAGCAAAGCCATGATGCTAAGAGAGAGTAGGATGGGGAATTTGAGTAGTAATGGCATGTTGAGAGAAGTCCCATCTAATTGATTTATTAGCTCTAGTATGTGATCTAAAGGTCGTTTTGTGTTGCTTGACATTTTGGTGTGTTGTTGTTGGAAAAAGGAGGTGATTAACATAGGGGCTCTAGAGCCTCTATACTCCCCTTGTAGGGATTTGTGGAGGGTGAAAAATTCATGAAGAAAAAGAGCTAGGTACCGCTGGTTTGAATATTTGAAGAAAGTAGATAGAGAGTTACCTTATTCCCTATAGAGGTAGTGATATCTTCCTTGGGTCTCATAGTAAACGAGGCATCTAAAAATGAAGTTTTTCTTGGTCTCCACCTCCTAGAGGGAGCAAAGACAATATATCTAGTCTTGATGAAGGATGTGATTATTAGTTTCAATATGTAACCGATGAGAGCACACTCTCATTTGGCCAAGGGGAAATCTCAAGTCGTGGGACCAATGGTGTTGGAGATAGAGAGGGTGACTAATATTAACATCAATCCTCTCTAAGAAATGCTCAGTGTAAAAACCTAGTTTGGGGTTGAGTGGCTCAAGGGGGGAGAACTAGGTGGTCTAGATATATTGCCTAAAGATATTTTCCTTTGCAATTCTAGTGATGAAATTTGTGGGAAGGATTCAAGGTGAGGCATCTAGGGAGTACATGAAAGGGGGTATCTTATCAATAGAGATGCCAATAGAAATAAGTAACCTAGTTTCCAAGTACCAATAGTACCATTGTTTGGTGGAAATTAGGTAAGCAATGGGGACCATACTTTAAAAACTCTGCGATTACTTGCAAGACTTGTGAGTAATCGTGTGTTGAATTCCATGTCAAGTAACTTGCCAAATAACTTAGTGCTGAGTTATTTGTAAAAATCATGACAAGTTTTACTCTCAAAACTCGTCATTTTGTGCCAAAAGTTGTATGACTTGCCACTGCAAAAAACTCACCCAGCAATAGAATGGAAAAAAGTGATTTAGCTCTTATTTCTTTGCATGATTTTCATATGTGATTCCATTCCTTTTTTAAGGCTTTTAGCTGCCCGTAGTCCAACAACTAGATTATGGTCAAATCCAATCCATAAATTTTTAGTATTTGTAACATTTTATCTTTAAATGTGTTTGACATCTGCAACTAACTTAAAATTTACCATTTAAATTTTAAGGTGTCTCCGCTCTACTATTTGGTGAGGTTGCAAGTAATATATCAAAATTTAGATTTTTGCTTCAAAATCTCAAATTATTCTTAAACAATTGTAAAAACCAAAGGGTATTTGTATAAGAAAAAGTTGCAGATTACTATCTATTAAGGACTTAGTAGTTAAAAAAACAAAGTGATAAGAAATAGGCATCTAAGCCGCATTCCAAATCACTCCCAAGTTTCAGAAATAGTAAAGACTTGGTGTTGCGAAAAACAAAGCGATAAAATTATGAAAATGGCACGCGCTATGAAGGTTTTTGTGGTTTTGAAGGCCTTTATTTGCACTTGGTGGTGGGGACTCTGCCCCTTGACCCTCAACCTCTTTGGGGGCTTTGCCTCTAGATACCTGTGAGGGGTGCTGCCCCTTGACTCCATTGGGGGCTCCGCCCCTAAACCTCCACTTGCCACCACCCCCAACACCACCCCACCACTGTCCCTAAATCTAGGCCCTTGGTCCCCCTGTCCCCTATGTACCCCTATCCCAAGACTCCGTGGAACATAGCTCGTAATCCCTATTTTAGTTAGCTTCACCAATTTTTGCCTTAATATAGATTGATGCATGTTCACAATAAGAATACGTACAGAAAAAAAAAAAGATGTATTAAAGAAATAAATATACATAATAAATATGTACATTCTTAGCTAGTTTCACCAATGCTCATGGTAATATAGATAGATCATAGATTCATATTCACAATAAGATGAAATAAATAGATGATTAATTTTTTTTCTTGGTATTTGTCTTTTGCTACGCTTTATTACCATTTTCTGGTTTCTGAAAAAAATATGGCATCTACAAGTAGGAGACTTGGCAAGTCTAAAGACTTGTTTTTGGTCAATGATATGTATTAAACTCTGATTTTGATTTATATATGAAGGAAATCAGTAAGGTGTGTTTTTGAAGACTACTTTTTAAAAATTGCGTACTTTTAAATGTTTGATAAATTTTCTTAGTTATTGTCAAGTTTTTCTTGAGTCCTGAGTTTTTAAAATTATTGGGTCAGCCAAACTATTGCTGAGTATGAGTTTTTAAACTATGGTGGGGACAGGTGAAGCAATCCTCTAAGAAGAGCAAAGAGATATTTCTCATGACTAGAAGTTGAGGTCCCATGGATCTGAGTTTGTGGATGTAGAAAGTAAGCTTGAAGATAATCTCAAGGTTTAGCAGCTGGGCTGCAAATTCAGCGTGGACGATGCATCAAGGAATTGTCTGCTTGCAACAGATCATGTGTTGTAGCATGAGAGTTTGGACACATGGGTTCATTCAATGGCCCCCAAGCTAGATCCTCAAAATCTTTGAACCATATAAAACTATAGGCTTGATGATTGTATTAAAAAGAAAACTTGGAGGAGATGTCCTAGAAGTGGATCTGAAAATGCTTACATTCCAAGATAGAAAGGAAGGCATACCCATTGCAAAGTAAAGGATGGACTAGAAACCTGTACCCCCAACTCCAAGTATGTGTAGGCTGATGTGATCTCTAGAAGTTTCATTTTTTTAGAAAAATTGGAATTTGGAGAGAGTGCTTGGAGATAATTTTAGTAAGGTTGCACTCTGTCTCCAACCTCAAATGATCGTAATTTTGAAATTATATTCAAAGGAAGCTCTGCATGCTTTGCAACATTTGCTAGAAAAGAATTCTTTCATTTTTTTAACTTTTTTTTTCCATTTTGTTTTGTTGCTTCAACATCTTTCACATTTTTTGAATGTCTCATTTTCTGGTTATCTGTGAGCATGGCTACATGCTTATTATATGTATTAAATCATTTAGAAGAACTTTGTCGGTCTTCAATACTATAAAATTGTACCAACTGTTGTCCTATATGCTTTACAGCATTGGGCAGGTAAGGAAATTGTTTTCTTAGGTTTCTTCCCAGTTTTATAGAATAGGTCTAGTTCCAATATATATGCCAAATTTGTTTTCAAAAGTGTCATACTCAGCAGCTTAAACATTCTACAGTACTTGCACAAGGAAGGGCTCTGAAATGAACATCTGTTTTGATTGGTTTTACAGGCTAAAATGCTAAGAGAGATAGAGGCATCACTAGGCCGCCCTCTTGATTCAGGGCTTCAAGTTCCCCCTGCCAAGCCACTTGTTATTGTCATTAGTGGACCGAGTGGAGTAGGAAAGGATGCTGTTATTAAGGTATGGAATTTGGTTATTTGCGCCTTCCACATATTTATCCCATACTCTTTAGTTTTAATGCTAGTAACCTATGATTTTACTTTCTAAATTTTGAAATAGTAGGGCTTGTAAATAATATGATACAAATTCTGAGAACAATTTTTTTTAATTACTGGACTGCATTGCTTCAATGTTCACTTAGAATGACCCCCTTTAGATGTATTTGGCCCTTGGAAATTCAAAACTGTTTTTATCTCTCTGTATGAGTGGCTAGATACTTTGAAGTTTGAAGGATGCACCTTTAATCCAATCTCCTTGGCTGTGTTGCTTCATTGTTCACTTAGTTGACCCATTTTAGATGTGTGATTCTTGAAAAGTGAAAACAGTTTTTTTTCTTTTTGAAATGAATGGCAATTTATTTTGAAGTTGACTTGTCTTTATTTATATTTCCTGTACTCTTTTGACTTACTGCATTGTTACCAGAGTTGCACTATCAGTATTAAGAAAGACGGCTATTGTTTCTGCTAATATTGTTTGGATATGAGCCAGGATACTTGTGGCATGCAACTGCCTAGCACCTATCTAGCATGTTACAACTCCACTGTTCCATTATTTGGGCAAGCATCTTTTTGGAATGCGGACAAATATTGTTTTGCCCTGATTATCCATACCCTTTATTGTGAGGTTTTTCTGTTATCAAAACCCTTGACCTGTGAGGAAATGTAGAGATGCATGGTAGTTCGTGGCTGAAAAGTTTGTTCAACAATGGCTCTTTTGCACTACAAATGGATCTGTTTATGCATCACTAGGTTTGATTGCTCATTTCTCTTTCACAGAGACTGCAACAAGTGCGGAAGGGAATTCACTTTGTAGTTACAGCTACAACTCGTGCAATGCGGCCGGGTGAAATTGATGGAAAGGATTACTACTTTGTTACCAAAGATGAATTTCAATCAATGATTGACAAGAATGAACTGCTAGAGCATGCCCTAGTTTATGGGGATTCTAAAGGCATTCCTAAGCAACAGGTACTCTTTCTCTACATTTCAACTTTGTTATACATTCTATTGGGCAATCATAGGAATGCCATTGCCTTGTAGATGGATAGAAGAGATATGTTTGTGTTCTGATATGTTCCATCTTGCCAGAAATCTTATTTTAATTACAGTTTGTGCATTTGATGCTATGCTGTTTCCGAAGATGCTACTAGATTATGACTTCCACTGCTTATGAAAATCATTTTTCTCATAATGATTAAAGTTTTAGATTAAATTGTCGTTGATTCTGAACTAGCGATTGTGGACTTGTCAATGAAAACTTCAGCAATACTTTAGCTAGGCACCACATTTGATAGACCATGAAATATGGCCTGAAAACTGATAGAAGTGCAATTCATTTCTTGTGAACAACTAGATCTCTTCTTCTCTTTCTCTCCCTCCCTCTCCTAGTTACGCCATTCCTCAAGTTTTCCTGAACCAAAATTCCCTTCTTCCTTGTTGAAAGGTCTGCACTCTAAGGAGAACATGGCCACCTCATTCAACCAGCCATCCCAGAGCCACTAATATTGTAAGGAATCCCTTTTGCCCAAACCAGCAAAGATCAGCAAAGAAGAGCTCCATGGGTTCATGAAATACCATGCAAAAAGAATCATTCCAGTCATTACTATACCAAATTCTCTAGTCAAAAAGGAAAACGACAGCTGCCTTAGAATTGAATCATCACTAAAAATCTTATTCACCTTGGAGGAAATATTGCAAATGCTTGACTACTGAGGGAAAGAGCTGTAGTCTGTAAGTTTATGGGAGCCTTCCCAAGACCCAAAACTCTAGTGGCCTGGAGTCACGAAAATTGGAAGCAAACAAGAACAACTGAGATTCTGATGATACCATGTTGAAGAAAATAAGAGCAATAGGAGAATACTTTATCACATTTGAAATAACAAAGAACTGAAGAGTTCTAAACAATGCTTGGATCTATATGAATATAGATCTGGATAAATGTCTTCCAGACAAGTTCTTTTTGGACGCTAAAAGAATAGAACGGGAGCAACTCTTGGAGTATGAAAATACTCCCTTCAGGAGCAGAATTGTCATGAGCATGATCACCTAGCAAGGTATGCCCTCACCAAGGGAGCCAAGAATCTGTCATGCCCTCAAAAACGTAGCACATTGAAATGTAAATAAATGAGAAAATAAATAAAGAAATATATATATATATATATATATATATATATATATATATATGCAAATTTATTATAATCATAATTATCAAGATAATATTATAATTATAATAATAAGTAAATATCATTTATCCCAAATATTACTATAACTGTAAATATGGCAACTTAAGTATATATAAATATATTGCAATTAAATATAATACAATTTATTATTGATAATTTAAAATAAATAATAATAATAAATATATTATATAGATATTTTAATGAGGAACAATTAATATTATGAATTGTGAATAACACAATAATAATAATACTATACCTTAATAGAGGAATCCTAAAGGAATCGATTCCTAAGGCATACTAAAACTGCACCGATTCCTAACAGCGATTATACTTGAAGATGCAGCGGTTCAATTATCATGGTTTAGACATCGATTAGCATTCATTCTAAAGACACCAATTTAGTTAAGAGACACATCCCCGGTCAAAGAGGTGTAAGGAAAAGACTATACCCTTTCACCCAATCGGGGTATAAAGGAATGTCACTTTCAAACTAGAAAGGCATGGAAGATCATTCAACGTAGAAGAAATTTACATTAATAAGCAGTGGTTTAGTTTAGAGGCAGCAGGGAGATCTGTGCAAAGGCAGCGATCAGACCAATATTCAAGACACTAATTTATATAGTTTAGTAAGATATATGAGGAAACTGGTAAGGGATGATCAGCAAAATCTGAATGTTAAATCATCAAATGAGAATAGGGAAAAAAATAGAATAAGATTAATAAAACGATCTGATACAAAGGAAGTAAGGAATAGAGATATATAGAGAAGCTTAAGAAATGAAGAGGGATTGCTAGAAAGATATACAACAGGGAATAAGAATAGATTGAAGTGGACAAAGGAAGGAGAAATCTGAGAAAGGAAGAGCAGATAAAGGACAGATTTGGAGCAGATATGATATATATATATATATATGCAGGTTTGAGAAGAGATAATATAATCATCAATAAATGAATATATATGTATGTATTATATATGACTATTTACATGAATAGGTAAATATATAAATATATATACATATCTATATGTATCTTTTTTTTTTTTGAACCTGATTTTAAGGGATCAGGAACCCGAAAGAATAAAAAATCATGCATAGAGGTGCCCCAGCTGCAGGACACAAAAGCTAATCCATCCTGTCTCGTGCAACCAGCAACTTGACGTCAAAAGGGAGACATTCGCTCCATTCCTTTGAAAACCTACCCCCATAAGTGCTGAGACTGGCACCAGCATTAGCAGCCCAATCAGCAACCAGTTACCAGCTTTGCCTATGTGCGATAACTTGACTTGTTCCAGATCTCCAATCAAACTTTTGGCTGCATCAATTACCACCTCCAAACGCCAGTTATTGATGTTACTACCCTTCAAGGCCCCTATAACAAGCTTGGAATCGCCCTCAATCCAAAGATTCTTCCAACCTTTCTCCCTAGCAATCATCAAACCCCAAAGCATGGCTCTAGCTTCAGCCATATTGTTGGTATCAATGCCAAAGTTTACCGCATATATTAATAGAGGCCTGCCCAAAGAATCTCTGAATGCACCACCACCTCCAGCAATGCCTGGATTGTTTTTGGCCACCGCATCGAAGTTGAACTTGACCCACCCCCTATCCGGCTTCACCCATTTGAGCTCCAACCACCCACTTGCAAAGAGGCATGGGGCAAATCCAACCATCGGAAGCAAGGCCAAGCTTTGGCCCAATCTTTCTCCTCCTCCTTGAGAATCCAGTTGTCACACTTATGTACTTCTCCCAACTCACCAATGATGCCAACCACCCTGTCCCACAACCTATCCATGGTACACTCCTCCTCTCTAAAAATCCAACGGTTTCTTTCCAGCCAAAGAGACCAAATAATGACAGCAGGTGCGACCTCCCAAACCAACTGCACCCCGGACTCTCAACCTTGTAATACCACGACTCAAGAAGATCTGCAACATTTTTTGGCATTACCCACTCAACTCCCCACTTGGACCAAAAATTGCACCAGAGCTTCCATGTCATCTCACAATGTAAAAAAAGATGGTCATTGCTTTCCTCATGCCTTTTGCACATGATGCAGCGGGAGGGACCAGCCTTGCCCATCAATTGCAGCCTTTCCCATGTCAAAGCGCGGCGCTTCCAAGCAATCCAAAGGAATGCATTCATCTTGGGAACCCCATATTTGCTCCAAATCCTATCGTTGCCTTTCAAATTATCTTTAGAACAATAGAAAAGGTAAGCTTGCTTAACTGTAACCATACCTCTACCATGACCAATCCAAACCCTCCTATCATCCCTGACATCGGCCACTTGGAGAGACGCCTTTGTATCTCTTCCCAAGCAACCCTTAGCTCAACCACAGGTGCATCAAGTTGCTTCCATGTTCTAGCAGGAGGTAGCCCTACATTGTAGTCCTGAACAAGTACACCCACAACCGCTTCAAAGTGTGTCATCAAAGGAGCGTAGTGCTGGTATTGACAAAGAGCCTTTTCCTCAATCCATTTATCCCTCCAAAAGCATATTTGATCTCCCTTGCCGAGCCGCCACATCATATCTGGGCATAGGATATGAGAGCAAGACTAGAGGAAATTCCATCTGCTAGAGCCTTTAGGCAGCTCGCATGAAAACAAATTGTTGACATCCCCTTGCAAATACTTGACTTGTAAAATCTTGCTCCATAGCTTGTCATTCTCATTCTAAAGCCTCCAAACCAGCTTAGTACCCAATGCAACATTCATATCCTTACAACTCTTGATGCCAAGGCCACCCTGCTTTACAGGCTTGCATACCTCCTTCCATTTGACCAAATTATACTTAAAATGTTCCTTAGCCCCCCTCCATAAGAAGCTTCTCTTCACTTCTTCTATGTATTTAGCTACCTTGTTGGGTATTTGGAAAACAAACATGGTGTAGACAGGGACTGCCATCATAGAAGCCTTGATGAGAGTGATCCTACCAGCCAAAGAGAGTCACTTCCCCTTCCACGAGGACAGCAAAATCTGAATTTTATTAGTGACATTGTTCCATTCACGTTCAGAAGATCTGTTATTGAACAGCGGCATACCCAAATACCTGCTTGGAAGGGAGTCCATCTCATACCCGAGAATCCTTTGTATCTCAAGCCTTGCCAGGCAGCAATCTTTTAAAAAGAAAATCCTGGATTTAGAAGTATTAACCTTTTGCCCAGCCACAACCTCATACTTTCTCAGAATCTTTCTAAAGGTGTAGGCTTCGCTAACCTTAGCAACACCAAAAAGGAGTGTATCATCTACAAATTGCAGATGTGAAATGTTGCTACAGCCACTAGAAATCTTCAAGCCCTCAAGGTTTTTGGAGTTTAATTCCTTCTTCAAATTTCTGCCAAGAACTTCAGCTAAAATAAGAAAGAGAAAAGGGGACAGCGGGTCCCCTTGTCGTAACCCCCTCTTAGCAATGAAGAAATCAGTAGGGACACCATTGATGAGAACGACATAGGTAGGGGTTGAAATACAACTATAGACCCACCGACACCAAGCTTCGCTAAAACCAAACTGCCTCATGACTTTAATTAAGTACTCCCAAGGAACTCTGTCGTATGCCTTGTTCATATCCAATTTAATGGCCATGCCTTCCCTATTTGTTGATTGGATTGAATGTATGGCCTCATGTGCAATTATAATACCATCCAGAATTTGTCTATCCTTGAGGAACCCACTTTGTTCCTCTGAAATTATCCCATTCAGGCATGCACGCAATCTTGAAGCCATCGCCTTAGCAACCACCTTGTAAATAACATTGCACAATGCAATGGGCCTATACTGATCAAAAGATGTCGGGTCCTCAACCTTGGGGATCAAGGCTAAGAAGGTGGAATTCCAAGACTTTAGGACTGATCTGCATACCCTGCTTTCCTTCGCAGCCCTCCATACATCCTCCCCAATCAGATTCCAATACCTCTGAAAAAATTCTGCTTGGAAGCCGTCTGGCCCAGGCGCCTTCCTAGCACCGAGTGAAAAAACAGCTTTCCTTATCTCCTCCATAGTGAAGGGAGTGAGAAGAGATTCATTTTGTTCATCCGTCACAAGCTTAGGGATGCATTCTAACATTTCTTCATGTGTTTGGGCATCCGTCAACAACGAAGTCCCAAGGAGGTCACTGAAGAAGCTTTTTCCAGCCTTCCTAATAGCCTCTATATCCTCTATCTCCACATTCTGAGGATTCTTGATCTTCAGGATTTTATTCCATTGCTTCCTAACTTTGGTTGATAGCTGGAAGAATGTAGTGTTTTTATCTCCCTCCTTGAGCCACTTGACTCTAGATTTTTGCTGCCAGAATATTTCTTCCATCCTTAGTAGCCTATTATGGTCTTCGAGCAACTTGTGCTCCTTTGATTTGAGATCAGGGGTGTAGCCATGCCTCGAAATGTCTTCACTAACTTTTTGCAGATCAGCCTCCACATTGCTCTTGTTAACAAAAAGGTTTCCCATGGCTTCCTTGTTCCATGTCCTTGCCTTATTCTTGACACATTTCAGCTTCTCAGACACTATGAATCTTTTGCACCCCTTGATCTCAGTGTTCCACCATTCGCTAACCAACTTATCAAAAGACGGGTGTTCATACCAGAATGCCTCCATTTTGAAAGGGATATCCTTTGGTTTGTTGGGATGGCACAGAGAGAGGGATATGGGCCAATGATCAGACCCACCAAAAGTTAAGACTTTCGAATCAAAGCCACCCAGCTCTAAGATCCATTCAGAATTGATGAAAAAATGGTCTAACCTGCATTGAATGTTATTGTGTTCAGTTCTCTTATTGTTCCAGGTGAACTAGCCTGACCTAGGTTTGACATCCAAAAGGGCAAGATCATCACACCAATTTCTGAAGGGTAAGGACCCGCAACATCCTTGCAGTCTGCCACCCCTTTTGTCTTTAGGGGCCAAGATGGCGTTAAAGTCCCCGCCAATCACCCAATTTTCCTACTTAAACTTGTTCCTGAAAGAACGAAGGAGATCCCACACCTTCAATCGCTCAGATTCAACATTTGGGCCATACACATTTGTGAGGAGAAAGTGTTTCCCATCCCTATCATCTACACATCTTAACGTCAAGAAATGCTGATTTGCCTCCACCACAAAGCATCTGATGTGATTTTTGTTCCACAAAATTGCTAGCCCCCCAGCAGAACCCTCTGCTCCTTGAGCAGCCCCGTCCCCAAATTTCCATAGCCTGTTCAAAATTTCTTTAAACCTTGTATCACTGACCTTCAATTCCTGAATTAGTAGTAGATCAGGTGTCTCTATTTCAATCAGTCGTTTTATTAAACGACATTTCTCAGGGCCATTTAGGCCACATATGTTCCAGCTTATGAGGTTCATTACAAACCTGTTGTAGGGAGGTGCTTGCCTCCATGGTTGACAAACTTTCTAATCGATACTTGGGACCCATTCTCTAGATCTTCCAAAGCTTTTGATTTTGCCTTGGTGGCATCTGATTTTCTGCCCTTGTTATTGGAGCCCCCTACGTCTACAGAAAGGTTGGTTTTGCCACTGAGATTCTTGGTACTTCTAGTAACTATGCTCCATTTATTTTCTTTCCCATCCTCCTAAGCTCCCTCTCCTTTGCCCTCCTAGGGGTTTTCATTCTTAAGGACGACAAGGATCTGCCTTTCAATGCCCGCCTCTTTATTAACCTTAGCTGCCTGTATCACCTTGGTTATACTTTTCAGAGTCTCCCCTTCATCCCTAGGCTGGGGCCACCTTGGTTATACTTTTCAGAGTCTCCCCTTCATCCCTAGGCTAGGGCGGCGATTCCATGACATCAAAAATGGGGTTTACCCTGTCTTGGGCTTCCAAGACCTCAGCCAGAGACAAATTAGGAGCCAACTCAGTGTCCAATTCGCCTCCGATCACTGATGCTTCCAACTCTGGTTGCTTTGAGCCTGATAATTGGGGGGCCCTATTACTATTGTTGCCACCCGTCACTTTTTTTGGAAACCTCCTAGCGCTATTTTGAGATTTAGGAGAGTGGCTCTCGAAAGGCCGTGAATCTTTAGGGGCACCGAAAGCTGCACATGATCTAGCCAAGTGCCCGAGGTTGCCACATCTAAAGCAATTGACCGGAAGCCCTTCATAATCCAGTGCCTGATGCCATTCACCGAGAGTTGAAGAAAGTCTAAGCGACACTCGGATCGGTTGGCTCAGATCAATCCAAATACATAATCTGACGTTATCTTGAGTGCTTCCGGTGCCTGAGCTTTGGTCACTTTTGATGTACTCTCCCAGAGAGTTGCCTATCAGTTTGTAGATCTCCTCCTGTTTGAGCTCTTGTGGGAGCCGATACAGCCGCACCCAAATTGGGGCTTTTTTTATTGCTTTGCTGCGTGGATCAAATTTGGGCATCCAAGCACGGAGGAAGAGCCCAGTGATGCCCATGAACCAAGGCCACCCAGCAACACCAAATCCCTATCTTCCTCAGAAGAGAAGATCACCTAAAAGAACCCTAGGGTTAAAAAACTGATTGACATATTCGAAAGCTTCCAGTGCTGCCCACACCATTGCTTGATTTGTTCCAATGAGGGCCAAATGCCCACAAATTTTGTAATAATGGCTGTACGCCCTAGACGCTCCACCTTTGATTGTAGGAGATGATCTGGAATGACCACCGTGCATGCACCTTCAGCCACCTCAATGTTGACATTTCTGACCGCGATTCTAGCTGTATTGTCATTGATTCTCCCCCAAGAAATGCCGCGGTCTGCTTCCACAAACAGGTGCCCAAGATCACGTGCTGGATCTGCTAGCCCCTTCACTTCAACGGTGTTCTGGAGCCCTGGAGCATTTGCGCCCAATAAAACTTTGCCTTCACTGCATTCGCCCATCGCGCCTTTACTGGTTACATACATACCTATATAGATAGATATATATATATCTAAGAATAATATATATAGGAAAAGGCAATTAGATTAATCAATAATAGTATATATATGTTCATATGAATTATATTTGAAATTATGCAATAATGATGCTTGTAGTGATTATTGAGCCTTATAAGTAATTATGGTACTTTAATAGGAATGATAGATTCTACTTTGCTTGATCTACACTAACATTATACTTTGAGCGTTAAGAACAAGTCATCGGTTAAGGAGAAGAAAACATTCAAGAGACAAGGAGGAATTGTCTCAGTCATCACCACAGATTACTATCATCAGATATATCCTATATTCAAGTGTATTTACTGCCAATCATTGCTTACATATGTGTGCATATTGCCTATATGATAATAAGAATATTTAATGAATGATTTCTTGTATACGATGTGCTTGATTGTCTAAAAACCCACTTGGGGGAGGGGGCTTGGGGAGAGCGGTGTGTGCCTAAAGGTTCCACTTATAGCCGCCCAATCCGAAGAAAAGGATGGGCCATAGAGGGGTGGAAGAGCCAAGACCGCTCAAGAGCTCCACCCGTTCCCGCAAGTGGGCAAAGTGTTTTCCGAGGTTGGGACATGGTTGGGGAAAAAGGTACAAGTTGCCAACAAGGAGAGTTGTGGTATACAACCTCTTAGGTAGGTATATGGCTTCAGGCGGACCCACCATGTCACTCCTAGTTCACAATAGGTTGCATTATTGATAGTCTATAAATGTGTTGCCATGGATTAATGCTAACAAATGTATATATGCATGTTTGGGAATATTGTTCATGTGGTGAATGCAGGATTCTAATCCAAGAGATATTTATTTAATAAGGTGAAACCCTAACCCTAATTTGTGGCAATTTGTGATTCATAGGTGAATTCTAGGGCAAATCGGGATAGGGGACATTACAGAATCATGAGATCCAAAAAAGGAAAATCCAAGTCAAGGTCAATGAGACAATAGGAAGAATGTAACACTGCCAAAACATGCAAAACAACAAATTAACCAGATGCAAACATCAATTTTTTTTGTTGCAGTGATGGACATTATGGAAGATTCAGAATAGTGATGGACATTATGGAAGATTCAGAATATAATAAAGAAATAGACAAGCAAGAGATAGATGCAACTCCAGAAATACATCTCGTTCAGAAAAATGAACTAAAACTGTTAGGCACCCTCTAGAAAGAGATAATTTTCAAGGCACAAGAAGACAAGCAAAGGCCATTGCAAAAGTATCATGCCTCAATCTAATTCCAATAAATCTCCAAAGCAAGGAGGATAAAAATCCTATGGGGAAAAAAAGGAATACCTTTTATCAAACCATTTCAACAAGACACCCCACAAGAAGGTACTTCCTAAGCATGAGCTTTGGAGATTTGGACTCCAAAGCCAAACAAGAACAAAGCTATAGAATATCTGATCTGGATATATAAGATCCAGAATACCCCCAATAATGTGTATACTCTCTTGGAATGTAAGGGTAAATAGGTATTCCCAACAAAAAGCACCTACTAGAGAGGAATATGATTGACTTTGACTGCTCCAAATGTATTTATACATGGGTAAACAAAAGATAGAGAATAAATACATAGCAGAAAAACTAGATAGGATCCTGTTATCCAATCGATGGGTTACATGCATACAATGGTTCAGGGAAAATTTCAGTGCACCAAAAAACAGATAACTGGCAAATCAATCTGAGCATCCAACCTGCAACACTAAGACCAAAGAGCCCGTTCCTATTTGAAAGCACACAGATAAGAGGTCATGTTATATACATATTTTAAAAAGTATTAGAATTAATGAGGATTAAAATTACAAAATGGAACGTCAGAGTGTTTGGCAATATTTTCACAACCAGCAGAACTGAAAAATGAAAATCTTGATATCATTTACATGGAAAAATGAGAGAACAAGGAATCACAGAAGAGATGATCAAAGAGGAACTAAAGAAAATATAAAAACTTAATGGTCCAATAAAGGGAAGAATTATTTTGGAAACAGAAAGCAAGGGAACAACAGATCAAGAACGGAGATTCAAGTGTTTTGTTCCACAAATTTGTTAAAAATAGGCAACACATAAATGGACAATGCTAATTGAATCGTACCAATGGACATATAATAATACAACCAAAGGATCTCACTATATATGCAACTTAATATGTCAGCAATCTTCTAAAAGAGGACAAGCACTCACAAAGCTCTGACCTAGCTCAGAAAAATTGATACAGTACTTTCCTAGAGTTCTAGAAGATAAGGATAATGACCATATAATGGAAAGTGGAAGAAGAGGAACTGAAGAGAATTATATTCTCTTTCAATGTGGACAAATCTCTTGGATCTTATGGATTCCCTGCACTATTCTATCAATCCTTCCTGAACGTCATCAGAAAAGAAGTGTTAAGAGGTACTTTAGGAATCACACAGGAACAATCAAATGCTCCCAGAAAAAAATGCTACAAAATTGATTCTAGTCCAAATAATAACAAAAGCTGCCTTGGTAGATCAGATTCACCCAATAGCTCTCTGTAACATGCTCTACAATATCAATGGCAAATCATTTGTCCCAGGATGACAAATCGTTGACAATGTGATTACAGTTCAAGAGTCGATACACACAACCAAAACTCAAAAAAGGTGGGTTTATTCATGCAGCTACATGTGTCCAAATCTTTTGACAGTTACAGTTGGGCTCTAATATATAAAATGCAGGAAGCATATGGTTTTAACAACAAAGTTATTGATTAGATGTATAGTTGCATCCTAATTCCCACCTTCAGAATCTCAACACATGGGCACCAAGTTAGCTAGTTCAAATCCTTTTAAGGTCTAAGGCAAGGAGACGAGCTCATTCCTTACCTCTTCATACTAGTTATTGAAAATATCTTAAAATTTGAAGCAGGAAGAAAGGAAAAGTAAAATACATCAGACAACAGCTGTCAAAGGATGACAAAGATATATAGGCTACCAAATTGTAGATGACACTATCCTAAGTTCAAATCTAATGCTATACGAAATTCACCAACTTAGCAATTTTTAAGACTCTACTAGAAAGTCTCGGGACAGTAGTTAAATCAATCCAAAGCCACCATAATCTTATGCAATATTCAGCTGAGAAGAAGAAAAGAGATATAGAGTAATCTGGTATACGAGGAAAAGCCATCCATAACATGTTTTGGCATCCCTGTTCATCCTAAGAATCTAAAAGCAATGTAGCTCTATGCGAAGGAGTAAAGAGGTAAATAAGAGGCAAATTAAACAAGTTAACTAATAGATGGTTAACTTTACCAGGAAGAGTTCAGTTAATGTCATTCTCCAATTTGTCCCAGTCTATATGATAAACCTTCTCTCCCTTCCAAATAGCATCGAGGAGAATATTGAGAATATCCAAAGGGATTTAGGGACAAATATACAAGGTGGAAATAGAAGGAGATTCAAAAGCTGTATAAATATATTCTAAAGATTCTTGGGCTCAAATCAGAAGAAAATGGTTTGGAAAATAGATCATATCTGTACCACATTGATGACAATGCTTCAGTTAAGCATAGATCTTCAAGCCCATCAGCTCCTCACACAAGTAGACTCACTCCTTGTTCTCAACAATGTCACAGAACTTTGAACCAATCATTAATCATAGTTTCTTCATAAATTCTCTACTATGCGCTTTCAAGATATGCCCTGCAAATTTAATAGTGTGGCGAATAGCTTGGCTACATTGCTCTTGACTTGGCCATGGAGCACAATGACATCATCACTTGGACCAATGTGGATTTTCTTCCCACTAAAGTTAAATGTCAGATTATTTTGGAAATAGGAACCGTGGTAGAGAATCATGCCTCCAACCAAGGTAACCATGAGTACCACTAATATCAAACCTAGCATTACCTTTCAAGTCTGTCATTATAATTTATGTTATCTATGATCGTAGTTCTTCCCCCCATTATCATTATTCCTCTTTTTCCTGGTTCCTAACTCATGCATTTTTTTCGTTCCTTCCCTATCTTACATAACCCACCTCACAATACCACTCCCCCTATTAGATTTAGGATCAGAAATGAAAGCAATCAGAAAATGCAACACATAAGACAATGAACACAACAAGATACCCTGGGAAAACCCTCCTACTCGAGGGAGAAAAACCCAGCAAATATATCTCTTATATATTGAAGGAATAAGAGCAGAAATCTGCTTACAACTCAGGCCCAACACAATGCCGAATTTAATACAATGAATAATAGCACCTCTCCTAGATGCAAAGATACAAATGAATATGTTTCTCCTTGAAATTGGTCTGCTGCTACACAATGATGATCTGCTGCTACAAGATGATGATCTGCTGCTCAAGTATGAACTTCTTCTAGGAATGCGAATTATTATTAATGAACTTTTTGATCAAATGAATGATCATCACCTTGTATTTATACAAAACTAGGTGACTCTTCATTTGGGTTGGCCTCTTTTAAGAAACAAGGTGACTCTTCATAAAATTATTATATATAGCAAGTCCGACTTGCCTTGGTATTATTTATCCATCATTCTTAAATTTGAGAGAAAGATATCTCCCACTGCTATAACATCAACACTCCCTCTTAGCTAGGGAGGTATCTTTCCAGATATCCATGTCATGGAGTCTCTCAACATGATGCCCACAATGGCTACACCCATTTGTGGAAAACTCAAAGGTTCATCACGGAGTCTCTCAACGTGATGTCATCATGGAGTCTCTCAACATGACGTCCACCATGGCTACTTCCATGTGTGGAAAGAAACACAAGTACAAGGGTTCATCACGGAGTCTCTCAATGTGATGTCGTCATGGAGTCTCTCAACATGACATCTCATCTCAGTCACAGAGATGAACAAGGGCTCGCACCTCATATTTCTCCGTCTCAGAGAAATATACACTACAAGGGCTTTCACCTCATATTTCTCCATCTTAGAGAAATATACACTACAAGGGCTTTCACCTCATATTTCTCAAAGAAATATACATTACAACAAATCTTCATGATGATGTAACTCCCTCTGGAGCTCCAAGTACTTGCATCAACCTCCTGACCTCCTCGTCCAAGATTGTTTGCAATGCTTGCCTTAGAGGAGCGGTTTCCAATGCACACTTTCGGCACTATTGACTTGCTCAAGTCCAGGACTGTCCTCCTCGACCTCATCCCATATCACCCTATTCTAAATAGGTTTGTAGAGCTACCAATGTCAAATCCAGATTAATTGTCTTGTGCAATTCTGTTCTCAGTTGCTGAAGAGGTCTTCCAAAGATTTTGCACTTGGCCTTGCAACACTACAACCTTCACTTCTTCTTAGTGAGTCACAAAACTCCCTCTTGATTTGATCCCTGCCTCAGAGATTTCAAAGAAATCCTCTGGAAGTGAACTCCCCTCCATTGACCTATCTCAGAACCTTAATCCTTTTCCTGGACAAGCTCTCAACTCGTGCCTTGAATTCTTTGAATTTGACTCCCTCTGAATGTCATTTCCTCCTCTTCGAAGAAATTGATCGACTTTAGAATAAGAAACCTTCTGAATCAACTTTAGAGCTAGGCTCCTTCTAAGATGTCCCTATGTCAATTTTCGTAGTAGAAACATGTTGTGTAGACCTTAATTTGCAATCTCGAGCAAAGTGACTGTACTTGTCACACCTGAAACATTGAATGTGAGAGAGATCCTTCTTCTTCGGTTCTAGGGCAAAATCTGATTCTCTGTCTCTATTCCTCTTTCTTCCTTTGCCTCTTTCTCTAGAAGTATGTGTAGCAAGAACTTGATTTTTTACATCATGATGGTTTCGCCCAATTCCTCTTGCTGCCAACCCGAACTCTTCTTGAATACAATCAGCTCGAAGACGATCATACTTGGGCAACTTGGATCTCCCATTGATGCTCTGAATAAAGGGTTCCCAAGATTGAGGAAGACCATTTAGTGCCAACATAACAAGATCTTTGTCTGCAATTATATCCCCAATAGTGCTCAACTGATCTCTCAAATCAGCAATCTTCATAAAGAATGAGATGACTTAATCATCTTTAGCCATTTTTACATGGTGAAGTTGTTGTCTCAAAGCAAGGGCTCTGCTGGTGTTGTTGATCTCATACAATCCTTTTAGAGTATCAAACATTTTTTTAGCTGTCCTCAACTTGGAGATGATCGATACTAGGTGATTCATCACAGAGTCTATCACGATCTTTCTAGCCTTCGTGCCATTTTTCTTCCACTAGATTTTCTCAGTATCATCGGAAGGCTTGGGCATATCACTTTCCACGAAATCAAGAAGATCATTCTCCTCTAATGCAAAGAGTACCCTGGGTTTCCAAGAGTTGAAGTTTGAAGCTCCATCAAGCCTATCTTCTACCTTGACACTGCTCACCATCTTCTTTTTCTGCACAAATTCACCTTCAAAGATCTGCCCTTAGGTCAGAAATAATTTGAACCTTAGATTTGCGATACTTCAAGATCTGCCCTAGATGAAAAGTTGACTTGAGTGCTTGAACAAATCTGATCAGATCTTTTCTTAGACCCACTCTAATACCATGTTAGATTTAGGATCAGAAATGAAAGCAATCAGAAAATGCAACACATAAGACAATGAACATAACAAGATACCCTGGGAAAACCCTCCTACTCGAGGGAGAAAAACCCAGCAAATATATCTCTTATATATTGAAGGAATAAGAGCAGAAATCTGCTTACAACTCAGGCCCAACACAATGCCGAATTTGATACAATGAATAATAGCACCTCTCCTAGATGCAAAGATACAAATGAATATGTTTCTCCTTGAAATCGATCTACTGCTACAAAATGATGATCTGCTGCTACAAGATGATGATCTGCTGCTCAAGTATGAACTTCTTCTAGGAATGTGAATTATGATGAATGAACTTTTTGATCAAATGAATGATCATCACCTTGTATCTATACAAAACTAGGCGACTCTTCATTTAGGTTGGCCTCTTTTAAGAAACAAGGTGACTCTTCATAAAATTATTATATATAGCAAGTCCGACTTGCCTTGGTATTATTTATCCATCATTTTTAAATTTGAGAGAAAGATATATCCCACTGCTATAACATCAACACCCCGAACAATATCATTTTACTTGCTCCCTTTTTCCTTATTCCATTCCCCTCCATTTGTTTTTCCCCCACCAATAATAGTAACTTTTAATATCCCTAACATCCACTCTTCCACTTCCCTCTCCCCTGCCGAACTCCTCCCCCCTCAATATTTTCTCACCTATATTACTAGGAGAAGCGTCTCCGACCCCTTGGGACGTGTTTCCGGTGTCGGGGACGTGGTCAAAGACATCTCGGTTTGCAGGAGACTCCCCGTCGACGTATCCCAAGTCTCCCGTCGAAAATAAAATGTCTCCCGCCCGCATAAAACAAAAAACCTAAGTAAAAACACGATAAAGGTAAAGAAAGTTGAAGGAAAAAATGGGACCAAATTTCACTTGACAGAGAAGATGCAGCCATGGTGGATGAAGTGGTTGAAGCAGATGGCCTTAATGATTTACCCCCAGTTCTACTACCAACAAAGGAACTTGAGTCTGAGAGTGATGAGTATTTGGAGAGCATCATAGCTGAGGACCTTGATATGGATGATCATGATGTAGAAGTGTAGATGGTACATTTCTGATTTTAGTTTTTTGTTTGCGTATCAACCTATCAAACTATCAAGATTTCTGAATTTCAATATGTAATCTAATATCAAATATGTAGTGTTCATGAACTCTTTGACTCTTTGACACAACGATATTTGTCATTTGTGTATTTAAACTTTATGGTTAATGTTTATTGTTAAACTTTACCACTGTTCTTGTTTTGAAAGTTGAATGTCATGATATTTTCTATAAATGATTAAATCATATTACAAAAAATGGCATCTCCAAGTACCCCCGTCTCCTATTTTCAAAAAAAGCCATACCGGTACTAGTACCAATCTCCCATACCAGTACCAGTACCGGTCTCTTGGCAAACTTGTTTCTCACCTTTATCTCTTTGTCATCCTTGACACATGGCCTTCTCACCTCTTCTCCACCTACCAAACTTGACCAAGTTGGCGATGGGTGTTATTCTACAGGCTGGGTGACATTTATGTTGAATACTTTTAAAAAATGACACTATCTTAGTCAAATCTCCGTAGATTAATTCTTCCATCTTTAAACCAACAATAATTCACCCAAAAATCAACGAAACCAACAACTACAAGGTTTGGCATAATTACCCTGGGTTTTTAAATGTTCCAATGATATACTTCACACTTGGACTTATCCAATGGCCTCAGCCCATTTTCCAACATTCAAAGCTAGGGAGATGTATATAGGTCAGAAAAAGCTTTAATCTTTTCACAGTCAAATGAATCTTTAGTAAGTGCATGAAGGGCCTTCCTTGTCTTGTTGAGATTCACAATACTTCAAAAACCTTTTGCTGGCATGAAGGCATTTAAGGATTTCTTTTAATAAAAAAGGTCATTCATTTTATCCTAAAGTTTAAACCCCTTATTGTCCATGGTAAATAATGGTTTTGTGGCTTTGAAACAACCTTGCATGATCATATATTTATCTCCTCCATGACTTGGTCATCCAACACCTTAGTTGAGGGATTAATGCTTACAAATTTCATACTCCTCCCATCTACCTTTACCACATCAGTTTTTTCTCTTCATGTCTAGTGCCATGATGAAACCCGTTTTGGAGTGTTTTGACTGCTATACTGCTCTATATGTATGAGTCTTTGTGCGTTGAAGAACAATTTTTTGTACCCTTTTACTGTGTAAATAAGAGATGCCATCAACCACACAACCCTTGTTAGAGATTCATGGTAGCCTGCCCATGGGCAAAAGCTGCATAAATCTTCCCATGAATTGAGACAAATTAGATGCACAGGTCAGGGATTCTAAGCAACCTTCCTTATATGGGATGAGGTTATTAGCCAAGTCTATAAAAACAATGGAACACATCAAAACCAACAGTGCATGAGGAGAAAACTCCTTACAAAGTCTACTATAGGAAATTATCAGGTATGCAGCAGTTAAAACTTTAATAACCCTAATTCTAGCCCCCGCCAACCTCTTGCTAGTGGTTCCCCTTCCCACGGGCCTATTTATATTGATGATGAAGATTTTCCTGCCCATCCCACTTCCCCTCCCAACAACGCTTTGAAGTTTGAACAAGCTGCCATGTGAGGACAGTAGCACCATTCCATTTCACCGCACTCTCAGGCCAAGCCTTCCCTTCATCTGGTTGCCCCTAGGTCTTACCCTATAAGAGATTTTACCTTGGAGGAAATTTTTAGCAAATCCACTGGTTTTTTCAGTCATTGCACTAGACCTAGAAGGCCTGCCAATTCCCCCATACCTTCCTAGATTAATAACTTCTCACCAACTGCACATCTTCTCCAATCTCACGCCAACATTGCCTTCCAACAGGTCCATTATCACCAACTAAAGATGCAGTGGGTGCTTGGCCTTCCCACTCAGCTTCAGAACCCCATGAATAGTCCCGGTTCACCTAGAGACCCTCTGCCAACTCATCACAATCATTATCCTAGAATCAACAGTGTTACCATTATTGATTGACTCATAATCTTGGAAGCAGCCATTGCTGGATTGACTAAGGGGTGAAGAAAAATGATCTTAATGCTCCTGTATCAATAAACTGTATCCTTCTGTTAATGGATGATAGCTTCGGTCAGATATGAATGACAGTGATGCAAGTATCATTGTCATTCATAAGTGATCGAAATTGTCATTCATGTTATGATATTTCTAAAGGAAACATTTAAAATCAAAATTATGAGCATTCATATAAATTCGATCATTCCCGTGATATTATATTCTACATTCATGTGAAATCGGAATTCTCTTATGTCATCTGCCACATATACGTGTGAGTATACACATAACAAATGAGTTGTTAAACAAATCGCACCCTAAAGGACGCGTCCCATGAGTGGATGTGCCTCCACTCATGGAGACACGTCCTCTCATGAGGCACACCTCTTAGGGGCGGACTTCTCCCTTACTTATGGTGGTTCCTCATTCGATATGCAAACATAGAAATCGGACAATGTTCTGCTATCAGCACATTCAATAAAACAATTCATATCTGGAAATCGAAATCTGAAGAATCGAAAATCTGAACATAGAGGATAAATAATATTTGTCTTAGAAAGTTAATTATACAGTTTCTTGACTTTAGTTCAATCTTAGTATTGTCTTAGGATCCCTTTAGCAAAGAGATTTGATTACATTTACATGGTATCAGAGCCATGTTGTGTGAATCCAAATCAAATCTAGAACCAGATTGCTCAAGGAATTCGTATTTTCTAAAATCGAATTCACATTCTTCATAATGTCAACTATGATCAGATTTGAAGATCGTCTTGCAGGAGCAGATAACTTTACATCATGGAAATTTAGAATCATGATGATCCTAAAAGAGAATAAACTAGACTCACTTGTGAGAGAAAATAAAAGGGAACCTGAGGTTGAACCTGAGAAAAGTCAATGGATTGAAAACAATGAAAGAGCCATGAAAATCCTTGTAGATGCAGTGAGGGATCATATAGTGCCTATCTTAGCAAAACATGAAATTGCATACCATATGTACAAATCTCTTGAGAGTACTTATGAGATCAACAACACCTGTAGGACTCTAGCATTAAAACGACAAATCAACAATGCCCAAATAAACAAAGGGGAGTCCATTAATGCATACTTCATGAGGATTATTGAACTTAGGGATCAATTATCCACAATTGGATATCAGATTGACAACAAAGAGTTAACCCTAATTGCACTAGGAGGCCTACCAAACTCATGGGAGTCATTTGTTCAAGGAGTAAGTGCGAGATCTAAACTCCCTAAATTTGATAGGCTAAGAACTGACTGCCTTCAAGAAGAAACAAGACTCTCCACTAAGGAAAATAAACAGAAGAACATAGATGAAGACATTCATGTACTCAACACAACGTCTAATAAAAGGAACAAGAAAAACTCCTACAAGAAAGGATATTTTAAAAGAAAGAGAAATTCCAACGGAAAGGAATCTTTTAAAAAAAAAGACATCTCTCAAGTGCAATGCTTTAGATGTGATCAATATGGTCACTATGCAATGAAGTGCCCTGACAGATCTAAACAACAAGCATCTTTTGCCAAAGTAGGAAAGACAAATTCAAATCATGAATCTGAAGACCTTGTGTTCTAAAAGGACAAATGGACATAGAGTTACCCTTATGGATGGGAAAATTCTAGCATGGTCTAAAACTCAACTATTAAGAAAAACTATTGGTGTAAGATTAGGGTACCTTTTATGCACCTAAGTCTAAAACCCATCCCATGGAGGAACTTGTAAAGGTTGTGTCTTAGAAAAGAAAATAAAACCTTAAAGGCGTATAATAGAAACCTACATTTTAAGAAATTCTGCATGAGTGCTGGAATTAAGAGGGAGTTCACAAGTTGCTTGACCTAAACATTAAAACCATTCAAGAGGGCAAGAAGTACAAGTGAAACAAAAACCTATTTCCCTAGGATACCTGAAATGGAACCTGCTCCTGAGATTCAGAGGGAGCATCCTAAGGAAATGCCACTTGAACCTCCTACCACTTCAAATGAGGACACAAATGACATTGGCAGAAAGAGACCACTTTGGGCAAGGAAGATGATCAAAGAAGCAAAGGATCATGCAACACCTAAAGGAACGTTCAGGGAGAGTAAAAGACCCAAACGTTTCTCTAGCTATGTTGCCCTAATGAACAACATCATAAACTCTGAACCTATCAGTGTTACAGAAGCCTTCAGACATCAAGCTTGGAAGGATGCAATGATAGAGGAGTACCAGTCCATACTAAAGAATGACGTATGGGACATAGTGCCTAGACAAAAAGAGAAATCTGTTGTTTCTTCTAAATGGCTCTTCAAAATCAAGCATGCTGCTGATGGCAGTGTAGAAAAACATAAAGCACGTTTCATGGCTAGGGGTTTTTTCTCAAAAGGAAGGCATTGATTACGAAGAAACATTTGCACCTGTTGCCCGTTATACATCAGTAAGAGCAGTATTAGCCATTGCAGCAGCTAAAGGATGGAAGATCCATCAAATGGATGTGAAAACTGCCTTCCTGAATGGAACCATTGAAGAGGAAGTCTATCTGGAACAACTTGAAGGTTTTGTGATACATAAATCTAACTCACATGTGTGCAGGCTCAAGAAAGCTCTCTATGGACTTAAACAGGCTCCCAGGGTCTGGTATGAAAGAATTGACAGCTATCTCTTGGGATTAGGATTTTCCAAGAATGGTGCTGACTCCAATCTCTACTTCAAGGTAATCAAAGGTGATATGCTTATAATTATTTTATATGTTGATGACCTGCTAATAACAGGAGAAGATCACCTCATTGCTCAAGGGAAACAAGATCTAATCTTTGAATTTGACATGAAAGACTTGGGTATTCTTCACTACTTCCTCGGTTTGGAAGTATGGCAGAAATCATAAGGTATTATACTAAATCAAGGGAAGTATACTATTGACATTCTGAAAAGATTTGGAATGTTGGACTGTAGACCAATGTCTACACCCATGGAAACCAACCTTCACAAATTGAAAGAAGCAGCAACAGAATCCAAATGTGCAGATCCGACCCTTTACAGACAAATGATTGGATCCTTGATGTATCTGGTTAACACCAGACCTAATATTTGCTATGCTATAAATGCCCTCAGCTAGTTCATGTGTGAACCCAAGGAAATTCACTTGATGGCTGTAAAACATATTTTTAGATATCTTCAAGGCACCATTGGATATGGTCTTCATTACAAGAATGATCCACTAGATCTACATGGGTACTCTGATTCAGATTGGGCTGGAAGTGTAATTGATCGAAAAAGCACATCAAGATGCTGTTTTAGTTTGGGATCGGCTATGATCTCCTGGATTTGCAGAAAACAATCGTCAGTTGCACAGAGCTCAACAAAAGCTGAATATATTGCAGCCTCAATGGGAGCAAGAGAAGCAGTGTGGCTTCGTAAATTGATTGTGGGACTCTTTGGTGAGCCCTTGAATCCTATGATTATTCATTGTGATAATCAGAGTTGTATAAAACTCTCTGTGAATCCTGTCTTTCATGACAGATCTAAACACATTGAGATCCCCTATCATTATGTAAGAGATATGGTGGAAAGAAAAGTAATTCAGTTGGAGTATATTAGTACAAATGATCAAACTGCAGACATTCTCACCAAGCCTCTCTCCCAGATCAAGGTAGAGCACTTCAGGAAGAAACTTGGTATGGTTGAAATGTAATTTGTTATTTATGTTTGAAATACAAATTGTTTATAAATTGTACTAATATATAAAGATGTTTAATGTGTAAACTCTTTTGTCATGTGTGTGACTCCATGACTTTATGGGCCTACTCCCCCTGTGTGCATTATTGAAAGGTGACGATCTTTCTGATAATGAACACTTGTATTTGACATTGTAAAGTGACGACTCTACAATGATGAACTATCATGATAGATATCATGTGACTTGATATCTGTGGACATGTCATGATAGTATCTCTTGGACACCTTGATGGATATCATGAGACTTGATATCTGAAGGTCATTGTGATCCGTAAGAGATAATCATGGTGGATGATTATATCCGTGGATATGCCATGAATTATGGTAGACATCATGTGACTTGATGTCAGTGCACATACCATAATGAAGATGTGTTATGGAGAATGTCATGTGACTTGACACTATTAGAAGCATATCATATCTTCTAATATCACGAGTTAGGTGATATCACTTTTGGAAGTTATTCTTCCTAGTTAAAGAGGGAGTGTTGAAATAATGAAGATGTGTTATGAAGAATGTCATGTGACTTGACAACTTTGAGAAAACATATCATATCACGTGTGAAGGTGATATCTTAACTTATTTTATTTGAAATATCTTCCCTAGCTAAGAGGGAGTGTTAATGGATGATAGCTTCGGTCAGATATGAATGACAGTGATGCAAGTATCATTGTCATTCATAAGTGATCGAAATTATCATTCATGTTATGATATTTCTAAAGGAAACATTTAAAATCGAAATTATGAGCATTCATATAAATTCGATCATTCCCGTGATATTATATTCTGCATTCATGTGAAATCGGAATTCTCTTATGTCATCCGCCATCATATAGAAGGTTATATACGTGTGAGTATATACATAACAAATGAGTTGTTAAACAAACCGCAACCTAAAGGACGCGTCCCATGAGTGGACGTGCCTCCACTCGTGGAGACACGTCCTCTCATGAGGCGCGCCTCTTAGGGGCGGACTTCTCCCTTACTTATGGTGGCTCCTCATTCGATATGCAAACATAGAAATCAGACAATGTTCTGCAATCAGCACATTCAATAAAACAATTCATATTTGGAAATCGAAATCTGAAGAAACGAAAATCTGAACATAGAGGATAAATAATATTTGTCTTAGAAAGTTAATTATACAGTTTCTTGACTTTAGTTCAATCTTAGTATTGTCTTAGGATCCCTTTAGCGAAGAGATTTGATTACATTTACACCTTTACATGGCTTGTAGTAACGATCTCTTGTTTGGTTGCAACCAGTTTCAGCAACACCATATTAATATCTTTGAAGATGTACTTTAGAGGGATCCAACTTAAAAAGATGCTCTTTGTAAGAGGGGATACTACCCACATCCCTACAAAAGACAGCACACCCCTCCCCTCACATGCAACAATTGGAAGGTCTCTCATTGTGTCTTCATTGCCCTTAGTGGCTTAGCCTAAATCCCCTACTTCTGAGTGGATTTACAAACCTGGGAAACAGCATGCTTCTGACTTTTACAGTGGCTGTGGAGACCATACTCATTCGGATAGCTGATAAGATGCTATGCTACTGTGGCTTGTGGTTTTGCTATGATACTTATATCATCTAGCTTTGTTTCCTGCATATCTATATTGATGCAAAAAACACTCACAGTTAACTTCCAGAAGCACTCTTGATTGCTAATATGGACCCCGAGAATATTATGTCTTTTGTTTATATGCTGTTTTATCTTAAGATGTCTTCTCTCCTGCTTGCTGTCTCAGCAGAATTTTGCTGTCTTCTGATGTCTCATTTCCAAGGTCAAGGATTGCTTCCATTCCCCCCACGCGGGGGAACATTAGTGTAAGATTTTTTAACATTTTTCTTTTTCATTATTATACATTTTTGTCTTATTTTCTAAAGGAGAGAGAGAGCTTGCAAGGATTTTTGTTGAGTTTTCTGATGATTCCAACTTTTACAAACATTAACACCACATCCCAACAATAAATCATAAATACCAAGATAATTAATACTAGTATCATAAAATGATAGAACCAAATCATCCTGAATCATTTGGAATATGCATCCATCCCCTCCTGCTGTCCTCTTCACCATTACCCACTGGCTGCAGCCATGTGTGTTCCCCAGCTGTTGAGGATGTGTAGGAAGCAGTAAAACCCCCTATTGGTTTCTCCTCAGTAAGGCCCACAAGTTGAAAGCCACATTCATCTGAGAGCAGTTGGCTGTTCGTACATCCTCCTGAGGCCACCCAACACAGCACCGTCCAAGAATATCTTTTGGATCTGGGTGCAAGCACCGCAACTACATAGATCATGATTACTTCAAATCCACCCTGAAAAGAGTCAGCTTCTTTGATAAAAGTTTCCAAGTGGTGACCTTTGAACCATAAAAAAGCTCTTTTTATAATAAAACCAACAATTCTTTCTTGCAACAAATTCCATTATGAAGACAATGGAATGGAACTATAACCAAAGCCTTCAAATATTTAAAACTTCTCTTGCATATGTGCCTCCATCTTGGAAATCCCAAATTTGAATCTGGTTATTGTTTATGTGCAAAGTCTAAATATTCTCTTCTTCACCATATTACACCGTTGCGTCTGTCAACTAGGAAAATCAGGGGAAAAGCATGAATCATTGATAGCAACCACAAAGCTACCTAAATCCAAGCCGTAGAGACTCTAATCTAACAATGAAGCACACAATGACAATAAAAATCAAATAATGAACCAATAATACCTCAATTCCTATGCTAAAGTTAATTCTTTTCCATTGCTCTTCTCAATTTTGCTTGTTTGCTCTCAGATATGTTGTGTGCACAATTCACAATAAGCTCAATGTAGATGTAAGATAGCAAGATCTCAAAATGAATAGTATGAGTGATATGATAGCAAAATGTTGAAGATTGTGGTTAACCTTAAAATGGAATTGATAGCTTGCTTTTATAGAAATCCAAATTAGATGGACGGTGAGGATTGAGTGATGATGTAACATGATCAATGGCAAAGATTGATTGAGGGAACAATAATTAATAAGAGTCATTAATTATTGTGGTATAGGCAAATGAATTAAATGATGGATAGGGCTTGGATAAGAATAGATAAATTAAATAATTGTCACAATTATTTAATTTAGGAAAAGGTTTATGAATAATTAAATAATTAAAAATAATTTAATTAATAGAAGAAAGTGATATTTAAGAATAATTGAATAATTAAAAATTATTCAATTATGTAGGAAAGACGTAAATTAGTGTAAAAATATTGTTCACAGACTTGGGACATTCTTCAATGTCTACAACATCAAATGGTGGTAGAGAAGCAACTTTGAGAGAAAGGAGACAAATATTGGATGAAAGCAGTAATACTATTACTGGAGGCCACTTTTCATTAGAATCCACATACCACTTCTATTTCCTGACATGCTCTGCAATCAAACGACATCACACATAAGGTGCAGAAAGGATTTAAAGCCTAAGTTTAAGGTGCTCCCATGATTATGTTTATGCCTCATCTGGAGTTCGATGTCCAAAATCATGGTTGTGGGAGGACGAAGAAGGTGAGGGCTCACAGCCCTTGCCTTATTATAAGCGCATGCATGCATATTATAATTGACAGGCTCCAAGCTTCATGCTAGTTTTTTGTTTTGTTAGTATCGTTATTCTTTTTGGACTTAATAAATAATTTATTCCGTATAGAGAGAGCCTTTTTTATTTAATTACTTGAATCTTTCCATTTAATGGTTTGCATTAGCCAAGTTGCTCAATCACCTTAGTGCTCTCATTATCTATGGTATTTTTTATTTTATGTAGATTTAATCTTTGAAGTATTGTAACTGTTAGCATAATGGGTAAGAAACTTAATATAGGAGGAAATTAAGCATACCATTGGCTTCCGGGAAGAAATAAAATAATATTTAGTCTTTCCTAGGTTTTTTCAACTTGATCAAGGAATGACATAGATTGTCAAAGCATTCAAGCCAATTAAGCCTTAAATAGTTATCTTAATTATTCAATTGAATTATTAGTATGATGCTTTTTTATGGTTTGAAAAGCAAACTTAGGTTTCTTTTCCATTACAAAGTAAAAGGAAATTCTGAGACAATGCTTATTTTATCATATAAATGATATTTGTTTGCTTTAACAGGCTTACTTGTAGATCCTATTGATGAAGTTTCTACCCCTGGTCACTATCGGAATGCATTGATGCCTATAAGCTTGCACTTGACCTTCTTTTCTTCTTATTCTCATGTTCCAATTATCCCTTTTATTCCACTTACCTATTGTTGACTACCGTGGCTATGGGGTCTAGCATTTGGACAAGGGACTTCCAACTTTAGGGTCTTTACGTCTGTGTAAGTTAGAAAACTTGAGGCAACTTTTTATAGCATACCACATAGACTAACCTTCCACCATATGTGATTTTGATTTTTGGGTTTGAAGGGCATATTTTCAGTTTGTTTTTTTATTAGATGTTGGGTGACCCCTTCTTTCTTCAGGGTTGAAGAGTTGAAAAAAAGTCATGAATTTTTTATGAAAGTTATTTTCCCTTCAAACTTTTCAATGAAAGGAAAAAGAGCCCTTAAAGAGCTCTTAAGGTTAGAAATGTGAACCCTGTATGCAAGTCCAATTGTTATTGCCAAGGAGATTGTTAGCAGATATTTGTGTACAAATAATTGCAAATAAATAGCATCTTGCATACTTGTTTTGGACTTACGGTACAAGTTTATGGTAATTTTGCAGACACCATCATTGGCACCTTACATATAATACAACTTTTGATTAAGGCTGTTTGTGTGTATCCTGAGGTACTGTGTCCTTTTAACTTTTTTGTTGCAGATACGAGATTTCATGTCCATGGGATATGACATTGTTCTGAGAGTGGATGTACAAGGAGCAGCTACATTGAGATCAATTCTTGGTAATGGTGCCGTGTACATTTTTCTTGTTGCAGAAAGTGAGGTGTCTCTTGTTAAGAGGCTTATTGACAGGAAGACAGAAACAAAGGAAAAACTTGTAGTACGCATTTCTACTTCCAGAGAGGAGGTTAACCGTATGGCAGAATTTGATTATGCAGTGGTGAATGCAGAAGGGCAGCTTGAAAAAGCAGTAAATCTTATTCTTTCCATCATCGATGCTGAAAAGGCTAAAGTACACCAGAGAATGGTTGAGATATAGTATTAATTTAGCTGTCATTATCTGTGTAAAGCGGACAATTTGCAAATGACAAGGTACTTTAACCATCATTCAATTAAAACTACAGTTTTTGATTCCATTGGCATCTTGAAGATTGAGATATTTTGAAAATAGCAAAAAACAGAAAAGTCAATTTGGTAGTATAATAGATTTACCTTTGGAGTAAAGCGGCATATTTTCTATAAACCGCTTTCTATTTGCATTTTGAAATGTGTGTAAATTACCTTCTGTTAAAGAGTAATATATATTCAATCAACATTGTCCACTATGACCATGATAGGGGATTCTCACTTCTTTCTGTTGGGGCTTTCTAAAGAGATCTATTTTTCTTTTGAGTTCTTCATTTTACTGCTAGAATTTTAATTATATGGCTTATAATTGTGATAGTCAAAGGGGTGTGGTGGTAATTACGTTTAATCTCTTTGAGGAGGGCCTTGTAAGGAAATAGATCAAATTAGTTTTTGTGATCATTTGGATGGATACAAATATTTTTTGGATTGAATCTCATGCACAAAATTTATGAGATAATTGTGTGAAAATGTAACATGCCAATTGTTCAACAAAAGTAAATTCACTATATTTTTATCTCAAGTAAATAATCTATGTTCATGAGCTTATAGCAATAAATTTTTTCTTAATTCAAAGACTACATGCACATTTGAAATGACACATATTCCAAACTTTCCATTTGCATTATAATTGAAAATTACAATCTTTCCAAAACAATAAAATCTCAAGATAATTTTTTTCCATTACAACTTCCATAGAAATGGATGTAAGAAAACATACATAGCTCCTTGAGCTTCATTATCAATAGTAACAAATGGTCTAGGAAATCCCCTGCAAATCTCAACTGCCAATTGATGAGGAGAAGCATCACTCAAGCGCTTTTCTGTCAACCACTGACTCAAATGCAATCCCCTGCACATCTGCCACATATGGCAAGATGGCCCTACCCTTTGACGAAGAGATTGGTTGGTATAATCCCATAACAAATAGCCTTTATGAGCTTAGTGTTGTGTCCTACAATCTAGAACCTAATCATATGGTAGCTACAACTATGAGTATGAAAGTCCCAAACTAGAATTGTCTATACCGAACACAGTAAATTGATAGTGTAAATAGTGGCTACTTACACTACTTTGGCCAAATTTTCATATAAAAATGTCATCTATTCACCCACTACCCTAGCTCGATTTGGTTAATGACCATTCATTTACTATGCATAGGCAATTCCCTCCATTGGATAATCGTTAACCCATCTATTTTATAATAACTATGCATAGGCAATTCCCTCCATTGGGTAATCTTTAAACCTAAGAACAATCTATGACTATAACTTTCCTACTAAGTAAACACATTACATAATCTATTTCCTTCCATGGACAATCTAATTCCAAGGTAATCAATGATCTCTATAGTTTCGAATACACAAATAAATTGAATTTACTTTATAAGCTATTCCAAGCTTCCTCTTTTCCCTAGTATATAATACTAACGAATTCAATTATGCCTTAATATGGAGTATGTATAAACACTCAAATAAGGATTCATAAGAATTAAGTAGATTATGATTTTTTCGAAACATATTTTTTCCCTAACCTAGCAAATCAAATGCATTTCAACACAAGACATCAACAACATTCAATCTTTCCAAAAACATATAAAGCATAAGAGTACAAAATATCATGCTTGTAAAACACTAATTTCCAAATGAAATAAACTGATTTCCAAGCTCAATCCACTTCAAGACTCTTCAGTAATTCTCCAAATCCACACACAAAAATACTCACAATCACTCACTTAACTCTCTTCACAAACAATCTCTCAGCTCAAACAAGAATAACTCAAACTAAAAACAACATAATATAAGTGAATAATGCATCCACATGAAGTAATCTTCACCCCTATTTATACAGAAATATGAGACTAAGCTGCCTATAATCAAGTTATGTTCAATGACACTCCTCAACTTATCAAGATCAACTCAACAACTAATATCAATGGGTGGCAGCATTTAAAACCAACACTCATCAAAACAGAGCAGTAGGTCAATTAAAACAGGGACAACAAGAATGCTTTCCAGAAATGCAAGGTAAAAGATTAACAGGTCGACTCCAAATATGGTAGCTTTTACATGACTTATTCTACATTTTACTTGGTCTTCCATCGCTAGACAAAGATTATAGTTAAGACTTCTATTTGCAATGCAGTTTTCATATTTTGGCACCACCTAAAACCTTCTATCATGCATTTTGGTGTTTGTTGTGCTATGACTAAGTCAGTGTTTAAATATTCTTCAAATATCTATTATAACTTTTAACCGAGTCTTCTATACATTTGCGTTGTATTTGCAAGCTTGTCGATGCATTAAGAAATGATTATTGCGTTGCTTTTTAATATGTGCATTATCGTTTGTATGTATTGTGTGCTATATGATATATAATGTGTTTTATTTCATAGAAACAACAACACTTCATTTACATACAATGCTTTATTTAAACACAACGCTTTATCAATAACAATAGATATATATATATATATATATATATATATCCATCAACTCCTTAATAATAAATATATATCATTCGGTATTTCGAATGCATATACCCATATATACATTTGCTTATATAATCAATAGTACATATTTACAAACTCATCAATATATATATATATATATATATATATATATATATACATCTCTTATTATCAATTCGATATTCTCATGCCCATGAGCAATCCGTCCATGAGCATGCGTAGGTACGTCTACGTACGTATACTCATGTACGTATTAACTCGCGTGTATGGTTTACCGTCGACATGTACATGTATACATATATATACATTCTATGCATATATATAGCATCGATTGAACAAAGAACATATAAGAAAGAACTCACATGCACAAATGAGACTCAACAATATCATAACAAGAACATTCCCAACAAATTCATAAACCTTCCCAAATTCAATCACAAACAAAACTAAGGGATAACTTACCAATTTCTCGAACTACGACTCAACTGGACCAATCTATATGTGTGTGTGTGTGAAAAAGCTCAATTAGGCTTCGTTAAGGGTTACCCAATCACTTCTCTTGAGTGATACTTCCCCTCCCTTTTGGAGGCTTGATCCTTGTATTTGCAATCAACTTAGAACATTGCAATGGTAGTTAGTTGTTCATCAAAACGATCATTTGCATTTATATTCATTTCATAATCATAATACCAAATTAATTCAACATTCATTTTTGTTTTGACATAACATCAAATCAATTTAACTTGCATTCATCATTTTCCAAATAATAGATATAATCAAAGTGCAAACATGCGTTTTTCAATCAGAAATACAAGCACATTCATTTATTCAGTATTTTAACCAACCATAGTAATAGTAAATAGGTAAATGCACAACAGGGTGTAATAGAAAAGATGCTGAAATTTTGAATAAAGGGATAGGAGAGAAGAAAAGGAAATTCTGACTAACCAAAGACAACAAATTTTGTTGGTTAGTATAATGTACCAACAATTGTATAGCTATAAGCTCATTTAAAATAGACATGCTCATAATATTAATGTGAATATGTCATGTCTTCGATTTAACCAAGGCCTAAATTTGAATTATGACGGGAAACAGTGTTTGTAAACACTAAGTCTGAATTTTAAATATTAATGATAACAATTATTTTTTTAAATAATAATAATTAATCATGTTCCTAGTCGACCCATTTGGGAAGGCTCTTATGATAACATATAAATTTGAGTGTTTTGGTTTAAGAAGAGCATCACAATTAGACGGACATGAATTGTTGGTCACACAAAGATGAAAAACTTTGTATGATCTACCACTAGGTGAGACACAACCCTCAACCTGGAGATTGTGAATTTCTATCCAAAGCTACTAATTGGCGTATATCTAATTCTAGTGTTTTCCATTTCATATTGGAGGCCAAAATCATCATATATTGAAGAGGGTGTGAAGTATCAAGCATTGTGTGGTGGAGCCTTTGGACTCTCGCCACAATCTGAGCATCATTTGAAATCACCATCGAGATCACAAGCAAAGGAGGCGATCACCGCTTGCCATCATTTGAGCCACACTACTATCTACCCCTCGCATAATGGAAGGTTTCTGAAGCTCCACACGATTAGTGAGGCGCCACTTTCAGGCACCTAACTCATCCCTTGTTCATCCTTTTCACCCTTCCAGAGCACCCCCTTGCTTGGTAGTGATTGGCATATATCTGCATGACAACGCTTAAGGAAGTCGCCTGGCCTCTGCGAGTTGGTCATTGTTGATCCTCACATTTGGCTCACATTTCTTAGTATAATTGTTATCACGACTACCTTCAGTTGGGCGGCGACCAGTGAAACTGGGTAATCTGCGTTCCTCATTGGATTTTTATTTTGTGTCTTTCCAATTCTGAGAGTATTCCTACGATCTAGACTTTGTCAACTATTTCATATACTAGTTATTATTTGCTGCCATCGGAAGTACTGGAACCTTTCAATTAACCGCCTGAGATCTGTTATCATTGTTGTCTAACTAGATTTGGATGTAATCTTAATTTTTTTTGGTTATCACTACTGTTGTTTGGTGCACAACCTGTGTTTGGGTATTGCAACCTACTGGATACAAATCTGAATTGCATGTTATTGGTTATTCTTCACCTGTGATCTATTACTACTATGTATTCAGTTTTGAGTGCAAAATTAATTTTTAGTTTATGTATCGGAGCTTGGTTTCTTTCAGCGATATCAAAGCTTGGCATCCTGCCAACCTATGTATCTTTTCATGAGTGACAAGGATCTAAGGTATCATCTTAGGGAAAGGAAGAAGGTTACCATGAGTTACAAAGAAGACAAAGGTCTGCAGTTTGTTCAAGAATCCAAAGAATTCCAATCCAACATGAGGGAAACCATGGTGGAAATGGTTCAACTGTTGAGAGGATTGAACCAACAATTGGGTGTTGGT
Organism: Sequoiadendron giganteum; assembly: GCA_007115665.2. Taxonomy (NCBI): domain Eukaryota; kingdom Viridiplantae; phylum Streptophyta; class Pinopsida; order Cupressales; family Cupressaceae; genus Sequoiadendron; species Sequoiadendron giganteum. The sequence goes on along the minus strand of CM021100.1, from coordinate 834,247,663 downwards.
AGGGCTATACCAAATGGAATTGAGGGTAGCAGTTCAATGTGGTGAAACTAGCAGCCTCTGCAAAGACTTTTAGGGCAAAATTCTTAGGCAAAGAGGTAGAAAATGAATCTGAAGTGCCACCTGAGCAAGAGGATGATATTGCTAGACTACACAATAAATACCATGCTCGAAGTGCCACCTGAGCAAGAGGATGATATTGCTAGACTACACAATAAATACCATGCTCTAAGTGTCGCCATGCGCAGAGATATGACTTTCACAGAGTTTCATGACATGAAAACAAGGGGCATAGGAGGAGAAGGTTGAAGATAGGAAAGATATCTAGCATCGCTTGGGTAAGATCACCATTCCAGTCCCTGATGGATCAAGGAGTTCCTCAACAAGTCTATTTTAGATGTCAGTATTCACTTGTGTAACTCGAATCTGTGTGATGCAACAATCATAATGTCTACCATTGAACTACAACCCTCACTAGCTGAGATATCATATTCAGATGTAAAATGTTAATTTCACATCTAATTATTGTTTATTTATATTACACAAATATTTTCTTTTCAATAGGGAAACATTTTATATTCATCCAAATACATAATATCTATCACATTAAAGGAATATGTCTTTCGAAAGAAGAATTATATGTCAATAGACATGAAATGTAAAAATGACATTATTGTAGTTTGAAGGATTTGAAACTTTGTTACAATATTATGCTAGTTTCCCACTAACTAGGGGCAACTCTCCCAAATCTCCTATTAGAATAATTCATCTACCTTCAAAACTCAACTTATATTTTCAAGAAATATGATAAAATGAGTAGTATTTTTACCAAATTTTGTTCGATAAAAAATGATTTCATCAATTAATATGTATTTTAGGGGTTCACCCCGCAGTACAATAGTAGTTGCAACACCGTGATGAAACGGTGGTTAGGTGTTCGAGTCTCACCGTGAGGCATTTCGATGGTATGGAAGGCTACAGGAGAGAAGGCAGGCCAAGGATCAACTGGTGGGACCGATGACATTGGATTTGACCGTTTGACAATAGAGGTGGAGTGTGGTATGCGTGAGGACATGATAGAGCCAACAGTCAGAGGCAGCGCCGTTGGTGGAGGAACGGAATTCATGCGCTGGCTGGGGGAGGTGTGTGAGGTCAGTGATTGAGGGAAGCGTCAGGAGTTTAGGGGAGGACGGAGAAAGATGCACGGGCAGAGGTGTTAGGGAGAAGGGGTACCGGAGGAAGGAAGGAGGGGCGATGGAGAAAGGGAGGCCTGAGGAGATAGAAAGGAGAAGGACCGAGGAGACGGGAATAAGTAGGAGGAATGAGGGGCGACAAAGAAGGAAGTAGAAAGAAGGAGGAGGAACGAAGGAATGGGAGACCTGAGATGGAGAAAGTAGAGGCAGGAGGAAGGTTGAAGGAGGCAACTGCAGGAGGCAAATCAAGGAGGTGTTAATACCTCAACATGTACTTGGGGATGGGGTCCCCCATTGTGACCCCACTGGTTCAAAGCTCTAGTCCAAAAAAACGATTACCGATAAAATAAATAAATTAATATGTATTTTATATGTTGGATATTTTCTTGAAAGCTTGTATATTATTCATCAATAAACATTGAGGTGCTTTAAAAAAAATTATTCCAAGGTTATTTTGTTGAGAGATATAGCTCATGATTGGTGACACGAGTTCATCTAGACTGTTGGTGTGAAAGTACAATAGTATGTTCCATTTTTCAACATTGTTGGGCCATCGAAATCAATATTTTTTAGCAATCAACATTAATATATTTTGTCAGTTATATTAAGTAAATTATTAAAAAAATAATATGACAATGTAAATCAATGTTTTGTGGTATTTTCTAAATAGATTCAATTTATAATTATTTGAATTTCAAAATTAATATTTTTTCATTTTTAATTTGGTTTTATAGTAAGTTTCTATTGAGTGACATTTCTTGTAACACTTTCTATTTTAAAGAAATATTTCCATGATTTCTTGGAAATAAATCATTAACTCCAATATCTAGCATGTGATTTTTTTTTATATTTTGTTGATTATTTTATTTATTGTTAATTTTTAAGTGCTAATGAAAAAATTGAACTTGTATTTTATCATTACACCTCTGTTTGTTTATCAATTTATTTATTTTTTTAAGAAATGAGAACATCAATATGTAGTGCATTGCAATTTTTTTGTACTATCTCAAACAAAGGTCTGTATTTTTTGTAATTAACCTACATTGCTTATAAATTTAAAAATAATAGTAAGAAAGTATCCTACATTTTATACTTTTTGGAAAGTTAATTCTAAGGGCCATAGTCTACTTTTATAAAAGTAACAGTGGTGTCCCATTTGTAGATACTAAAAAAATCAAATCTAAATATTAGAGCAAGAGATTGACGATTGAAAGAGCTAGTGATGGGAAACAAAAGGATTACATAAAATAAAGCCCAACAATCATATTTTAAAGAAAAAGAGATTGAATTGAGTGCACATAAAAATATAAATTATTAGAGTACAAAACAAAGAATCTCTAAATATAATATCAAAAATTGTATATCTTTGCAAATTCATGTTATATTTTGGGCTTGCTTTAGTGTCCATTTTCCCTAGTGTGTTTTTAGGTCTATTCAACCTTGCCTTAGCCTTTTTCTCACCCTAGTGCCAACTTGTGCTTTATGTTTTCATTCGTTAACTAATATTACCTCTGCATTTGTCTTGTGTTATGCTGATGTTTTAAGTTATCAAATGTCCTATTGTACTTGAGGCTAGTACAATGCATGGATGTCTACACAGTGTGTTAGCATTCACCATCTTTTTGAGTAGTAAAATAGTTAAATTTCTTCCTTTTTGCCACCTTTCTCTCAATGACCAAGCTTTGTGACCAACTTGAGCCAAGTCCCATGTTACTATTTACTATTACTACATAGGGTAAATGTGAATGTAATGTGAATTTTGGAGATGAATAAATTATGCTTGTACCTTGTTATCAATATGAATGTTATCTCATTTGATGTTACCTCGGATGATGTTATTTCATGGGGAAATACTGCATATATGTGAATGGATGGTTATTGAATTATTATTCCTTTGGAGATGTTTATATATACTGCATATGTTGTGAACAATTGATTGTCATGTGTGTATGTTAGTGGATGCAGGTATGTGTTCCATTCCTCCAAGTGGAAGGGAAGTATCACTCAGAAGAAGATATTGGTCGAGTGACCAACAAAAGTAAACTATTTGAGCATATACACACACCACATTAGAATGATTGAGTTGAGTCAACTTGTGGGTAGTTGGTAAGTCATCCTTAGTTGATATGTCTGTATTTTAGAGTCTTGTTTACTTCTATGTGCATTATGGGGTGATTTTTATTTATTGAGCTTTTGATATCTTTCTTGTACTATTACGATTATATTGACAGGTGGGATGTACGTGGAGTATGTGTATATATATACACATACATGTCAATGGGATATAAAGACATGTATATGCACATTTATAGATGTACCACACGTAAACACTTATCAATATGATGGTAATTGTGAATGGCTATATATGAATCAGATGTGAACACATATATAAATGTGTGTGTGTATAGTATATACACATATCCATATGTATATGTATATCAATACACACATACATTGACAAATGGACACGCTCATATAGATGCATCAATATAGATATACCTACATATACGTGTACGTGTACATAGAGACATATATATATACATACATTCAATATAATGTGTTTATTATAGATTATCTTGCTTGTACTCTTATATATATATATAAATACTTGGTATTTAATTATATATGTATATAATATATTATATAATAATATAATAATATATAAATTTAACATATTATATTTGTTAATAAAAATCGACTCTCACTTACTTTGATAGAAGCCAATATATAAAGGCTGATTATAGTCAGTAAAGACTATGATTGGAGGTCGATTATAGTCACTTTTAACTATGTTTTATGAGGCCGATAAAATAGCTTATGATTGTTTTGGTGAAGTCGATTCTCACTCTTTCTGCCATGCAATATGAAACAATTATATTGCATTTTGAGTTGTTGTTGATGTCGATGGACTTAGTCGACCCATTAGTAAGGATTTGTTTTGACTTATTAAATGTATTCGCAATGATATTTACACCTGTTAGAGACTTTTTCAAGCGTATTTATCAGCTTAATCCGACTCATCTCCTATGCAAGTCGATGGATTCTTGTTGTTGAGAATTGGTAGTTGACTATTTCTATTGGCAATAAAACCATGCCAAACAAGAGGGAGTGTGGTTAAAGTTGGTGCCACCTCTCGAAACCAAAGTGTTGTAGATGTCTTCAATTCGAATTGAACATATGTAGATTGAATAAGTCTTTAGATTGTTGTCAATAAGCAAGTCGACCTATAGGTGATTATGTTGAGTATTAAGTTGGGAAGTCATCACCTTTCTGCTATTTTTCATGTGTTGCTTTGCATGGAGCTTGTAGTCCATTAACATGCCTAAATTGTAGGCTATGAGGTTACCAAGTTGCTCTATAAATAGTTGAGTCATTTCATTTAGAAGAAACACATTCTTCCACAAGATTACACATATTTTTCTAATTCCTATTTCAGCATTATATCCATTCATACTCTATTTTACATTATGAGAGAGAAAAGGAGTGAGTTCTTTTAGTTTGTGAGGAAGATAATTTTGAGAGGAGTAAGCTATCAACTTGAGAGAGATAGAGTTTATTTGTGATATTCTTGAGAAGTTATTTATCAAGCTTGTTGTTGTTGGAAAGGGTTGAATTGCTACCATTTGATTGGATAAGTGATAATAGGCATGGGGATCTCTTCTTCTTTGTTATTTTACTTTTGAATGACGTGTCTTGAATGCATGGTTGAGATGTCTTTCCCAGTATGTGCATTAGAGAAATTAGAGTGTTTTGAAAAGGAAATTGAAGCTTTTATGTTGTTTTCATAATGTGTTTTTAAGTACTCCATAATAGGAGATGGGTTTTTATCATAGGTATTATATACTAAGTGTGTTGGGTGAAAATTATGTAATCCCTTTTAACAGATTACAAAACTTGATTTCAGCCAAAGCTATGTGAGATTCAATCTCTCCTCTCAGAAAGGGGAGGCACCCTTCTTACTACTTATTGAAGCTAAGTAAAACTAAGTATTCACAATAATGTACACCACAATTAAGATATGGGGTGTGTCACATTCATAATTCTCTTTTTTTTCAGAGAATATGTTTTACAATGCTTCACGGTTTTATGTTCTTGATTCGATATAACTTCAAACTAAAAACAAAGCAGTAATTTTGATATCCTTATCTTGTCAAAGTGTTAAATAATTATTATATTTATTTCTTGATTATTACCAGAATATCGAACTTGATAGATATGAAGTTAAGCCAAATCGATATCGAAAATACTAATTAAGAATTCACAAGTTTGAGTATATTTATGGTATACGATCTACAAGTGCAGAACATTAATTAATTTTCTATATTCTTCTTGTGGATCGAATCCACCATATATACATAGACAGAGAGACACGTCCCATGAGTAGACGTGTCTTTTGTCATAGAGTCCCTTTGTCATAACTAAGACAACTGAATGTTAATCGGTTTATTTAGCAATCATTAAGGACGTTAGATCTATATATATGTGCAATTGATATTCTTTCAATGCAGATAAAAGAACTATACTTGGTATTAGCGATTTCGATATAAATGATGATGATGAATATATTCAATCATCATTTATATATGACCGAAGCTATTTTATTCAACACTCCCTCTTAGCTAGGGAAGATAACTCCAACCAAGTATAAAGTGATATCACCTTACTTGTGATATCAGAAGATATCGTATACTAAAAATGTCAAGTCACATTACATTCTTCATAACACATCTTCATTATGGTATGTGCACTGATATCAAGTCACATGATGTCTACCATAATAAATCATGGCATCTCCATGGATATATATACATATCCACCATGAATAAGGATCATAATGATCTTCAAATTGATATCAAGTCTCATGATATCTATCAAAATGTCCAAGAGATACTATCATGACATATCCATGGATATCAAGTCACATGATATCCATCATGATAGTGAAACTAATCATTGTAAAGTCGTCACCTTACAATGTCAAAGTGTTCATTATTAGAAAGATCGTCACCTTTCAATAATGTACACAAGGGGGGAGGGGGGCCCATAAAGTCATGGAGTCACACATATGACAAAAGAGTTTACACATTAAACATCTTTTAACCATATTAGTACAAAATAAACATTTGAGTCTCAATCTCAACAGTAACTTAAATTTCAACCATACCACGTTTCTTCCTGAAGTGTTCAACTTTGACTTTGGAGAGAGTTTTGGTGAATGTCTATTGTTTGATCGCTTGTACTAATATACTCCAACTGGATCGCATTCCTTTCTACCATGTCTCTCACATAGTGGTAAGGAATCTCTATATGCTTTGATCAAATTATCCCACAAACAATTTTCGGAGCCATACTGCTTCTCTTGCTCCCATAGAGACTGTAATATATTCGGCTTCTGTTGTACTTAGTGCCACAGAAGATTGCTTCCTGCTACACCAGGATATCATCGTAGACCTCAACCTGAAACAACATCCAGAGGTACTCTTTCGGTCATTTTCTTTAGGTTCAGTAGGCTCCCTCTGAATCTAGGCACTTGCATCAACTACCTGACTTTATCGTCCAAGATTTCCTACAACACTTGCTTTAGAGAAATGGTTTCCAATGCACATCTTTGTAGTGATTCAGGGTTGTCCTCTTCAACCTCATCCCAGATCACTCTATTATGAATAGATTTGCGGAGGTACTTCAAGGATTTAGCATTAACACTGCAACCTTTACTTACTCTCAGCGAATCATAGAACTCCCTCTGAAGGTTAATTCTTCCTCTTTGAAGAGATGTCTTTAGCCATTCATTCAATCTCATGGCTGCAAGCAGTGTCTCCATTCTCTTCTTCTTTTGAGAGCAATCTCTTGGTCCATCCTAATGCATATTAAGAAGAGATTCCTTAATAGTTCATATGACTCAACTATTCTGAAGAGAAATACAAATGCTAGAAGCATACAAGATTCACTTATCCAATGTTATATCATGAATTAATGACTACATAAAAATTCATGATCATTATTAAGGACATGAAATACTTATCTCTCAATCAAAGATGCCTGTCAGATTTCAATCTTCATAGCTTTCCCTTCGATGTATTAATGGTTTCTTTTACGCACAATCAGCACCGAAGAAAATAATTGAAGGATGAATTCTGGACTATACCAAATATCGATTATGCCAAACACAAAATTCCAATATGATATATTTAGGTGAAACCTCCAAATCTCAAAGTATGAATTTCTTCTGAAGATAGGCGCATTTCAACCAATCGAGACCAAGATTTCCTTCATCGTCCAAGCAGAGCCGATGGCTTTGGCCGACGCTCATTGAAGATTTCCATCATCGTGTTGCATACCAAACGATCACTCTAGCACTTTGTATTTTGTTTCTCTCGTGGATTGAATATGTCTTCCCTCAATTTGAATTTGATCCCTTCATATGATATTGGTCGACGCTTATTATTTATGATTTCAACAATCAGTGCGACGCTTGGAAATTTCAATTCGCACTCCCTTCAATCGCAAATATTCTCGACAATGGTCAGCGCCTTTGCTTGACTTAGTTTTAAATCTGAAGAGTTGATTCAAATATCTCCAACTCATATGATGCCTCCAAAGTCGCTAGATGACAAACATCTATTCGATGGCCATATTAATAATTCCTTGTGATAAACTGATGTCTTCACTCGTGTTGCTCTCATGTAAGTCCATTCCCGTAACATGAAGTGGAACCATATGGTTCATCATTTAATACAATGCTAGTTATATGGTAGGATCAGGACGTATATTTCTGAAGAGGCACACAAAAATAGCATCAGCTATCTTTGGAATTGAACCATTGCCTATCCTTAAGTCCTTGTATTGTAGACCTGATTTTGTCTCTACGTAATTTGGGTATCACAGTTTTGTTTTCCCATGGTTTTTTCCCGTAATGCTACCATTGGATTCACAAAGCAAGAATAATAGCAAGTCCTATGAAGTAATGTCAAGTCTTCCCTTCGACCCAAAAGCAATATTCGTGTATCCTTGGTTCAAGACTAGGATCGACTCACTATCAAACATTGAAGACTTTGTTTAAATAAAAAATGTCGATGTTCTTCCAAGAAACTCCATGATGAGACAATGAGTTGACTAATTGTATCATCCCTCACAAACAATCCTTTCTGTGTCAAGTCATATGCCATGATATCCTTAATATATATATATATATATATAGGGATACACGTCCCATGAGTGGACATGTCTCATTTCCTACCATTTTTAAAAATTTCTGGAGCTATCAATTGGGTAGAGCTCAAATCACCGACAGTTGGCATCTCTCTTGATAAGGACAGGAACAGTCTTCAGACTATTCCTTCACATACGGTTAAGGCTATCCGTCATTGATGGATCTTACTCAATTAATTTCAAATGTACCGAGGGTGGAGATTGCACTTATCAATTAACTCGCGTCTTTCTCCCAACTCACCATACCAGTAAATCCCAGATTCAAGACTCCATTATCCCTGCGGCTTCAAACTGACCATATTAGGCCTCCACCAAATATAATCATTAAATAATGCTCTAATACCATGTTAAATAATGATTATATTTTTTTCTTGATTATTACCAGAATATCGAACTTGATAGATATGAAGTTAAGCCAAATCGATATAGAAAATATTGATTAAGAATTCGCAAGTCTGAGTATCTTTATGGTATACGATCTACAAGTACATAACATTAATTGATTTTTTATTCTTCTTGTGGATCGAATCCACCATATATACATAGATAGAGAGACACATCCCATGAGTGGATGTGTCTTTTGTCATAGAGTCCCTTTGTCATAACTAAGACAACCGAATGTTAATCGATTTATTAACAATCATTAAGGACATTAGATCTATATATATATATGCAATTGATATTCTTTCAATGCAGATAAAAGAACTATACTTGGTATTAGCGATTTTGATATAAATGATGATGATGAATATATTCAATCATCATTTATATCTGACCGAAGCTATTTTATTCAACACAAAGCATAGACCAAGAATAACATCATAACGATCATAAATGATGAAACAAGAAAACTCGCGAAGGCACAAATTTGTTTCGTAGCTTTCACCAATGAACCCTTTCAGATAGATAACCAGTGTTGTATTAGAAGCATAAAGTTTTCTAGATACTGCATGATAGATCCACAAACAACATGAATAAATACAAGCATAAAGTCTTTTAGAAAGTTTACCAATAGCATTCAATCAAATAACATAAATTCGAATAAAGAGTGTAACACAAAGTTTACACAGATTTACTCAAATCCCTTAAGGTCTCAGTCACTTATCATTGCCAATCTCAATCAAATCCAAAAGACAATCGATTCCAACACAAAGTTTGGTATGCAACTTTCTTCTTTATTGATCAAAATAATTACACAAAGATGAACACAAAGTTTCATGTATTTTCTTCTCAAAAAGAGAAGCACTTCGTTGCAAAAGATTAAAGATAAAAGATTACAATAGGATCCTCTCATATTTATAGATGGGAGAGGAGACCAAAATTAGGAAAATCAGAAGAGTGAAACTAGGAGAAAATCTAGGAAAATTTGACCTAGATAATTGACTTATTTCAAAAATGGCATCCACCTTTATAGGAAAACATCTATGATTTTACATGTAATTACATTTCTCAAAAGGACATATAAGATGTTGAGAACTATTTACAAAATACATAAATGAAAGCAAAAACTATCTAACACTGGAGAAGAAAAGAAGTCTTCATAATTCCTTGCATTGTGCACGGAAGTCTTCGTATCTCTTCTTTGTCTCAAGGGTGAATGCCTCATCCGGACCAACAATATAATCCACTATGGTGTGAACTCTAGTAATTGATCTTCTAGAAAATGAGTGAATCTTTTGCATCTATCAATATGCATCTTTAGATTATCAAGAGAAAGTCGTAAGTCATAAATTGCATGCATTGAGGCCTTTGAAAATTTGGCATCATCTACTTGCTTCATGACGACTTCCTTGTAGATCCGTGAAAGTTCATTAGCTGGGAGGAAAATATGATCTTTATCAAGGAGATTACCTGGTAACTCCTTGATTGCATCTTCTAGGATAACATGATGTCCTTCGACATATTCTTGTATTTGGTGGATATCTTCAATAAGAGACGTGATCACTTGAATGCGATGCTTGAGAGATTCTCTTCCTCCACATATTTCTCTTTTTTGGGAATTACCCCAACTTCCACCAACTTACTCATCTTTGCCTCTTTCATTTGTGACCAAAATGAGAGGCGTTTGTCCATTTCTTTTTGCTCTCGAGAAAGTATGCTTTCTTCTTTATCAAGCTTTGATTTTAGCTTGGCTATCTGAGTGACCTTCTCATCTGCAGCAGTGATAACCTGTGAACCATGTTCTATCATTTCATCAATGAAATTATACAAGGCCTTATCCTTGGAGGCAAATTTTTTTGGATTTTATACTTCTAGTTTCTCAATGCTTATCATAGCCATAGATTGTGCATTTCTTGAAGAACCTACTAGTTTCCCCAAAATAGTTGCATAATGCTCGACATTCTCTTTGTACACATCTTGGGCCTGTTCCATCTTGTCAAGCCTTCCTGCTAATGCATCCTAGGACCACTTGCGCATCCGCCTTTGCACTTTCATTTTTCACTTTGTTGAGAGATTGGTCTTCCATGTTAACATCACCTTCTTCTCGCGGGGGTAGACCAATCTCTACAAAATTTTGGCCAACTTTGTCAACATGAAGCCTTGAATGAACTTTTTCCTTTTTTTCCCCCTTGGCTTTTGGAGGTGCTATCTCTTCAAGATCAAGCTCTTCTGGAGAGATCATTTGTTTCTTTCGCTTCAATACTTGAGAGACCAGCTAAGGAAGAAGGGAGGAAGTATATGCTTCTTGACTCACCATCAATTCTTGTGTCGCAACTATTCATGTATAAATGATTGGTATGGTAGCAATCTGGATGGTATCTATCATGATTTCTCCAATAGACTACATACCAAGTTGACTTTGCAAAGACCCATTCATAAATCTATCGAATTCAGCTTCAAATGAAACATCAAAAGATGCAGATGAAAAACTTGGGATGGATGAAGGAGAGCTTGATAAGACATCAACAGTTTGTGTGTTGGAAACTATAGGGGGAGTGAAAAGCACGGTTGATGTTGTAGGGGGAAGAGAAACGTCCACTGCATGTGTGCTAAATGTGGGAGGAGGTGAAGTAGGGAGAGGAGGTGGAGGAGTATTAGGATTGGAAGGTGTGTAAGGAACATTTGAAGTAGTAGGTGATGACGTTCGAGGAGGGTCTTCAATAACATTCTCATGTGGAGATAGAGTTTTTTCTTTGTCATGCCTGAGTTCCTCCTTATCACCTTCTTGTTCACTGAACTCTTGCTCTTCTATAGAATCTTCTTCTTCAATAGACTCTTCTTCCTCAGAATCTTCTTCAGAAGCCCATTCCTAGCTTTCATTTCCTTCTTCCTTGGACTCTTGTTCTTCAGAAACCGGCCCTTTTCCTTTTGAGTGAGTTGATTCAGATTTGATGGCCTCTTCTTCTTCAACTTCCCGTGTATCCTTTTTTGCCAACAGTGAACTTGATTCTAGGACCTTTTCGGGAAGAAGAGGGAGTAGCTGCATGCTTGTCTTTTGTGCGGAGTTCCTATTGTTGGCTATATTTTTCTTCAGGTACTTCTCCTTCTGATTCTGTCCTGAAGGCTTTCATCTGGAAACCATGTTTATGCAACCATTCTATTGTGTTAGACTATATGGGGGAAAGCATTTCCCTGATGGAGACACTTTCCTTCTTAGACCATTTTACTGTAGGAAAAGGTCTCCTAGAAATTTCATTTTCTTTGTACGCAGCGTTCATGATGTCACCAGGGTCTTTGAAACCCTCTGGTAGGTCATCCACACCAAGATCTCTAATCTTCTCTACGGTTAGCCTGCAGTAATCCTTTTTGTGGATGTCTTCTTCATCCCTGCATTTTGCCTATATGTCTTTGAAGTGGTACTTGTGTCGGTGAATTTTTTTTAATTTCCTATTCACATCCCAATAGTCAAAGTCAAATCTGTATTTGTATGTCCTTATTGTCATGATCTGCATTTTTTCAGCAACTAACTTTGCCTTTTGTACACTGTGAATGGTATATCTACCAATCGTTAGTGGAAATTTGAAACCCAGTTTGTGAATCCTCATGCGTTCCTTGTGAACTGAAATCAGCGATCTACATAAATCCATGAGTATCCAATTATCTAAGGGATATCTAGGCAACATGTAAGGACACCCAGTATAGCAACCTACCCTCATGTAGGTGGAAGTTGGAAATTACAATAATATACACCTGACCTTACCACTTTGTAGGCCTCGTCTAACACTCTCTTCCTTTTGAGAGTTGGGTCAAAATTGAATAATAGAGGTGCAAAGAAGGCATTTGTGACCCTCCTAAAATGATGAAGACCTTCCCTCAATTCCAACTGATAAAAATACTTATACACGGGTAGAAAATGTTAGTTCCCCTTTATAGATAGCCCTGGGAATTGCCTCATCACAGCAATAGCATACACCAAATAAGAAGTCATGTAGAACTTCAAAGTGGTTGGCACATTTATCAATTGCTCATGGATTTCATCACTAATTTGGATCCCCCAATTAATGTGAGCTTTCTTTCTTCGTATGATCCGAATGTATTCATACATCCAATCCTGAAAATGAGATGACTCAGGCAAGCCTTTCACCCTGCTCAGGAGGGTAATCATGTCCCTAACATCCTCTTTGAAGTCACTTCGAGGAAGCCCCTTCAACCATCTTGAGATAGTGGGCCTAGGTGTTTTCAACCATTGGTTGTTAATAAAAAATTTAGCCTTATTGGGATCTAAATCATAGACCTCTTGTGCATGTTGAATTAAAATCTTTATGTATTATTCCATGTGTGGAACTCCGAAAACAATGTCAAAGAATTCAGGGTCTAGTCTCATCATCACTTGTCCTGAAGAATCTATTACACTTCTGCTCTCTTAGATGTAGTGGGATGCAACCTGGAGAACGAACTCTGTATTATGAGTAGATGTCAGGAATGTGGACACCATGTGCAGATTGTTATGGACAATGGCTCTCAAGTTGTATTCTAAGGGCTTTTTCTTGGTTCTTTTCACAAAATCTTCAAGGTCCTGATGACCAACTTCGGTGTCCTTGATTTTTTCCACCTTAGAGATCACCACGGTAGGCAAAAAGACACCTTGATATTTATATTTCATTTTTCCCTCTTTCTTAGAAGACGATGGAGGCTTCTTTGTTGTCATCTAGAAGAACCAAGATCAAAGGATATCACCTTCAGGATCACTTGACAACATCTAGAGAGAAACTGCAAGGATGGTGAATCAACAGATGTTAGGCGAGCAGTATTAGGAAGCGTGAGGAAAGTAAGAAACTTGGAGCAAATGTGAAATGAGCAATGTGGCACGAAAAATGGAGCATTGGCGAAGAAACGGATTTCAGAGCACAAGCGAAGTGATTTCAAAGCGTTATGGAAGAAAACTGTCTTTTGTTTAAATCAACACTCCTACACTCGAGATGATAGTTTTGAATGTAGGAGCGTTGACTTTCAGCGCTCCAACATATTCAGCATGTAGGGAAGATAATGTGTATAAGCAATAAAAATCAGCGTTGGTGCATGATTGGGGAAAGGCTAGCCCATGCTTGGGCGCCGATTTTCAATGCTCAAGCATTTTATTTTCGTTTTGAAGTTGAATGCTTGAGCGCGATTTTTCACCACTTCAACATTCATGAGGAGAGGCACTCCATGTAGGATTGGTGATTCTCACCACTCCTACATTTGGAGTTGGTGAAAAAAATATGTGAGACGACATACATTTTCACAGATTCTGAAAACGAGGGTGGGATCTTATGAATGAAACAACTCTGAATTTCACGCTTGTTCATTCAATTGAAAAGACAAGTTTGATTAAATGGTGAAGTGATATATTTTAATGCCAGAACAAGAGGGGATAATTAGTAAGAAACAAAGAGGATGCCAGGAAAGATTATCAAAAATAACCAATAGAAGGAAATGCGCAAAAGGAGAGAAATGGTGAGGGCATGAAATCAAAACCAAAATGCAAAAGGTTCAAGGTAAGAGAAAATAAAAACCAGGGCGCCAGGAACTAAAACAAATGAAAGCATCAAAAACCCTAATCAAAGGAAAGGAAGGCATCAAAGATAGAAGAAATTGCAAGACGTAAAGACATACTTGTCAAAATGCGAAAACCCTAGCTGAGATCACTAGCAATCTTCAAACTCGTGTCTTCAATGGTGATGGGAGAAAGACCAGGTGAAGAGGAAGGGAGAATAAACTATTAATGAGAACAAATTAACCTAAAATGAATTTCTTAAGTCATTTAGTGAACTCCTTGTTTGCATTAATGACAACGTACTAAGTGGCGAAAACGTGAAATATGCACTGGCGGTGAAAATCACCGCTCGTGCATGTGGAAGACCTAAGTTGAAAAAAAAGTGCACAAGCGCTAAAAGTCAACGCTTGTGCATCTCAAAGAATTGGTGAAACATAAAGTGCACAAGCACTAATTTTCAGCTCGTGTGTATATTACAAACTTGAACAAAGTGTAGGAGTGCTGATTTTTAGTGCTCCAACACTTGGAGTGAAAATTTGACTAAGGCACATGTAGGAGCACTGAAAATCAATGCTCTGACATGGTTGAAAAATTTTCTAACTCCCAAGGGTTGAGATTTGACGAAGATGCTCATTTCGAAGCTCTTTGAAAGACGGACGAGAGGAGACCCTCAAATGGACTATTTGAGATTTTGGACCGTGCATTGAGGTGAGTTGAAATTTTCCTCGTTTTGCATACTTGAACATCACAAAACTATGAAACAAACAAGTTTCGTAAGGGGTTATTCGTGAATCGAGTGCTGATAGATTCCATGATAACAAGGTGTTGGCCACCTCTAATGCTTCAATAACTAAGCCATTAAAGCTATAACTTAGAGATTAGATATCTACACCAAGTAGTTATATTTCTCATCATGAAGGTTCATTTCATTATCAATCTAGGGACGTGAACTTGAAATGGGTCAACACTGTCTGTGCACTAGGACTCAATTGTAGTCATCCTTATCCTATAACTAGTGATAAAATAATACTGAAAGTGAAATGCTTGAAAGGAATTAGCATAAGTACTGAGAAAAAATCAACAACTAAATTGAACTGAAATGTATTACAGAAACAAAAGTCTCAACAAACAGACAAGAAGTTACTCTGTCTACCTTGGCTGCAGGAATAGACAAAGAATGAAGTTCCAATGGCTGCAGGAATAGACAACTGCTAAGATTGTAAGTAATTGTTGAACATAAAAGTAACTACTGAACTAAATGGATGAAATTCTCACCAAGTGGGCCCCCTTGAATGAGTCTTCCCAAAACTAACTCAGATGCAACAAATTAAAGTATCATTTTATTCATTGAAAACATTGTTACATAATAACAACAATATGACTATATTCCTTGAAACTAAAAATGAAAGTACAATATCAGAACATCCAACCTTGTGAAGAGGAACATATAATCATTATTTATAGAAGAAAAGCTTCTAACTTACTCTAACTAAATGGCCAGTCAACTCCAATAGACTAGGAGGACACCATTTATTAAAAGCATGAAAAAGAGGAAGGAGGTTATGCATGCACAAGATTTAGTCAAACCAATCTTGCCTCAATGAGAATCCAACATATCAACACCTTCTAAATCTACTCAACAAAAAGACATGGTCATTTAAAGTTCAGTTATCACTTCCACAAGAGTTGTAAGTTTCCAACCATTGACCTCTTCAATGTCCATCTCTTTTTCACTCTTTCAGCAATCGGGCAGCTAGCATGAAATTCTTCCACCTTGCAAACTCCATTTATATCTACATCTTAATCTAAACTTGCATTATGACATGAGTGTGCATAAGATAATTGTATATCCATAATCACCTTTAGAAAAAAATTCATTCGAACACATGTAAAATTAATATGGATATATCACATAGCAAGTTAATACCATCAAAAGTTACAGGGATAGGTTCATGCCCAAAGTTCATAAGTTTAGGGAAATAACATAGAAATTATTAGTGTTATTTGGTGTTTCTGCACAACAACAACTTAGACAGAATAAAATTTATCCTATCTCTCTTGAAAGGTTGATCTCTATGAACAAAGAGATAACCCCAAGGTCTCACGGGTGTCAGGTCATGACAATGCAGTAGAACAAACTCAGTGATAAAATGTGAAAATGTTGGTAATCACAAGGGGTCTTACACACAAATGCTGGAAGCTCTAAACTCATTAGATTTTAAGATATGGTGATGCTCAGATTTCTAGTTCTAACCAAATAATAAAAGAAACAATAAAAGATGAGGGTTTCAGAAGTCCTAATGTTAACACTACTTCTAAGATTAATCATACAAATGATGAAATAATTGGAATGGACCAATCCCTTAAACTAATTTTTATTCAACCCAGGCTATAACTGCAATCTTGCATAAAGCAATGCAATCTTCTAAGGTGTTAAAGATTTTCAAATTGTAGGCATTCATTCAATAAGACTGAATGAATATCTACAGTTGAACTAAGCACATGAATATGAGGTACAGGTTGACCTTGCACAACATTCCCACAATCAAGAAGCTGCCCAAAGTATGAAACAGGGATTGCTACGACACTCCAAGCATTAAATCATAAGCATTACTAACTAAACCTAAGATGTATTCAAACATTTCCAAGCGATTTGAAAGATAGAACAAGAACCATGCAAGATTATTCAATGCAAGAGAAGGCACTAGTCATAACACAATGTCTACACTTTGTATTAAATCATCACATTTGCAACAATTACAGTCTGTTACAACACTTGCTTGAAATGTGAAAACTAACTTCTAATCTTCTAACATGCTACTCTATTGCTAAATATAATGTTTACAAGTCTTCTGGCTTAGTCAACCAATCTAAACCAAACCTAACCTACTGATCTCAAAACTCCACCAAACCCTTACAAATGAGGCAGAGTGCCTTACTTATAGAAAACATGCCCACGTGAACCAGAGCTAGGGTTACAAAGAAGCTCGGCCACCAACCAAATCGGCTCCGACAACCAGCAATAAATCATCGTCCAACAATGAATGTAGCAAGGACCCCCATCAGATTGATTTGGGATCCCACAAAGTCTGGGAACAAATCCTCGACCCACACCCACAAAAAAAGACTTCACCTGCACGAACAACAACGTACACGAAAACACCAGCTCAAACACAAGCCACCAATCAGATCCGAGTTGGGAAAACGAACGGCTCAGATCGAACAAAACTAGGTTGAGCCCCTTCATATCATTCATGCCCATCATTAATGGCCACCAACCAAATTGACCTTGCATGTGGGAATGGGTTTCCTAAAAGCAATCACAAAGTGCACTTGACTGCACCCGTAGATCTCGCCAAACCTTCAAAGTACACCCAACAACCCCAGCTCGATCCAACCTGCAATCAAACAGGCCACCATTAATGCTCAATACATCATCAAAATCTAAGCAGGTCCATTAGAGTTCCTAAGGCAATAAAATCAAGCATAAACCCAAGTAGAGGCAGAACCAAAGATAGGCGGGGCTGGAGCCACAAGCAAAATAGGAACAAAGACACAAGATAGGTAGAGATGAAACGGGAACAGGAAAGGAAGGGAAACAGGTGGAAATGGGACCAAGAAGGGAACATAAGGAAGATAGGTAGAGGCAAAAACAAAACCAACCCCGACAGAAGCAGAGCCGGAAGCGGAACGAGAACCGAACCGTGAACTTTATGAAAGTTCAGAGTTAGGTTCCATCCCGATTCCGGTTTCGACAGAAGAAAGGAAAACCGAAGCAAACCCAAGGGAAAGAAACCAACACGAAGGCCAAGCACAATGAAACGACAAAGACACACGAAGCGGAGCTGGAACGGGAATGAAAACTAAACCGTGAACTTGGCCAAAGTTCATAATTCAGTCCCATCTCGGTCCCCCCTCCGACAAAACAAAAGAAAAGCAAGCTGGGGAAACCTAAGGAAGGCAAACGAACCCGAAGGCCGAAGACAAACAAAACAATGGAAAAAACAAGAATGCGGGAGGCAGAGATGGAACGGGAAGGGGAAGAGAACCTTGAACTTCATGAAAGTTTAAAGTTAAGTCCCATCCTAGCTCCGCCTCTGACAAACGAACGAAAACACGAAGCAAAGAAAACCTAAGGGAGGAAAGTGACCCTTAGGACAAAATAAAACAAACGAAGAAGAAAGCAAAAGAGTGGGAAGCGGAGCCGAAATAGGAATGGGAACAGAACCGAGAACTTAGCCAAAGTTCAAAGTTAAGTCCCATCCCGGTTTCGCCTACAGCATAATGAAAGGAAGAATGCAAACAAAGGAAAACCTAAGGGAGGAAAGCGACCCTTAGGACCCAAACAAAAACACCAAGGGGAAAAAATAGAAGGCAGAAGAAGACCACCCTAGAGAGGACATCCGCAAGACCCCAAAACCATCAGGAACTCAACACAAAGGCACCCACTACCAAGGAAAGCACCAAAGGCCAAAACCCCAAGATGTTCAAAGATAAGCACAAAAGAGGGGGCAAGCCACAGAAACAGGCCAAAAGGGCAGACCAAGAGAGGTTCCCCACTTTTAGTGGGGCGTGTGTGCAAAATTGCACAACAAATGGTGACTCCGCTAGGGAAATGCTCCAGAGCATTTTGATGACAAACTAGCATCATGAACTCAGAATCTTTGGTTTCACTCCAAGCATCAGGTTACAAATAGACAAGGTTTCATAAATCATTGACAAGCCAATCTTTCCTGTACCAATTTCAAAGTGTGTGCATTTGCATTCATTTCTCTTTTCCTAAGTTGCAACAAGGACCAAGCTTAGTCTGACAGGGCTACCTAAGGATCCCAAATCCCAAAGAAACCTGGATAGAGCCTCACTGCCAGTCAAGCATCCATAGCCCCGGTGAGGTTATCATTGTGACCCTCCCCAACATAGCTCTACTGCCAGCCAGGCATCCATAGCCCCTGTAGAGATACTAGGATACCCTTGAAAAGGTGAACATTTTTTATTTTCAATATTTTCTTTTCTTTTCTTTTGATATTCTCTTTTGAGATTTGCTTTTAAAGTTTACTTTTCACCTTGCAGGAAATGAAGCCCACACTCAAGGATGAGAACCACAGCGGTACTGGAGCAAAATTTAAAAAAAATTCACCCAGTCAAACCTCCTAAAGACCATATGCAACCTCATAATTCTTAAGATTTGTGTGGAGATATAAGACCCAAATACATTCCAGAATTCAACTTAGTCAAGTGACACTAACTCCCAGCCCATGAAACATCAGATGAAGGAAATCTACCAGTTTGAATGACTCTGAAAAGATGATAAGAGTTTGTAAAAGAAATCCTAGACCAGACCTAGACAAGTAGCCGGTTGTACAGATGCAACAAAGCCTAGAGGAAAGTAGGACAACTCCACAAACGTAGAGTAGCAAGGAAAACCAACCCAAGTAGACCAAAGAAAACCAAAACCAGAAGAAACCCAAACCAAAGGCAGCAAGCAAGCAAGGAAAAAACAAAAGAAAGCCTACTCTAACCAAGGCAGAAAGGAAACCTAATCTACTAAAGAAAAAAAAGAAGCTATGTACAGAGATATTGACAAAGAACTATGTTTAGGAAAGGCCAATTGACACTGCCCATGGGATTTCACAATGCATGTACAAGCAAACAAGCAATTTTTATAGTTCTCAACCATGCAGATTTATCCTTATATTCAAAGAAAATAAATTCAATATTGCAGCATTCAAATTCTACCCCAACATCACGAAGAATCAGCAATTGAGGAGGCTCATTAAACCCGTGGTTAATCCATAAACATGTTCGTTGTTCCTCATTCCCATAATCAAAATGATAAGTGTTAGGATTCCCATCAAGGAAAGAGACAACCTGATTTTGAACCCCTGTGGCTTGAGCATTGTATTCATCCTTTCCCAATTGTGAAGAGTTGATGCCCATGAAGTCAAGAGGTCTCCACTGATGGTGTAGTATTCCTTTTTGTGTTTCTTCATTCATGTTTTCCTGCATGTCAATATGAATCACATTAGCCATCCCATCGTTAATGCATAAAATTTGTGAACTTCCAATGCTTAATTCATCCACAAAAAGAAGAGAGACAAAATTAGATGAATGAGAGAACTCCTTGAATTCTTTTGTTGGCACTGGTTCAGGCCTGTAACTGCAACCCTCAGGAACATCAACCCCTTTATCAGCAACATTAGTTCCTTCAATTTGTTTCATGGGACACTCATTGATAATTTGTTGAGGCTCCCCAATTGAAAGCTCAACGTCCTCTAGGGCCACCTCGGTGTCTACTGCTATGCCTTTCTCAGATCCAATGCCAGTTGACTCTTCTACTGGGCATTCCTCATTAGCTTGTTGAAATTCTTCTATTGGAGACTCACTCTTCATGGTTTCATGCACATCCTTTGTATGATCTAACAACCAGACTTGCCCTTCCACCTCTAGTGGACCATTTCCATTCTCCTCATCGCATTCAGAAGATTGAATCGTAGATTCTTCATTGTATGCATACTTCATTTCAACACTTTTGTCTTGTTTTTCTTCTGGTCCATTCTCTTCATTCCTTGGAAATGGTGTATGATCCACCACCAAGACTGATATATCATAAGGATTAGCTGGTACTATCTCTTGTCCACTCAAATTGTTGTGGGTATGTTGGATCTTCTGTTGGAAAATAGATGCAGTGGTCTGAAATTCTTGGCAATGCAATTCAGAGTGTTGATTGGTGTTATGAATCCTGCACCATCTGGATAGAGTTGCCTTTGCCAGATACACACTAGTTGGGGGCTTTTCTTGATTGTTTGGATGCCCCAAATATGTTAGGACTTCTTCATTGTTAGGCCTTATATTCCAAGTACTATTTTGAGGGGGTAGATGCCTCCTGTCAAATGTTAGCCTTGAGTATTGATCTTCAAAATATTGTCCCCTATAGAGATTTTGCCCCTGATCTTGATCATGATTGAACTGAATTCCCCTTTGGATGACCTGAGGTTGGTTGTTTTGGTTCCTTAGGCAGGTGACTTCGGTGGCCAGCTTCCCTACCAACTTTGTGAGTTCATCCAACCTCTCCTTGTTTGCATTATTTGATGGAGGAACACCACCAGCTAAATTCTGCATGTAAACAGAATGGAACCCATGGTTCAAGGATTGGTTAAATATCTCAGAGCTCTGTAGGTAACTGGGTACATTAGCTTGTTGGTGAGAGAATGCAGGTTGATTCATATTTGGATAGTAATTTGGCATGGGTGGGGCTTGATTCAAGGGTTGAATTGGGTGTGAAACCAAACATAGCTGAGGAGTTGAACCCAACATAATTGTTTGATCAGCTAATGGCAGGGGTACAGGCAAGTGTTGTCTCAAATTTGTGCTCACCTTAACAACCACATCATAAGCTTCAAGTAGGATGATAGGAGGGTTTTCTCTCCACTTCACAAAGGTAGATGTTAAACTATCAAGGGCTTCATAATAAACCTCCTTGGCAGAGGCATCATCCACAACATAAGGAGGTTGAAGCCTAGTGTATGCTCAATGGAACCTATTATTGAATGATCCTATTGGTTCATTGACCTCTCTCTTTACCCTAGTAAACTACAGATAAAGCCCACTGAAACTGATTGGGACCTCAAATCTCTGTAAAAATGCAGTCTCCAACCAAAGCCAAGAAGTGATAGACCCAACAGGAAGATGGTTATACCAATAGAATGCCTCATCTCCTAGAGAATAGGGGAAAAGTCTGCAAGCAACATCCTCATGATTAATTCCCCTATCCTTGAGGGTAATTTTTAAAATCCTAATGTGCTCTTCTATTGTCCTATTTGGGTCATTCGTGTGAAACTTAGAGCAAAAATTCTCAAGGTTCTTGGGCATAGCATTGTAGTTGTTGAATGTCAGAGGTGATGGGTTATTCGCCAAGAAAGCCATTGGTGGAGGTGGAGGTGGTAATGATTAATGGGTGACCAATTGGGGTTGTGGAATGGAACCAGTCTCAGAATCAGATGAAAATGAGGTGGATGAGGGTGAGGACGGTGGAAATGATGGATTGGAAGATGGATCCTCCCTTCTTCTGGTCCTTCTTGACCTGGTTGGAGGTAGAATTTTTTGAAACTCTTGTTCTTCTCTCAATGTAGATCTGGTTCTCCTTCTGAGCCTCTTAGGAGAAAGGGCATTTAGAAAATGCTCCAGTTTGCTTGTTCAAGCCCTCCTTCTAGCACCAATCCTATTTTTTGGTGTTTTCGCACAACAACAACTCAGACAAAATAAAAGTTATCCTATCTCTCTTGAAAGGTTGATCTCTATGAACAAAGAGATAACCCCAAGGTCTCACGGGTGTCAAGTCATGACAATGCAATAGAACAAACTCAATGATAAAATGTTAAAATGCTGGTAATCATAAGGGTTCTTACACACAAATGCTGGAAGCTCTAAACTCATCAGATTTTAAGATATGGTGATGCTCAAATTTCTAGTTCTAACCAAATAATAAAAGAAACAACAAAAGATGAGGGTTTGAGAAGTCCTAATGTTAACACTACTTCTAAGATTAACCATACAAATGATGAAATACTTGGAATGGACCAATCCCTTAAACTAATTTTTGTTCGACCCAGGCTATACCTGCAATCTTCTAAGGTGTTAAAGATTTTCAAGTTGCAGGCATTCATTCAATAAGACTGAATGAATATCTATAGTTAAACTAAGCAGATGAATATGAGGTACAAGTTGACCTTGCACAACATTCCCACAATCAAGAAGTTGCCCAAAGTATGAACCAGGGATTGCTACAACACTCCAAGCATTAAATCATAAGCATTACTAACTAAACCTAAGATGTATTCAAACATTTCCAAGCAATTTGAAAGATAGACCAAGAACCATGCAAGATTATTCAATGCAAGAGAAGGCACCAGTCATAACACAATGTCTGTACTTTGTATTAAATCATCACATTTGCAACAATTCCAATCTTTTACAACACTTGCTTGAAATGTGAAAACTAACTTCTAATCTTCTAACATGCTACTCTATTGCTAAATCTATTGTTTACAAGTCTTCTGGCTTAGTCAACCAATTTGAATCGAACCTAACCTATTGATCTCAAAACTCCACCTAACCCTTACAAATGAGGTAGAGTTCCATACTTATAGAAACAGGCCCACATGAAGTAGAGCTAGGGTTACAAAGAAGCTCGACCACCAACCAAATCGGCCCCGACAACCAGCAATAACTCGTTGTCCAGCAATGAATGCAACATGGACCTCCATCAAATCAATCTAGGACAGCACAAAGTCAAGGAACAGATCCTCAAGCCACACCCACCAAAAAGACTTCACCCGTGCAAACAACAATGCACAAGAAAACACGAACTTGAACACAAGCCACCGATCAGATCCGAGCTAGGCAAACGAACGGCTTAGATCAAACAAAACCAAGTTGAGCCCCTTCAGATCACACCTGCTCATCATTAATGGCCACCAACCAAATCGACCTTGTGTGCGGGGATGGGTTTCATCAAAGCAGCCGCAAAGTGCACTTGACTGCACGCGTAGATCTCGCCAAACCTTCAAAGTACACCCAACAACCCCAACTCGATCCAACCTGCAATCAAACAGGCCGCCATTAATGCTCAATACATCATCAAAATCTAAGCAGGTCCATTAGAGTTCCTAAGGCAAGAAAATAAAGCATAAACCCAGGCGGAGGCAGAGCCATGAGCAGAACAGGAACAGAGACACAAGACAGGTGGAGGTAGAGGTGGAGACAGAATGTGAATGGGAAAGGAAGGGAAACATGCAGAAGTGAAGGTGGAAACGGGACCAAGACAGGAAGGGAAGGAAGACAGGCAGAGGCGGAAACAAAACCAAGCCCGATAGAAGCGGAGCCAGAATGGTAATAGGAACCGAACCATGAACTTTAGGAAAGTTTTGAGTTAGGTTCCATCCCAGTTCCAGTTTTAGCAGAAGAAAGGAAAATCGAAGCAAACCCAAGGGAAAGAAACCAACCCGAAGGTCGAGCACAAAGAAATGACAAAGACACGGGAAGCAGAGCCGGAACGGGAATGAAAACTGAACAGTGAACTTGACCAAAGTTCATAATTCAATCCCATCCCGGTCCCACCTATGAAAAAAAAACAAAAAAGCAAGCCAGGGAAACCCAAGGGAGGAAAACCAACCCAAAGGTCGAAGACAAACAAAACAACAGAAAAAGTGAGAACGCGGGAGGCGGAGACGAAACGGGAACAGAACCGTGAACTTCATGAAAGTTCAAAGCTAAGTCCCATCCCGGCTCCGCCTCTGACAAACAAAGGAAAACGCGAAGCAAAGAAAAGCTAAGGGAGGAAAGCGACCCTTAGGACAAAAGCAAACAAACGAAGAAGAAAACAAAAGAGCGGGAAGCGGAGCCGAAACGAGAATGGGAACAGAACTGAGAACTTAGCCAAAGTTCAAAGTTAAGTCCCATCCCGATTCCACCTCTGAAAAAATGAAAGGAACGAGGCAAACAAAGGAAAGCCTAAGGGAGGAAAGCGACCCTTAGGACCCAAACAAAAACACCAAGGGGAAAAAATAGAAGGCAAAAGAAAACCACCCCAGAGAGGACATCTGCAAGACCCCAAAACCATCAGGAACTCAACACAAAGGCACCCACTACCAAGGAAAGTACCAAAGGCCAAAACCCCAAGATGTTCAAAGATAAGCACAAAAGAGGGGGCAAGCCACAAAAACGGGCGAAAAGGGTAGGCCAAGAGAGGGTCCCCACTTGCAGTGGGGCGTGTGTGCAAAACAACACAACAAATGGCAACTCCGCTGGGGAAATGCTCGAGAGCATTTCGATGACAAACTGGCATCATGAACTCAGAATCTATTGTTTCACTCCAAGTATCAAGTTACAAATAGAAAAGGTTTCATAAATCATTAACAAGCCAACCTTTCCTATACCAGGGTCAAAGTGTGTGCATATGCATTCATTTCCCTTTTCCTAAGTTGCAACAAGGACCAAACTTAGCCTAACAGGGCTACCTAAGGATCCCAAATCCCAAAGAAACTTGGACAAAGCCTCACTGCCAGTCAAGCGTCCATAGCCCCGGTGAGGTTATCATTGTGACCCTCCCCAACATAGCTCTACTGCCAACCAGGCATCCATAGCCCCGGTAGAGATACTAGGATACCCTTGAAAAGGTGAACATTTTTTATTTTCAATATTTTCTTTTCTTTTCTTTTGATATCCTCTTTTGAGATTTGCTTTTAAAGTTTACTTTTCACCTTGTAGGAAATGAAGCCCACACTCAAGGATGAGAACCACAGTGGCACTGGAGCAAAATTTTAAAAAAATTCACCCAGTCAAACCTCCTAAAGACCATATGCAACCTCAAAATTCTTAAGATTTGTGTGGAGATATAAGACCCAAATACATTCCAGAATTCAACTTAGTCAAGTGACACTAACTCCCAGCCCATGCAACATTAGATGAAGGAAATCTACCAGTTTGAATGACTCTAAAAAGATGATAAGATTTTGTAAAAGAAATCCCAGAGCAGACCCAAACAAGCAGCCGGTTATACAGATGCAACAAGCCTAGAGGAAAGTAGGACAACTCCACAAACGTAGAGCAGCAGGGAAAACCAACCCAAGCAGACCAAAGCAAACCAAAACTAGAAGAAACCCAAACCAAAGGCAGCAAGCAAGCAAGGAAAAAATAAAAGAAAGCCTACTCTAACCAAGGCAGAAACAAAACAGCAGAAAGGAAACCTAATCTACTAAAGAAAAAAAGGAAGCTATGTACAGAGATATTGACAAAGAACTATGTTCAAGAAAGGCCAACTGACACTGCCCATGAGATTTCGCAATGCATGTACAAGCAAACGGGCAATTGTTATAGTTCTCAACCATGCATATTTATCCTTATATTCAGAGAAAATAAATTCAATATTGCAGCATTCAAATTCCCACTAACCCACATTTTCTAATCTAAAATTCTTTATGTTCAAAAATTCATCCCATGACATATTGGACAAATCTTGCAAAGAATTTTCTACTAGAAATTTAATCAAACAATGATGGGAAACAAATTTTTCCCTACCTTTCTGTGTCTCAGCATCCATGATTGCAATAAGATTGTACAGGACGTTTGGTACATTCATCCTCCTGCCATGTCTCATGTGATTCAAAAGCTTGAAATGCACAAAATGAAGACAAGATTGGTGACCCTTGCAAGTAATGTATTTGAGAATATAAACAACAACCTGCTTCCATGTTTCCAGCAAAGAAAGTCTTCTTGTTCCTTGTTTGTCTATAATAGGTGGAGGATCACTAGGCTCAGTGAATTCTTCTCTAGCTGATCTAGCATCCTTGGAAGCAGGGTGGGGTTCTCCTTCATTGGGAAAACCTGCCACTTCAACAATCCCTTCTTCGATGGCTATAACTTTTAATCCTTTCACCATTACCTCACCATTAGAAAATGTTTGTGCAAATTCTAAGGCAATGTCGTTATTGAAACTATTTAGCTTCAGAAAGTAATGTAGCCAACCACAATTCCTGAATTCAGACTCAAAGAGTGCATCCTATAGGATTACCTGGTGAACTATTGGTTCACTTCTGATTAATTGACCTCCCATTGCCTCCACTCACACTCTGGAAAATGCCTCAACAAAAGGCCTATTTCCTGCAATTCTCACTAATACTAACACCAATGTCACATGACCTCTCAATTTTATCTTTTTAGTGGCATTATGATTTTGACTAAAACAGTAAAGAAGACATAAAGGAGGGTATTATCAAAGAAAATGGTGGCGGCCTGATGTCATATCATGCATGCAAAATGTCACTGGGTAAAAGCACAAAGCTATGTCATGCTTTTTAAAGGAAACAACCAACACTGATCCAACTTTTAAACTTGAATCACTAAAAAGTGACATATATGTTTTGAATTTTGAAATGATATAAACTAATTAAATATTTAATTATAATTATATTTTATGCTTATATTTTTTAAAAAAAAATTAAAAAATTATTTGAATATAGTTTTTTATATATTGACACTATAATTTAGTTGCTGAAAAAATGTTGAAAAATGAAGTCACATAAGACATCAACCTTTATATAGTAATTTTTATTTTTCCCCCTTCAATTTTTTCTGTGTATTTATAACTTAAAACTTTAGTGCATGGATATATTTTTTTCAAATTTTGATAAATATATATATTTTTAAATAAATATTAAAATATTTGTGTATTAAAATATATTTGTTTCCATCAGATGTCAACTTTCATATTATCTATTTATCTAAAATGGAAAAAAAATTATACCCTCTTGATATAGCTTCTTTTATCTAGTGCATCATATTTTTTTGAATTTTTTCGAATTAGTTTTACTATTTTTCCTTGTCATGGTAATCAACCTAATATATTGAGCTGATAACCTACTTTTAGTAAAAATAAAAATGAAAAATATAAATAATAATTTAATTATTAAAAAATATATTTTTGAAAACTAGACTTATGGATCTACAAAAGGGTTTTTTTAGATTTTTTTAAATATGTTATTTACATGAGTATAAATTATTAAAATATCAATTTTTTCAAATAAATCTATTATTTTGATAAATTGGCCTCAAAGTGGTGCTACATATGCATTTAGCCAACAATTTTAGTTGGAAAAGTTGTGGATATATCTAACTTAGCTAGAATGAATCTTACAAGACCATATGTTTGACCAAAATATATTTTTAGTTAGAAATACTTAAATTCACTTGTGTTGATAAGTTGGCTGAAAGTGTGACACAACTTTGTACTTTTACCCCACTTCAACTCATTATTTCAAATTTATTGTCATGCTAGCACATGAAATGGCTTAATGACATGTATGACACATAGGTTCACAGTTCCCCCCAACCTAAATAAAAGCATGTGTCTACACAGGCTGGAATGGAAGTATGAAAAAAAACAAAGCATACTAACAAGATTTGCTATGTGAAATATCAATATTAAAGTACAATAATCAAACAAATGCGTGTAAGGTAATTAATATACATTAAGTGTTATGCACATACTTGAAAATTTAGAATGTCTTTTCCAAAAATTATGGAAGGAAGTATCAATGATCAGAAAAGTGCGGTTGAGCTATTAAATGAAATGATGGTGGAGTGATGTGGAAGAGAGAGAGATTTGAGATGAATGGACGGTAGTGATGATGGATAAATTAATTCCCACAAAAAGTGATTTTTTTTATTATGGTTGCATGTGTACCTTTGACTAGTCAGAAGGTTGAACACAAGGTCCACTTCCTTCGGCTGTAGGAACTTTAGAGTTCTAGTATTCAATTAATTGTTGCATGAACTCCTACTTTGAAGTAGGCTTATGGTATAGCTTGAAACGATGATCATTGACCAGGAGCTTGAACTTGACAGAATCAATTGTTGTAAGTTGAACAACAGCATTGGGGAAGACCTCTGCAATCTCATATGGTCCCAACCACTGCGTTTAAAGTTTGCCTAAGTTTTCTTTATACCTGGAATCATAAAGAAGTGCCCAGTCACCTGGTTGGAACTTCTTTTCTTTGTTGTATTTATCATGCCATCTAACTCTCTATTTTTGCACCGTCTCTGTATGGTGGATAGATGACTTCCTCATCTCATCCAAGGCATTTAGTTGCATAACCCTATCCTTCTGTGCCTCAGATATATCTATTCCAAGGTCTAGTGTTGTTTGAAGAGTTTTGTGTTCAAACTCTATAGGCATCATTGTTGTTTTTTCATATAATAGTTCAAAGGGAGTAAAACCAGTAGTGGTTTTCCAAGTGGTTCTATAGGCCCGGACATCTTTTGGCAACCTATTTTCCCAATCTTTTATGTGGATTGCTACTGCTTTAGTCAGAATAGATTCTATTTCCCTATTTGTTACCTCAAACTGGCCATTGGCTTGAGGGTGATAGGGTGTAGATTTCATATGCCTGACATTATACTCATTCACCAATGTTGTGACAAAAGTGGATGTGAACTGAGCCCCTTGATCTGTGACTATCTCTCTAGGACCTCCATAACGTGTGAAGATTTTTTCATAAAGGAATTATGCAACTTTATTGTCCCTAGCATGTTTCATGGCTTTGACCTCAACCCATTTAGTCACATAATCAGTACAAACCAAGATGTAAGATGTTCCATTTTATGGTGGATCAATTGGTCCTACAAAGTCAAGTCCCCGTTTATCAAATGGTGTGATAACTACTTGAGGGTATAGAGGCATCTCATCTGATTTAGTCAATCGGCCCATCCTTTGACACCTATCACATTTCCTAGTGTACTTGCTTGCATCCTTATGAAGTGTAGGCCAGTAATAACTTGTATTTAGAATATTCATTGTTGTTCTCTTAGCTGCCCCATTGGGTTCATCATGGAATGCATGTAGTATATCATGAGTTTCATCCTCTCTTATGCATCTTCTCATCACATGATCAGGTCCAGTATAGAATAAACAACCTATCATTCATAAGAATGGAAAAATAAATTCAATAAGAACCCTTCACTCTTTTGGAGAGAAATGAGGGGGAACTCTTCTTGTAACCAAATAATTGGTTGTATCTACATACCAAGGTGTGTGCATACTAATGGAGAACAAATGTTCATCAGGAAAGGAGTCATCAATGACTTAAGTGTCCTTTGATGTGGTCAATCTGGAGAGAAAATCTACCACAATATTTTCCTTACCTGGCTTGTCTATAGTGGTGATATCAAATTCCTGCATTAACAACCACCTTGCTAACCTTCCCACAAAAAATGGCTTGTTCATAAGGTATTTTATGGCTGCATGGTCTATATGAACAAAGATTTGGTATCCTATGATATAATGCCTGAACTTGTTGAGAGCATAAATGACTGCCAACATCTCCTTCTCTGTCACTGTGTAGTTAAACTCATCCCCTTGTGGGTTCTTGCTGACAAAGTAGATTTCATTCTCTATTGCTCCCTCTTTTTGTCCTAAGACAACCCCTATAGTATAATCAGATGTATTTGTGTGAATATAGAAAGGGAGTTCCCAATTAGGGCGTTTAAGCACAAGAGCATGGGTTAATGTTGTTTTTAAATCAGAGAATGATTTATCACAATCCACTGTCCATTGGATCTCAACATATTTAGTTAGAAGATTATAAAGTAGTGCTACCATCTTATTGAAATCTTTTATGAAGCGCCTATAGTATTCTGCATGTCCTAGGAAACTTCTAACATCTTTTTACTTGACAAGAATAGAAAGATTGATAATTACCTCAATTTTGGTTGGGTCCACTTGAATACCTTTTTAAGACATAAAATGGCCAAGGATCACTCCTTCCTGCATCATCATAAAGCATTTTTCACTATTCAAGGATAGATAATGGTCCTCACATCTTTGCAAAACCTTTTTGAGGTTTTCTAATGCTTTAGCAAAATCAGTACCATAAGTAGTGAAATCATCCATATAGATCTCCATACAATCATGTGAAATATCTAAAAATATACTAATAACTACTCTTTGGAAGGTTGCAGGTGCATTGCATAGACCAAATAGGAGTACTGAATAGGCATAAGTCCCCCAAGGATAGGTGAAAGTTGTCTTATCCCGATCTTTGGGTGCAATTTGTATCTAAATATACCCACTAAATCCATCTAAGAGGGAGAAATGTTGCTTACCTGCAAGTGAATCCAATACTTGGTCTATAAAAGGAAGGGGAAATTGATCCTTTTTGGTGGTAAATTTTAGTTCCCTATAGTCAACACAAACTCTCCATTTACCTCCCTTTTTAGGCATAATTACCAAAGGGGACACCCATTGGTTGTTTGAGATAAGGTAGATAAATCATGTATCCAATAAGTTTTGTAGTTCTCCTTTCACAATATCCCTTAATGCAGGGTTGATTCTCCTTTGTGGTTGCCTTACTAGTGTGCAGTCATCTCTAATGTAGATCCTATGAGTACAGAGTTTGGAATCTAATCCTATCATGTCAAGGTAATCCCATGCAAATTCTTTATGATGCAACTTTAAGAGGTTTGTCAAAGACAACTGCTGCTCTTGACTAAGCTTATTATTAATATTCAAAAGTTTCCCCTCTGAAACTTGTACTTGTGTGATCAACTCAATCATGGTTGTTTCACTGATGTTTAGCACTTTTAATTCATGTGGTAACAATGTATGAAGCATATCTGTTGTTGCGGGAAATTTGGGTGCAAGAGAAGTTGGCAGAAGTATCTGCAATGGACATGCAGAACTAGATTCATGAATGGGTGGTTCTTCATGCACTTCACAATGGTGATGAATTATATGGGATAATATTTCATCCTCTTCTTGAAGCTGCATAAAAGTACTTTTGCCTATCATCATAAGTTTTGCCACTAAATTGACCTCCTTAGCCTCTTCTCCAACATGTGGCCAGATGGGGTGGTCCATATCATGGGATGGTTGAGCAGGAGGATAAAGGACAAGCTTTTTAGTGCTTCTCTCATAAAAAATAGTCATGTCCCCTGATTGACATCCAATGTAAGCATTTGTTGTAGCTAACCACGGTCTTCCCAAAATAATGGGATACCCTCCTAATGTAGCTTTAGGGGAAAGGATTCTGAAGTTTGTTGGATATTCCCAAGAGTCTAGAGTTAAAACAAGGTCTTCAACTATACCATCTGGTTTGATGGTGGAACTATCAACTAGTTGTAGGACAATAGAAGTAGGTCTTAGATTTGTAACATTCAGTTGTTGCAGGATATCCTTAGTCATCACATTGATAGTTGCTCCCAAGTCTATTAAAGCATTCTTTACTTGGATTCCATTTATAATGACTCCAACTACAGGACTACCTGGGTCAATAGACTTAGGAACAATTACCTTCCCAAGCATGATATCTACCAACTGCCCCACCACATGAATGATTATGGGGTCCTTCTTTTTCCTCCTTGGCTTTTTGAGACATGCTTCCTTAATTGCCTTACTATATATGGGAACATATTTTATGACCTAGAACAAAGGTATCTTGACACATGTGTTTTAACTGATCAAAAATATCAAAGGTCGCTTCTTCCTTTTGTTTAACAACTTCTAACCTTTGAGGAAATGGTGGGTCTAGATCAAACTGCCAAACTGGTTCATGATTTTTGGGCACACTTGACTGAGTAGGGATATCAGGTAAATTTTGATGCTCCTCTTCTTCCACAAGAAGCTCAGTTATAATAGGAGTGGAAGGTGATGACAAAGTGGTTCTTGAACGCAGATGAATTTCACTTACACTAATAGCATATGCAAGAAATTGATTGGGATCTGCTGAGTAAACTGGTTGTTGTTGTGGTTTATTATTTGGGTTGGGTGTGGGTTGAGCTGGTAATTGAGTAGGTCTAAGTGTGCTAGCCTTTGAGTTAGGAGGAGGCATTATGGCAAGTTGTTGAGACTGTTGCATGTAACTAGTTGCCTAGTTTGGCCATTGTTGTCCTCCCCTCCATTGGGATGTATGTTGCCAATTTCCTTGAGGTTGTTGCAAATTCCCCTAGGGTTGTTGCCATTGAGGTGGAGTGTTTTGGTAATTGGGCCAAGTATTTGGAGGGTTGTTCCAAGGTTGAGGTGGATAGCCTCTAAATTTTGATTAGTATGGGAGTTTCCATTGATTACCAGATGCATAAGAATTCAAATAAGGTCCACTAAAAGATAATGGGTCTGGTGGCATACCTTGTCTTGTAGCCCATGGCCTTCTTTTTGCAATGTATAAAACTTGATCATCATCACCCTCAATTGGCTTGAATTCTAGTGGAATTTGTTTTCTATCAATGTTGGCTACCAATTTACATCTATAGTCCTTCTTCTTTTTCCTACAATGAGGACAATATTTTTCCAACATTTCCTCTGCCTCCTCATGTTTCTTCTTTGCTTGAAGTGTATCTAGCTAAGTAGCCATATTGTTTATGATATCCTACTTGAGATTTGACAGTAAATGAGTGATTTCATCCTTGAAAATCCATTAATGGAGGATTTACCCATCAAAGATTGGTAACTTCTCCCTTTCTTTATAACTACCCTGGAGTAATTCTGACATATCTTCTTAATATCATCCCAGGGAACTTGGGTGATATCTCCTCCTCCTATCAAGTCCAAAGCATCAGTGCAATTTTCATTGAAGAGAAACTTTTGAGACTCTTCATTGAGTGCATGATGTGGGGATTTCTGCAGACAAAACAAGAACCTTGAAACATATTCCTCCAAACTTTCATCCTTCTTTTGTTGCATGCTAAAGATATCATCTCCTCTCATATCACTACCTCTATAGTATTCTTTATACTTCTCAAGAAACTTTTCCTTCATAACATGCCAAGTATTCACAGTATTCCTACCAAAGCCCATAAACCATTTTAATGTAGCTTCCTTCAAGGTAGTAAGAAACAATTTAAGCCTATGAGCATCAATAGTGTAATCATAGCTTCTACAGAGGACACCAAATTCAAACAAGAAAGTGTTTGGGTCCTTTGTTACAAGCCCATAGAATTTAGGAAGAACTTAAGCAAGAATGTTCTTGAGGTTATCAAATTAATTTTGTTGAGGGATAGGGAATGGAAAGGTTGACTAGTTAGGTCTATTTGGGGTAGCCATAATTGCTTGATGAATTAACAAATCAAATGGACTCTCAATCAGGTTTTGGGCAGCTTGATCTTCAGAGGAAGTTTCAGAACTGGTCAAATTGGAAAATACATCAGTGAAAGGATTTTCCTCTTCTTCTTCTTCATCTCTTGGAAAATTTTGAAACTCAACTAGCTGGTTATCAGGATTAGGTTCAATAGGAAGGAAACTCCCTAGAGAATCTCTTCTCCTGCCCCTATGCATGTGGTATTAAGTCAGTATCAACCAAATCACACAAAGAATTGGTGAAATAATAGGTCATTACTTTATTTGAATGAAGGGTATGCTAAAAATAAATTTCAAAGATACCAAAAACTAGAAAGAAACTATAAATGACTCTGAAGAACTTCCTAGTTTGACACCATCCCCGACGACACCAAAAATGTTGGCCTCCTCTAATGGTTCAATAACTAAGCCCTTAAAGCTATAACTTAGAGATTGGATATCTACACCAAGTAGTTATCTTTCTCATCATGAAGGTTCATTTCATTATCAACCTAGGGAAATGAACTTGAAATGGGTCAGAATTGTCTATGCACTAGGACTCAATTGTAGTCATCCTTATCCTACAACTAGAGAGAAAATAGTACTAAAAGTGAAATGCTTGAAAGGAATTAGCATAAGTACTGAGGATAAATCAAAAACTAAACTAAACTTAAATGAATTACAGAAGTAGAAGTCTCAGTAAACAGACAAGAAGTTACTATGTCTGTCTTGGTTGTAGGAACAAACACAGAACGAAGTTCCAAGGGTTGCAAGAATAGACAACTGCTAAAACTGTAACTAATTACTGAATAGAAAAGCAACTATTGAACTGAATGGATGAAATTCTCACCAAGTGGGCCCCCTTGAATGAGTCTTACCAAAACTAACTCAGATGCGGTAAATTAAAGTATCATTTTATGCATTGAAAACATTGTTACATAATAATAGTAACATGACTGTATTCCTTGAAACTAAAAATGAAAGTACAATATCAGAACATTCAACCTTGTGAAGAGGAACATTTGATAATTATTTATATAAGAAAAGATTCTAACTAACTCTAAATAACTGGGCTATCAACTCCAAAAGACTAGGAGGATTCCATTTATTGAAAGCATGAAAAAGAGGAAGGAGGTTATGCATGCACAAGATTTAGTCAAACCAATCTTTCCTCAATGAGGATCCAACATAACAACACCTCCTAAATCTACTCAACAAATAGACATGGCCATTTAAAGTTCAGTTATCACTTCTACACGAGTTGGAAGTTTCCAACCATTGACCTCTTCAATGTCCATCTCTTTTTTGACTCTTTCAGCAACCGGGCAGTTGGCATGAACTTCTTCCACCTTGCAAACTCCATTTATATTTGCATCTTAATCTGAACTGCATTATGACATTAGTGTGCACAAGACAATTGTATATCCATATTGACCTTTAGAATAACATTCATTCAATCACATGTAAAATTAATATGGATATATCACATAGCAAGTTAATACCATCAAAAGTTACAGGGATAGGTTCATGTACAAAGTTCATAAGTTGAGGGAAATAACATAGAAAGTATTAGTAACCAGGCTAAAACCTCATAGTAACAATAACAAACATATGATAAATCCTAACAAAAATGAGTCATTATTTGGACTCATCACTAGGCTCGATTGAACATGAAAGGCGCATATGGTACACTTAGCTAAGTTATTGATTTAACTAGGAAAGCTTGTGTTTACTCCTAGGATAGATTATTTAATATGGGAGGGAGTTTGTGTACTTACTTGTAAGTAGGTTTATTCCAAGTAGATTAATATGGTGATAGCTTATCTTTGGGATGATGGACTATCCATTGAAGGAAATACCCTGATGTGTAGCTTAAGATAGCCTTAAGTCAAATCAGCCCTGGTTAGTGTATGTGATAGATGACTTCATTTGAAGTACTGAATGAGAACACGTTAGCCAAAGTAGTGTGAATATCCGAGACTCCACTCTAAATTGTGTGACTACCGAGACTACACTGTCAGTTCACCGTGATTTAGTATTACATATTAGTTTGAGATTGTGGGATTACAAGGATCTAGTTATGTAGGACACAACACTATACTCATTTGGTTATCATTATCGATTACTTTGCCAGTCTCTTCGTCAAAGGGAAGGGCCATCTATCGAATGATAGATGTGCGGGGGACCACATTATGAGTCTGTGGTTGGCAAAAAAATGCTTGACTGATGCTTCTCCTCCACTATAGGCAATAGAAGAACCAAGATTTGAAAGGAAGGATCTTGGACCATCTTATAGCTATTTGTTATAAAGATCATTGAGCTATGTATGTAAATGTATGATTTCTTGTATTGATATAACTTATAGAGTTGTTGAAATGAAATGGAATTCATGTTATATTATGTTATGCATCTTGTTTGAAAATTATCAATAAAAAAAGATTTTTTTATTGCAATGGCTTGTTGCTTAGTTAATTTACTTGAAAGGTGAAAACTTAGAAATATTTACTTCATTAAGGGTTGGTATGTTACATCCCAACTATTAGTTGGAATTGCTTGCCTCATCATTTTCCATTTTTGGCTCCCATTTTAAAACCTCGACTCAATATTTCCAAGAAAAAAGGCTCTCTTGACACATTTTTGAGAGATCTTTTATTTCCAAGTATTTTATGTGATTACCACCAACACTCTTGATCAATTTTCAAAGGTTTATTGAGAACTGTGATGCCTAGTGTGATTTCCTTGGAGTTGTGTTCTTGATGATATCTAGCTCGCAATTCTTGTAGGCTTTCATTTCCATTCATAGTGTGAGGTGATGGTGTTCATTATTTTTCATTTTAATTTCATTTTGTAATTCGCATTGTGAACCTTTTTTGTTTGAAATTTTTGTGGTTCTCCACTTCCATTTGACATTCACACACTAGTTTATTGCTTCTTGCAGGCCTAGAGGTAATATTCATAACATTTCAATTTATCATTCTTAGTCTAGACCTACCTAGGCTAGACAACACACATTCTCTACTGTTTTTACATCATTGGTTGCACATGGAAATTGATTTAGGTAAATATGGACTTGACCATTTTTGGCAAGCTCCAAAGCATTCCAAACTTTTGTTCTTATTCAAACTATAGGTTTTTGAAGCATTTAGGCCCATAAAGGTTTGGTCACTCTCTTCCTCTTTCTTTGTTATTTCATCATTTCATTTCTTTAGCTTCATGCCATTGTTTCTATATCATATGGTATCCTCTAGTTTGTTGTTATACTTGTATTTTTTCATTTATTTTGTAATAAAACCAAAATTTGGGTGTATAATTGAGTTTTATAACTTTTAAGGATGATATTGTGTACCCTAGATTGTACACTGTGTGAATTAGATGATAATATATTGCACGAATTTTCGCACACTATGATTGTGTCTTGGATAATGAGCTTCATATGTTGGTGCTAGGTTTCTCACTTTTAGTTATTTACTATTTTAAATTTATTTTCTTAGTTCTATACTCCAAATTTTTGTAAGTATTTTTTAGAAATCCAACTCTCCTTCTTTCCTCTTGTATTGTTTAAGTTAAAAAGATAATTTACCTAGGTAGGATTTTGTTTAGTTTTTTGTCACTACAATGGTGCATAAATATTTAAATAAAAGCATAAAAACATTTTCTTTCTTTCAAATATTATCTAGATAGTGTAGAGTGGGATTAGTTGTGAAACTTCAAGACACCAAGGTAAATAAAACAACATTTCACCATCTACATTTTGGTGCACTTGATGCTCTATCATTATTCCTAGTTTTGTGTGTTGTGAAATTCATTGTTCTCACATTTTATTAGTTTCACTACTTAGTCCCTCCTCTATTCTAATAATATTGTCTATAGAAGTTACCAAAACTACTTTTAAATGACTTCTTCACAACACACTATAACAACTCCTATTCACACTACTCTAGACCTTTCTAATTTTTCATTTGATCCAGCTATCGAAACCCTTCTAAACCTATCTATATCAATCTCTATCGTGTTTCATGATATAGATATGAGCTTCAATCATGAAACTACTCTTTGCATGAGAGTTGAATCACAAGTTCATTGATTTTATAGGCATTTGAGAGACTTTAAATTTCACCTCACTAGTGATGAGGATACACAATGTGTCATGGGTCCCATTTTTTATTCCACACACAATGTTGTGTCACCATCTTGAAGGTCTAGATTTTTTGTATTGGCTAGCACTTATTTTTCAACAATGACTTGCCCCCTAAATGACAACAAGATTCACATTTCAATATTACAAACAACCAAATTTACATGTCATTGTTAATATCAAGTGCATGTCTCCAGTTTACAATGGTTATCTTAATTAGTGTAGAGTCCATATTCGATTTCTACACTCTTGTTCTCACTAGTTATGATTTTTTTGTTAATGTCCACCTAGTCTTCTTCTTTCTTTTATGGGAGAGTTGACATCTAATTTTATTTTATTTATAATTTATGAATAAATGGACTCTCATGAACCATATATATAGTAGGGTACCCTATCAAGAAGTCAACAACTAGATCTTTTGCATGTATTAGATTGAATTAAATATTTTGTTATATTTTGCTCATAACTTTGTGTATGATTGAATTATAATAGAGAAGATATTTCAAGATGTTTCTTTGAGTTAAGTAATCGAGGGAGATCTAGTGAATGTACCAACTCAAGCAAGGGCCACTTGAGGTACTGTAGAGCCACGTTAGTTTATATAATTCATTAGATTATGCATTGCAAATTATAATTTGTAGTTTCTAGTTTATACTATAATGAATGGACCTAATCCTCTACCTACTTTAATGGGAGAGTTGACATCTTCTTTTAGTTTGTTTACAATTTATGAATAAATTAGATAAATAATATGGAAACATGTATCAAAGTTATTGCGAGATAGAATGGTCCTATAGCTTAGGAACTTTATCTTCTTCCTTTTTCCTCTACTTCAACCATGAAATTATTAGACCCTTTACAAATTACCTTCTTAGTATATATATTTTGAAAGGGTTCTCAATAATATTGAACTATTAATGCTTTGAAGAACCACTAGGTTCCCTCGATCATCTAAATATTCAATCTACTTGGAAAAGTAATCATAATATCCTCTATATGCCCTAAACCAATCCATGTCTAAAATCATGTCAAAAGATTCTAATCGAGTGACATACAGTTCTACACATGTACTTAATGGTCTTATTTTAATCTTTGCATCTCTAAGGTAATGATCAATTTGTTGAGTCTTTTTCAGAACCAAACTCCACTTCCACACTCTTTGGACCTTAACTTACTAAAATGAATGTCACACTTTCCTAACATACCAAGTGATATGAAACTATCTATAACTATTAAATCAACTAATATACAAATATGTGTATTATGAAACTTGTACATTATAATCCAATCAATGTGGCTTGATTATTTTCCTCGATTCTATCCACCACTACATATGTATTAGGTTACCCTCCCAAAAATATACTAGTAAGTAAGCATAGTCCCTTTCAAAGTGATCTCCACATGTACAACAACCTATAATTGGTGGCATATTCTTTGATCTCACTTATGGTTTTCTAGCACTATTTATATTATTTTGTGGTGCACTATTTTGCTTGTTCTCAAAGTACCTCTTGAACTTGTTTCCCATCTTATTCACTAGTGGTCCTTTCTTTTTGTCCACCTTTTGAAATCTAAAAGTGTTTCCAACTATAATTTTTTGTTTCCTAGAGATTTTTTATCTCCTTTTATGCACCTATACCTACTTTATAGCATACATAACATTCTTATTCAACCCCTGATCCTTTATTTGATGCATATACTTAAGAAAACCCATAAATTAGCCTTATAATCAACCACTAAAAGAGTACCTCGCTATAATGAATGGAGATTTTTTAGCTTATAATCCTTGCGATGAGTTGATGGATATTCCTATTTAAACTTATTCACAAACCTTTTGCAAGTGATGTGTGATATATCATAATTGTTCATAGTCTTTACATGATCCCACCATAATGATGTTTCTCCCTCAAAGATGATATATAACAAATATAGATTTGATATTTGATCTCATGTTCACCAATGCAAAATGCATTCCCATACCAATGATCCATCCTTTAATAACATCTCCTTCACCCAAACCATTAAACTTAGGTGGATGCAAGTTCTTAAGCTCTTTGAGTAACATAACTTTTTTTTTGAGGTGGTTCCTCATGAGATTTAGGTAAAGAATGTGAAAATTGAACTGAATCTAAGATTTCCTCATTACTTTCATACTTTTAACTTCCATTCTAATCATGCACTCTCTATGAATTTGTACCAGTATTGTGATTGTTATTAATATTATCATTACTACCATGATATGTGTGTTACAACAAATCATTAGCCTATTGTTCTTATAGAGATATACGTGTTCTCAATACATCTAACTCCACCCTCAAGGCTTCAACATTTCTTGGTTACATAACAAATATTATATTATTTTAGCCTTGTTAGCTCCCACATGATCTCGATCAATCTTCCTCATAGTTTTAGCCATTTGCTGGCATGGATTAAGCACACATTTAATTTTTAAGATAAATGGTTTTAAAAGTTTACAAAGTGACATGCAAATGTTTTCTATGGTTTTTCTAAAGAAATTTCCAAAAATGAGAAAGATCAATGCCTTTGTGTTTAAACCAATCTTTGATACCAATTAAATAGCTTGCAAAATATAATTCTATTTTTCTCTTTCTTTTAACTACTAAGTATGTATACATAAAGCAAGTTCAAATCTAATGTGTAGAGGACATACTCATTTCTATTACAACTTATAAACATTATATATAGCAATAAGTCTCTTGTACATGATACTGGATGTTCCATGATATATAATAAGATCATAGCACAACATTATCAATGGCGCATCCAATGTAACTAAACACAACAATATAGGTAGCATACCTAGTATATTCACAAGTACAATAATGGTAACATAATGAAAGTTAAAACTATCCAACTATCCAATATAATAAAGTTTAAGAATCTCCCAATTTATCATATACTTTAGCTATGTGTGAGTAATGTGTTATAATGAACCCATACTTGAAAGAAACTATATCCTTCCAGCCATTAACTTACCTTGAAATGGTCAAATAAGTAGTTCATAGTCCATGAAGCAATATATAGTCTTCTAGTTCAATTATTATCCTTTTTAAGTATGTTCATAATAAAAAAAAAATTATAATACTTAATTTTAGGGTGAGTGCACCAAGTTGAGGGGCAAAAAGGTGGTCAAAAATCATTTTAGAGGAAATTTAAACATAATGTGAGTGTGTTACAATGTGCTTGTATATTATTTTTTAGAATACAATGTTATATGGCTCAAGCATGGCTTAGTAAGTCCAATACATAATGTAAGTTATCATGTGCATGCATTATAACATGAGTGTATTTTAACATCAAACATTTTAACATGTATGCATTTTAACTTTACTTGTTTTATAATGAAATTTGAAAAACCACCACCAAATGTCTATATACTCTTTTCAAACCATATAATTTTCTCTAGCTTGAATAAATTAAAATAATTATTTTAATTTACTTTTACTAATGTCTTCATATTCCTAAAATACATATGTATTACATTTTAAAAATATTTTTTAAATTTTCTTATCCAAATTTTTAAAAAATATAAGATTGTTCCACACATTCTACACACATTAAAAAATATATATTTTTTATTATTTCAGTGGAAGTTATGTGACAACCATGGTTAGTGATGTAGTTTTTGGGATGCATCCACTTTGAAAAATCATAAAAATGTGTGTGTGTATTTATACATGCATGAACACACACACACACACACACACACACACATATGTATGAATATGTGTGTGTATTACATGAATATATACGTGTGTACTGCATGTATATATATATGCATGTAAGTATATATGTACACATGCACATATGTATGTATATGTATTATATGTATATAGATATATATTATATTATATATATATATTATATTATATATGTATATATCTATATACATATAATATATATGCATATAGATATATATTATATTATATATGTATATATCTATATACATATAATATATATATGCATATAGATATATATTATATAATATATGTATATATACACATATATACATATACATCTATAAACATACATATCTATATATGCACACATATAGATAGATAGATACATATGTATAGCTACATATATATGTAAACACATATGTATATATATATATATATATGTAATATATGTGTTGAACACCCGAAATATTGAGAAGGGGGGTGAATCAGTATTATTTTAAACCTTTCAAACATTTAAACATCCAATCCACATAACATATTCAATTGCAGTAAATGAAATAAAGCACATGAAATATGAAACAACATCACATAACACATGAACACCAATATTTTTACATGGAAAACCCAAAATGGAAGAAACCGCGATGAGGAGTAGCTCACAATATATTATATTCGGTTATAGTATATTTACAGAAGTGCTCACTGTAGGTGGACTCTCTGTCCAAGTTAACTCACTGGATCCATTGAGAGAAAAAGAGATAGAAGAGAGTTTGTGGCTCACAACCTAGATTAAACTATTACAATTGCATATATTGTATGCATGAGATACAATTCCAATGAAGCTCAATAAATTGACTTTACACACTTCATCTGATTCTGATCTAACACTCTACTTTACTCTGCATTCACATCACTCTAATATTCTACTCAACATTCACAACTTAAATTTGTAATGTATTCACATCATTCGCATCACTTGCATGTTTCTCATATATCAAAACACCAAAAATGATCTAGCTTATATATCCACTTCAAACATAACATCAATTAGATCAGCGTAATTAGATGTATCATATAAAATATATAATATATGACTTGTCGACTCAAATCATTCTGCACGTGCCTCATGCTAAGATTTAATCCTTAAAATAATTTGAAATAGGTTGGCATGGACCTATAATGGCTCTCACATAACTTCGCAATACTTACTTAACCTTTGCATACCTTCAAACCTATTAGGTCGGCACCGCAAAAGACCTAATACAAAAATTCTTCAAGTGTATACTCATATTTAGACATGCGAACCTCAAAATGTGATACCATCTAGAATTCACACTCTATTGAAATCTGCCAACATCTCTTTAAGTCCGAAAAATAAAAATCATATCCACAAAGAAGTGCGGACTCTCCAACTCATATGCACTGCACAAGAAATGACTATAACTGCCAGGTCAAACTTCTATCATTCATATCTTTCAAACCAAAAGCCAAAACAAGATGGAATTATGGAATTAGATGTTTCTATCAGCCAACAGAAACATACTAGAATTGTAGAGTGAAATGTTAACTCACGAACAAGTGCGGATCCAAAAATTGGATGCTCTGTACCTAGAAACATTAGTAAAAACACTTAGTCAATTTTTGCCACAATTGGCTTCACTGGATCAAACCTTCCTACAAATTTTCCTTCCACAAACATCCCAAAACATGTTAGAACCAACCAAAATGATTTGCACGATGATCTCCATATCAAGATACAATGTTGACATCAATGATAACACTGCAACACATAATATTATACCTTGTTCCTATCCCTCATGCTCATGTTGCCAACAATTGTATCAATGAAAAATTTGTTATTCTTCCAACAATCTCCCCCTTTGTCATTGATGAAAACATGCCAAAACATCTCCAAAATATTCTCCAACATATTCTCCCCCTTTGACATCAAGGGCAAAGGGTACATGCAACAACTTAACATGTACCGGTCCTCCCCCTGCAAAATATATGTATATGTACAAATTGAAAGATTGAATAGATTCCCCCTAAGTCATGTACTAGATCAAAAAATTAAAACTTGTACATGAAACCATTCTATATACTTCACATATGTACAAAGAATTTGAAATAGAAAAATAGAAATGTTTTCAACCAGATGAGATTGACTATTGAAGTTTTTGCACATGAGTCTACCAAGCTTGTTTTCCTTCTTCCCTTGTCTTCCCGGCCACCCCAAGCAATTTGTATTGTGTTTCAAATTCCATCA
Organism: Sequoiadendron giganteum; assembly: GCA_007115665.2. Classification (NCBI taxonomy): domain Eukaryota; kingdom Viridiplantae; phylum Streptophyta; class Pinopsida; order Cupressales; family Cupressaceae; genus Sequoiadendron; species Sequoiadendron giganteum. The sequence goes on along the minus strand of CM021100.1, from coordinate 834,203,645 downwards.
TTATCTCTTCTCCTTCTTATGGAGTGCTAGGTACTAGATTCATTTGTGTAGCTTTGTTAGCATTCAAAAGGGCACTTAAAATATTTCTCTTAACTATGTTCAAGATGAATGGAAACAATCAACTGAGTGCGTCGACGGATGGTAGGGTTTCCTTTGCGATGTCGGGGAAGCTTCCTCAGGGTAAACCCGATTGTGGGAAGCTCAATGGAGAGGGATTCAAAGAGATTTTGGCCCAAGGCAACTGTTCAAAAAAAGTCGAGATCTCCATTGGCACTAGTTGTAGGTCATAGGGAGGCTTACAGACGACACAAAATGACTTGTAAAGGGTGGTGTCGTCACTTTTGTGGCAGGGTTTGTGGGATCAGTCAAGGGTTCAATGGTGCTTGGAGAGGGAGGGAAGAAAATAGGGCATTCCCAATGGGAAAAGATGCCAAAAAGAGAATCGACAAGCAGGGGAGGTGGGGATGCTCATCCCTCATCTACAACAATCACATTGGAACTTGATGGCGAGCTGGATCAAGAAGTGAATTTTAATGAAAAAGTGTTTGCTGGGTTGGGTTTGATTAGGAGATTCAGGGGTTATTGGCCAAGCTTTCCTGCTCTTCACCAGTGGATTTCCAACCACTGGAAGCCTATTCTAGAAGGGTATGTTCAAATCTATCCCATGGCAAGAGGTTTCTTTATTGTTGTTTTTGAAAAGGAACAAGATAGGAATAAGATTCTTTGTGAATATCATTAGGAATGGGAAGAAAAACATGCATTGATGTTAAAGCCATGAAACCCAACTTTTAACCCAACCACTGAAATGTTTGAGAGGGCTCCTCTTTAGGTGAGGCTTCCTAACCTTCCTCTATAATTTTGGTTTGATTCTTGCTCAGAGGTTGTAGGGAATTCGTTAGGAAGCTTTTTATTGGTGGATGAGGGGTCTTCAAATCTTATGCATTCGACTTATGCCCTCATCTTGGTAGAGATGGATGCATCCAAGGAACCTCCGGAGGAGATTCAGATAAAAAATTCAAAGGGTTGCTGGGTGCAAGCCGTTGACTATGAAGGGATTCCCGTTAGATGAATTTTTTTTAATCAAATTAGGCATTTGGCTGCTCAATGTACCAAACATAGAACAAAAAAATCTGCTTGGTGGAAAGATGTGGCTTCCCAACACTATACAGTGGAGAAATTGGAGGAGAGGCAAGTGAGCTCTCAATTGATAAGCAAGGAAGAGGAAGGATGAATTTATGAGGCCTTGAATCAAGAAGGGCAACCATCGATGAATCGGGCCAAAAGGGTAGAGCAGATATAGCCTAATGTTGTCTCAACACAGGAAGGGACCCCTTTTAGAAACAATGAAAATGTTGATTTGAATGAAAGCGAAAAGGTGTTGAGCGTCAAAAATGGAACTGCAACACCAGAGTGTCGAGAGAAGAAAGGTGTGATGAGACCACAAGAGAAAGAGGCTAGGAAAAGAAAGGCAAATGATCATAGCCAACAAGCATTCAGCAAGGGGAATGGCATTTGGAAGAGTCCCCGTGATAGTTCATTGGATTGGAAGAAGAAGGCTGCAAGGGTGGAGAATGGTTGGCAAACAGTCAAGGGGAAGAAAGCAAAGAAGGAAGAGAAGAAATCTTTTGAAATGATCCTCCGATCACAGACTAAAGGAAGACCAAAATATGCTTTAAAATCTTGACCTATTAATAGGTTCTTTAGGGATTGTTGGCTCTAGGCCTGTTTGTAATGTAGTGAAGCTTTGTTTGTATTTTTTGGTTTTCAGTGTAGCTTAAAGTGGTGGCAGAATTAGAGGTTTTTCATAGGAATTGATGGGGTTTGGATGGGATTTTAAAATGACATTGTAATGAGAATAGCTTTGTAATCTCTATTTTTATAATTAATAAAATCAACTCTATTACCGATCAAAAAAAAAGGGGGCACTTGAAATAGATATGAATTTGGAATTCACCAAGTCCCTTAGCTCTCCAAACTATAAAATGATATTCTCCTTTTGGGCTTGTAGCTGGAAGAATCTCTTATGCAAATCCTCAATAGCAATCCTTGTATCTCCAAGTAGGTAAAGTGTCAGATCATAGGAACTAGAGGCATTATTGATATGAGGCTCAATGGAGTCTATTTCACTCTTGATGCTTTGTGTGGCTTCATGCCACTTCATGCAATATTGGAATAGAGCCTTTGCCTCATCCACACAAACTTGTGCATTCTTCAAATTCTCTTGAAACTTTTTGTGTGCAAGAGCACACTTCTCAATGATTTCCATCATCTTATCATTTATTTTCTTTTAAATTTCATTCTCTACTTGTCCTCTAAGATGAGAGGCATATTATTTGAAAGTATCAATTAATAGCTTCAAATTCTCCATACCAGAAAGTGAAGTGTCAATGCTTACACTGGGTATAGTCTCTTGCAATGCATTCACAACTTCTTCCACCAAATCTCCTCTTTTGATGTGTTTCTATAATCTCCTTCTAGGTAGATGCATGAAATACATCTCTCAACTAAAGCTTGTGGAGTGAGGAAATCTTATCAAGATCTACATTTCCTTGTTGCATAGGTAGTTGTAGAAATTGTGTTGATACAACAGACTGGAAGTTGAGTTGCATACTAAGTAGATTCTTCAAAGAATATTCAGAGGAGTCAGAGGATTCACCAAAAGTCTTTGTGTTCTTCACAAAATTTCCCTTTAAGTCCTTTTCCCCATTCTTTATGGAGTTCATTGAATTCTCTTCTTCTATTTTTGCATCTATGGATGCATTTCCATTCTTATCTTCATCATCCTGAACTCATTATTTCCTTGTTCTTCTTTCTTCTTTGCATCAACATTCTCTTCTTTCTAAAGAAAGATTATCTATGGTATCCAGTGGAATAAAATTATCTTCAAGTACCAGAGCAGGAGAGGTATCCTCCTTTGTTGCATCTTCACCAACATTCTTTTCTACTTTTTCATCTTTTTTTGTCAATTCTTCCACATCTGGAAGAAGTTGTCCTGTGTATACCCTTCATCTATTATATGCTCATGTTGAGCATCAATGTCTTGTGCTTCTTCTCCTGTAGTGACTTCTGAAGTAGTGTCTTCTAAAGTCATTCCATATTTTTGTGCTATATCTAATATTTTATCAATTGTCTCCTTCTAGAGCCTTTTAAACTCATTCTTATCTCTACCCATAAGGGTAGTTACCTTGAATTTTATGTTGTATAATTCAGCCAATGTGGCTCTATTTTCCTTTGAGAGAGGAGCACCAAATTTCTCTAATGCATATTATTTTATTTTTCCTTCTTCAATTGCTTCTTGTCTTCTCTTCACCAAGACATTCCATAACTCTATAGGAATTTGTTTTTCAATGTTTTTCATATCAACTTCTAAAACAATGATATACTTAATGATTTCCTCAAAAATGGTGGCCTTATCCACCTCATTTGCTTCACTATACAGGCTTTTAGTCTTCCCTAACATCTCATATTGCAAACTGTTATTGAGCAATGCTTCTAATTTCGTGGGAGAGTGAGGTCTTACCGCTTCTATTTTCTTTTTCTTTTTGCTTTCATCCAAAGTCTTTTTCCAACTTGTTTCTGCTTTCTTCTTCTCTGGTGATACCTTCTTGGTGGCTTCTTTCTTCATCTCTCTCATGTGAACTACAAAAGCTTCTTTTTCTTTTTCTATTTCCTCTTCACTGTCTGTATCAATCATGTCAAATCTTTTTATTTTAACACTTTATTCACCTTGTGAAGCTACACTTTTCCTTTTGCGAACCAACTGTGGTACTTCTTCCTCCACTTCTTGTTCTTCCTCTTCAATTTTTACACTTATATTATTTTCCCTTACTGCCTTTTGTTTTCTTTTTTTCTTGGCAGGGGTTGCATGTGGTGTTGTAGTAGCAATTTTCTTCTTTTCAAGCCTTGTTATTTGTATGATTGGAGGGAATTTATCCTTTACTATAGGACTATCAATAGTTTTTCTCTTCTCACCAATAGAGGGCTTAGTCCCAAAGGACTTTTGGATAAAAGGAGGGGTGGTAGCTGCCCTACTAGATCTTCTTATGATTTTGTATCCTCCTACAACACTTGATTCTCCCTTAACCTTTGTTCTTTCCTGCTCCACTTGCTCCTTTTTGAAGCCCATATCCTCTGCAAACTTGCCAACCATCTTTTCAACCTTCTTCTTTATCTGTGGTTTTCTCTACTCCATATGCACCTCCATAGATTTTTCTTCATAGGTTCCATACCTTGCTTTAGTGGTATCTTTTGGACTCTTCAACAAAATATCATCCAAACCAGTAATCTCTTGTTCATTGATCTCATATCCCAGCATAGGGATCCACACTGCCCTTGGTTCTACTTCTTCTATGATGTACTCATTTGTTGATACCGAGAATGTGATATCATTTTGATACTTTTCTACCATTTTTCAAGGAATTTTATCTCTTTCATGCATCCTCTTTTGGAAAAATGGAAAGAAATAAACAAGAGCATCATATTGTGCCTTCACATCACCAAGACTTCTCAGAAAGTGTCTAATTTGATGAGCAGCAGGTCTATCCCGCAACTATTCCAAACTTTTAGTTATGGGGAGTTCCTTTAAGAAATAGAAAACTAGACATACAACTAAAATTCCATATTTGAATGCATATTTATTCTCCTTTGTTTGTTTCAAGTTCTCCATTAACTATTGTCTTAGAAATTCACAAATATCATAGTCAACCCCCTTTTCCACCATTTCATATGCAACATTGATTGCAGTGGCAAATACAAAGTTTTCTTTGTTTGTGAAGTAAATCTTGTAACCAATCAACATAGTTGCATATTTCACAGTTGGATTCCTAATATGGTTTATCGTTAAAGCTCTATTGTCATAAGTTGCACCTGTGAGTTCCATTACAACCTAATTCTTAATTGATTTTAGTATAGGAGCAAGTCTGGTGGAGCATAGACCTGTAACCTCTCTAATCACATCCTTTGTGATCATCCTAGGAATGTCGGTCCAAACAAATTTATCATGAATTCTACTTAATGCACAATCCTAACCCATTTATGATCAAAGCAAAATTTTGAAAACCATTGCCATACATCAAGTTTCTTTATGACTAGGTTTTGGTATTATGGTTTTAGGGAAAAATTATCTCTAGTAAGCTCTTTTACCCACACATCGCCTAGCTTAGTGTGATCATATTCCTCTATCTTTCCATGAATATAAATCCTTATATCTTCTATAGGTAAAAATTCGTATGAAACAAACGAAAATGCACCTAACGGGTTGTCTTCTATGGATTTAGCAAGATATTTCTTGAATTTAGGTTGTGGCTTCTCAGTAACCTCAATTACCCTCAATTTTGTCATTGCAAAATGAATTCAAACTAAAATCAAAAGAGTTCTTTGAGAGACTAGGGAAAAATGAAGATTGTAAATACCTTTTCTTTCACTTGCCAAACTAGGGTTTGAATGCACCAAATATCAAATCGCTTTGATCACTCCAAATCCTTTATTCGTTTCTCTGCTCCTCAAATGCTTTTTGTAAATGAATTTGGTTAAGTGAAATCACTTTATAACCCTTTAAATTTGACCTAATTTTTGTATTGAATGCTTCAAACAATAAAGTTGACAAACCCTTCACTATGCGCACAACCACCTTCAAGTGCTCCACAAATTTTTGCATTATCATATTTTCTTTTGGGATCTTCACCAATAGATCAAGCATGTTGATCTACATCACATATCTTCATGCTGAAGCATCAACACCATTTTATTTGGTAGGGGATAAAATATTTTCATTAAAGCTCCCCTTGAGCCAAAGCTCTCAACTTAGTTTTTGAAGGAAACATCTACACTAGATGCTAGTATAGATTCATCTTTAACCTCGATCTATTCCTTATTTCTCCAAATCTTATCTATCTCCTTCTTTGTTTTTTTCGGATCAATCTTTTGTACTAGTTCATTCTTCTTTACTGAATTACCCTTATTCATATTTTTGCTTTTGCAAAACTTGGAAATGTGTCCAGGCCTATTGCAATTGTAACATATGTCATTCTTCTGACCAATATTCCTTCCATTCATTCTAGATCTGCATTGATTAGCTTTATGCCCAAATCCATAGCATGTATAATACTGGCCTTTGAAATATTGAACCATTTTACCATTGTTATAGCCATTCATCATTTGACTTTTGCACTCACTAGCTCTATGACCAAATTTCTTGCATAAAAACCATTGACTAGAAAAAGGTCGAATATTATGATTCATTCAGCTTCTACATTCCATAGCCTTATGTCCAAATTTATTACAACAATAACATAAACCATTAAAAGATGAGTACCCTTTATGCATTTGGTTGTCTGACCAATGGTCTTCTAGCTTCATTCCTTTGATTCTAGATCTGCTTACCAGTGTTCTTCTTATCTTCAACATTTGATGTTTGATCCGATTTTGAACTTTCACCCTTTTCAAATCCTAAACCTTATTTATCTTTAGGGCCTTTCTAATTTGCAATAATTTCATCAAGCTTTGTAGAACTCATCTTGAATTTATATTTACGACTCCTTGCTTTTTCTAGATCCGATCTCAAATTCACAACTTCTTGTTCAAGCCTTGTACATTCCTCGGATTTGCTTTTGACTATTGCATTTATACATTCCTCAACTCTTTTTTTTTCTTCAACTTGCACCTTTAGACCAGTGATGGTTTGATTTGCTTGCTTCAATTGTTCATTTATTTGTTTATACCTTTCTCTAAATTTTTTGATTTGCTCTCTCAATTTTCTAATGCATTCATCCACTTCTTTGACATTTTCTTTCAGATCTCTATTTTCACCTTCAGTCCTTTCAAGGTCTTCAAGGGAAACTTTGATTTCTCCATTTATGCCAAATATGCATTCTTCTTCTATAGATCCAACAACAATAATCTCTTCAAGTGGAGTAGTTAATCTTTTAACAACCATGTGTTCAACCTCCAAGATCTTCCTCAAGCGATTAAGCTCCTTCCAAGGAACTAGGCTTTGATACCAATTTTTGAACACCCAAAATACTGCGTGGGGGGGTCAATCGGTATTCTTTTAAACCTTTCAAACATTTAAACATCCAATCCACATAACATATTCAATTATAGTAAATGAAATAAATCATGAAACATCCAACAACATCACATAACACATGAACACTAGGATTTTTACATGGAAAACCCAAAATGAGAAAAACCACAGTGAGAATTAGCTCACAATATATTGTAACCAGTTATAGTATATTTAAAGAAGTGCTCACTGTAGGTGGACTCACTATCCAAGTGAACTCATTGTCCATTGAGAGAAAAAGAGATAGATCGAAGAGAGTTTGTGGCTCATAGCCTAGATTGAACTGTTACAATTGCATATGTCATATACATGAGATATAATTCCAATGAAGCTCAATAAACTGACTTTACACACTTCATCTAATTCTGATCTAACAATCTAATTTTCTCTACATTCACATCACTCTGATATTCTACTCAACATTCACAACTTAAATTCATAATGTATTCACATCATTCACATCACTTGCATGTTTCTCATATATCAAAACACTGAAAATGATCTAGCGTATATATCTACTTCAAGCATAACATCAATTAGGTCGGCCTAATTAGATGTATCATACAAAATATACAATATATGACTTGTCGACTCAAATCGTTCCACACACGCCTCACACCAAGATTCAATCCTTAAAATAATTTGAAATAGGTCAACATGGATGTATAATAACTCCCACATAACTCTGCAATACTTACTTAACCTTCACATACCTTCAAACCAATTAGGTCGGCATTGCAGAAGACCTAATACAAAAATTATCCAACTGTATACTCATATTCAGACATGTGAACCTCAAAATTCTATGCCATCTAGAATTTGCACTCTATTGACATCCGTCAACATCTCCTTAATTTCGCAAAACAAAAATCCTATCCATGGAGAAGTGCAGACTCTCCAACTCATATGCACTGCATAGGAAATGACTGTAACTGCTAGGCTAAAATTTTGTCATTCATATCTTTCAAAATAAAAGAAAAAACATTATGGAATTATGGAATTAGATGCTTTTATTAGCCAACAAAAAAATACTACAACCATAGAGTGAAATGTTAATCTGTGGACTAGTGCAGACCCAAAAACTAGATGCTCTGTACCTAGAAACATTGGTAAAAACATAGTCCTTTTTCATCACAATTGGCTTCACATAATCAAACCTTCTTGCAAAGTTGTCTTCCACAAACATCCCAAACACATGTTAGAACCAACCAAAATGATTTGCACCATGATCTCCATATTAAGATACAATATTTTCATCAATGACAAAATTGCAACACATAATAATATACCTTGTGCCTATGCCTCATGCTCATGTTGCCAACAACAACATCAATAACAAACTCCTCATTCTTCCAACAATATGTACATATACACTGTATGTATATATATACATACATATATATACATACATATACACATACATACATACATATACATATACATATATACACACACATGTGTACACATATATGTAGCTATATATATGTATGCATACAAATATACATGTACACACACATATAATATATATATATATACACACACAATTTGTAGTACTATATGTTAGTTATTTTTTCATCAAATGGTTTTGAAAAACATTTAACAAAATATAATACATAGGGCCACACACATTAGACACTATGTTTTATTTTAGTGATAAAAACAATAAAACTTTGTGTGCACTCAACATTTTATCCTCTTAATTTTAACCATTTTTTACGGAATCTAGCAATTGTGCATGGATCATTACCCTAATGATCTAAGAGCACCTAAAGATGTTCCACCTTAAGAGCAATCTTGTTAGCTTGCATCTATATTTGCATACACAAATTAGAACAAATCACTGCCTTATAATAAAGTGAGAAATTAACATCAACTAAATATCTCAAAAGTAAAATATAATGCTTGTCCTACTAAATGTTGAAAAGATTTTCCACCTTCAAAGCATGCCAAATTTGGGTATATCTGGAGGGAATTCTAGGCCAATCTCCTAACAAAACTAAGCCCATGTAGCCTAAGCTCTAGGAAAAAACTAGAAAAGATTCCTAAGAGTTTCCTAATAACCACAAAATGGGAATCAAGGATCCTTGATCCCAATATGAGTTAGTCTAGCACTGACTATAAGGCCTTGGAAAAGAATACACCAAGCAAAATGAGCAAGTTTCAACTCTAGAGAGGTTGGCTATTTTTTTTTAAATTTGTGCTACCAAGTGCTCAAAGAGGATTGCAACAACCATCTTTGGTTTAAAATAGGCACCATAGACAAATGGAGAGAGAGCTAGGAATATACCTTGTGAGGCTTGCAATTGCGGAATGACATGTCAATGTACCATTTCTAATCTTTCTACTAGAGCTTGAAATAATGAACCCCAATCTTGCACAAATTATATCAATATAGAGTTAATAACAATCTAGAATATTTTGAGATCCTAGGTGGAGAATTGAAACTTATCTTTGGATTTAGGCCAAGTAAGAAAATTCCTAGTTCTTCAAGAAAAAGGATTCAGAAGGGTCTTGACTCTCTTTTTGAGAAACCTCAAACCATGGACCCATAGAGTTATGGATAGAGGATGATCTTGAAAAGAGATAATAGAAGACCACCATATATATATATGACTAATAGAAATCCTTGTATAAAAGTCATTGTCGTTCTAGACCAACTAGGATTTAATAGCTCCCTAAGATCTCCAAATGCTTTTCTTCATAAAAGTACCCTAAATTTGGATGAGCTCCTTCATGATAAGAAGGGTGTTAAGGTCAATAAATTTTCAAGCTTGCCTCCCATAAGGAACACCTGTAGAGATGCAATGACACACCAATATTTTCTAGACCTTGTTGCCTTCAAGAGCTCAAATAATCTATTTGGGACACAAGGCTAATCATTGTCTTTGAGTAGAAATCAAACCCAACCTTCTAGAGTCATGAGGGAGACCAAAAAAACTCCCAAGCCACATGATGGAAACTTATATGATTTTTAGAGGAGGCCCAAAGAAAGTTCCTATGAAGCTTTTCAAGGGACCTAACAAGAGGAGTAATAAATATGAGTAGCTATCAAGATCTTTGAGCACACTTGGAATTTCCTTGCTAAAGAAAGAACTTGGTTATCTAATAAGGTAGATTCATTTCAATTATGGAGACAATAGCCTATCATAAAGAGAACATGGAGGCTTGAAAGGCAAAATAAATGCCTAGGAATCTAGTTTTTTCCCATGCTCAATCCTTCTCCACCTAAAAGTGTCAAACTAGGGAGGCTTATGTGAGAAAGATAGCCTATAGCATGGAGTGTTTTTTATCATTGAATGTTGGAGCCCAACACTATAAAGAAAATATCTAGACAATGTAGGGCTTGTTTGATGTTTGATCTTTTTTTAGTATAAATTATTTCTAACATACTTTATTCTACATGAACATGATTTCACATTGTAAACTTTTGTTTCACTTTTATTGTGCATCTTCCTTTACTTGGGATACAGATTTTCCATACTAGTGTTCATTTGGAAAATATCACATGTGCTAGTGTCCGACACATTCAAACATATCTCTCACCCAAATATTTACCTCTTTTACAAAACTTTGACCCCAATTTGACATTAAAGATTAAATTAACCCTAAACATATTTATTTAAGTGACTTTGCCTAAAATAGAAAATATCTATTACATTTAATTTCCTCTAACATAGATTTACTATATTTACATTGAAGGCATCCTCCAATACTACACACACCTACCTCCATAGCCACACATTCCTAACACCTACACCTCGAGCCACACATTCCAAAACTCTTTCAACCATTTTTATGGAACATGCCTAGTCAAAGTAAATGTGCCATAAGAACCAAAATTCCCCTTTTCAACACTAATTGATACTAAAGTAAGAGCAAAGAAAGCTTAAGTGCATATATTTTATGTCAACATATACAAAGAACATGTCCATGCAAGTACACAATACCATCATGTTGTTTTATGATAGCACATTGTACAAGATACTAGCACATCAAAAATACATAAATACACATATTTTTATCTATAACAAATTTTCAACAAAATACCAAATTTTAAATTTAATTAAATATTAGAATTACAATCTATCTCTTATTCTCCTCCAACATATTCCTCAATAGCAACAAACAAGAACTACTTTCTTTCCTTCCTTCCTCCTCTTTCTTTTCATATTATTCTAGTTCCACCTCAACTCTCATACTTATCTAAGTTCTAAATATAAATTCATTATTATTTTTTATTTTATACTTTATATCAAATTATTAGGCAGATTAAACATATTCGAGTAACTAAAAGAAACTCTCTGATAATTACGTATTTTTATTTACAATAATTATTACTACCGGGACCTAAATACATTAGGTTGCTTCGCAGCTCCTCGGCTTTTCCAGTAGCAGATATACAACAGATAGAGGCAATAGCATCCCGTTGGCGCTACATAGGATTCTGCTCAAAGCCGCCCGTTTGGCTGTTACAAAGAAGGCTATAAATGCTCGGTTCCCAAGGAGGTATTTCTGCACTTCCGAAATACCATTTACTCTCTACTTCAACAGATGTTATTAGTCAAAACTTTCATATTACATATTAAATCTGCCTGAAAATGATATCGAAAGTGGAATTGTAATAAATCCTTTCGTGAAATGCAGCTTACCCGAACAATTGCCAACAAAAAAAGTCTCCTGCAAATGTTAAACTACAGAATTTATATTTGAAGACTAAATCTTATATATAATGATCAAGTTTGCCTTTCCCGTAAAGGTGTGCTAGCTTCTTGGAAACTTTATTCCGTCCAACTTCACATGAATTGGGAGTAATTATTAAGTCCTTTTGCAAAGCAGTGAATTGACTCTTAATTAGATGTTCAAGGTCATCTTCATTCTCGAAATTGTCCGCAAGCCCTGAAAACATTCTAAAGATAGCTTTCTGAACTTTAATAGTATGGTCCTTTACATAACTCATTTTATGTGATTTAATATTCTTCGTTTCTTATGCTGATGTAGAGAGACTTCAGATCCATCGCCTTTTAGATTCTCTAAACATGTATGAGCAGAAACTTCATGGTTTTTAATTTCCAAGTCTCTCCATTGTAAAGGTGTTTGGCGGGTCTCTAAAGTTGCAAGTAAGTTTGAGCAACCTGATCCTTAGCAGTGCTAGAATCTTTTATAGCTCCTATCAAGGACAGCTTTAACCCTGTGTCACTGTCAGGAATATTAGGAACTTAAATACCATGTATGTCAAGAACATAGATGCTAGGCCAGTATGCAATCTTAAAGCCCGCAGTGCCTTGAGTAACTCTTGGCAAAGGGCCAAAAATCACTTGCTTCAACTTCTCCTAGAAAACGAATATGAGAAATCTGATACAAAGAACTGACAAGGGCAGATTTTTCATCCCAATAACCTTGACCAGAAGTGTAGGCTGCCTTGAGATTGCTTCCACAGTTTGCATACATGTCTATCAGGGCAGTTGCAATTACAACATATGACAAAATGCCTTTTCCCATTACGCTTTGATGGAGGCCATACCCTATTTCAAAGCTGCCAAATCATGGTACAGGCTATGGAGTATGGCTGTGGTATCTATATTTACATCTGCCAATTGTGTTTACATTAAAGGGTCTGATTCCTTCTCAATCAATCCAGTTTGTATATATAATGCAATTATTGCGTTCCATGTGATGACATTGCTTTGAGGCATTCATTTTACATTCGCACTCTTATCTAAGTGGCCATGTTTTGCATGCATATCTGATTAAACCTCCTTTCTATTATGCTTTGATGGATGCCTATACATTTTGTTTCAAGGTATGGAAAATGCAGGCAAAGGTCATGGGATTCTGGCTTCACGGCTGCCAATTACATTTGATTGAAAGTTTCTAAAGTCTTCTTAAAAAATTCGTTTTGTGCAAACCTAGCAATACTGGCACTCCATGAGACCACATTTCCTTTGAGACATTTATCTTCAGTTGGCATGCCTTATCTCTGCATCCATATTTTGTTCCAAAATGGCCTTTTTGGTGTAGGCAGGGAGGCTTCTAGTAAACTGTGGAATGTAGTTTTATGCTTGCACATTGCATTTGTTTGAAAATTTCTAACGCCTTTGTAAAAGATCCATTTTGGCAAACCAAGCGACCATGGCATTCTCTATTTGTGTGGGAAGCAAAGAAGTCAAAGCTGCATGGAGTTGCCAAAGGTGCTTTAGACCTCTGTTTTCATTTAAGACTTTGTTTCATTTCTTTACCATGTGCAGAGAAAGGAGGGGCGGGGAGCCAAGAATATTTTGCACTTCTCCTTAAGTACCATAGGTTTCACACCTCTGCCTGTCTTAAAGGGCTTTTTTAGAACTTTAAACTTTTTCCTTTGTACACCTTGCAGAATTTCGGGATCAAGGGGATGCAGAGATTTGAAGGCACTTTGCACTTACCCAAGTGCCCATAAAGCCTGCCATTTAGCTTTTTATCCTTTAGTGTGGAAATTTGGAGTGTGGAAGGACGTGGGGAATTTACACTTTTTTGCTCATATGCTCACCAAATCTGCTTTTCTGCCCTTTGTATTTTAATATATAAATATTGTGGAGTTTTGGGAAATAGAAGGACATAAGGACTTTGGTGAGTTGTACATGGATGCATGGCAAGCCCACTGTTTTTGCAAATTACACCGAGTTTGTGGACTTTTAGTTGTGTAGGCATAAAACTTATCCACCCATTTAAAGTTAAGTGGGTCTTCAAAAGTACGTTGCATAATTGCAAATCTATTTGCATCTTGCTTTGGGATTAACTTAGCCTATAAAATTTTGTTCTCACATAAACTTCAAGCACCTGCAGATCTATGAAAACTTTACACTCTGTGACCCTACTGTATAAACCAGCTTGTGAATATCCACCAATGACTTCGTGCAAACACTTTAAAGCTCTGTTGTGAATGCAAAGTAAACATTATGACTCCACATTCTTGCCTATTGTGTGATTTAATTAATCATGTAATTAAAATTTGGCAAATTCAATAAAATTGTTCTTTGAAATTGGCTTGCGACCATGTGTCAAACTGTCAGTTAATTGTAAATTCACGCTTTTGGACTGATTGTATATGAATTTGGACTAGATATATTTTAAAATTGACATGTTTGAACCTCAAAGAGCTCTTTAAAGACTTGCTTTCAACCTTTTGAGCCATTTTTTGACTTCATGAAATTGCAAGCTGTGGGAGAATAAAGATGCCAAGATGTACACTAAGGTGGTATACTTGTCACTACATTGAAAACTTGTATTTTTGCCATTGGAATTTAATCAACACAATCATTTCCACATAGGTTATCAAGTTGACAAGATTTTATGACTCAACTTGTGACACTTGCGACTACGACCAATGTTTGACAATTTTGACTTGATAAGCAATTTGACACTACAAAACAATTCAGAACATTTGTGACCAAGACGTATCAAGACAAACATAAATGTTTTCAACCTGATCAATTTGAGGTGACAAAGAAACTTCACATGTGACTTGGAGCACCAACATGACTTATAGGAAGTCGACTTGATGACACGTCTTTTTAATGAACATGGAAAGTTAAAAAAATTTCAAGGTAAAAAACAAGGATAACACATTACAAAATTCTATTGCAGAATTTTTGTGCACTTGAGCTTTGAACTTGGGTGTTTGAATTAGCTGAGTTAGCATTTGATCCTTGAGCCTTGCCAATCCAAAGTCAAACTAGAAAAATTGTAGGACTCCATGCAATAATTGGAGTTATTTTTTTTTTTGTATTTGCTTTATCTTACTGCTGTCTTGTCTGCACAACGTAGTTCCTTCGTGTGCATATAATGAGACTGCTGTGACAGCACATTTCCATTATGTGTATATAATGCTAAAATGACAAAGCTTAAGTAGGGGTCTGTTCTGTCTAGCATTGAAGGATTCTCTTGTAATCACGGTAATGTTTGCCTCGTCACTGTATTTTGGAAGGGTCCAGCATTGGAGTATACTTACATAATAGTACTAAATCTCCATCATGTTTTCTGCTTGCACACATATCACAGTCAAGGCTGCATCTCTGTTTTTATTTTTTTGTTTTTGTAGACAAAACAATTTGTTCCATGCATAAATGGGAATCCAAAATTTACATCCCACCCTGATGGTTATACGATCATCTCCACCTTCCAAATTTAGATGGAGATTGAAACATGACAATAGAAAATGCCAACACTTTTTTCTACTGTTATTCTTAGTTTTCAAGATGGGGGGACGGGTTTTTTGGGGATGACAGATTTTTTCAAGAATTTGTGGATGGTGAGGGGATGACAAGGGGAGAGCTATATATACATATATATTATAAATATATTTATATATAAAATGTTTAAAATCAGTCCATGGGGTTGAGCTTAATTGGTTAAAATGTCGGGTACTCATTGTGGAGACCCAAGTTCAAATCCCCATAGGGACATCTAATGTGGAATTCTAAGTTGCGACTCTTGTGGTCTTCCATAGTTGGCTTCTAATGTGAATGTGGTTTCTAAATAATGTGGATTTCTAAGTAGCGACTCTTGGTCTTCCGTCTATATGAGTATAATATTTGTAAATGATATGCAATATAAAAAAAATGTTTAAAACCTTATATACCAATATATATATTATAATATATTTTTATATATAATTTTTTAAAAACGTTATATACTTATACATGTATATATTATTATTATTTATAATATATTATATAATTATTATTTATTTATTTTATGTGAACAACATAACCCATCAAGATACATTGTTTCCTTCAAAGCTATAGGACTCGGACTTGGCGCGGACTTGGCAGGCCAAAATAGGACTCAGACTCGAGACTTGGCAAAAATATTGGCTAGGACTGAGTGCTGATTTTTGTAGCTCGAAAGGTGGAATGTGGAGTTGCTTTAAAGCAACTTGAGTTGGATTTTCAGCAATAGCAGATTTTTTTATTTTATTCATAGTATGTTTCCGGGTTTGTGAGGCTAAGATAAAACTGAGAGTGATTTTATGTGTGAGTTAGCTGAGTAATGTAAGGAAAGTTTCTTTTCTTGCACGTTGATGTAAATCAGTAGGACTCTATATATGTAAGATTGCTGTAGCAAACTTGTATTGTATTCTGGAAGAAAAGTTTACTGTTAGGCTGAGTAGAAGATCCAACATTTGCAGGTTTTTCCCCACATTGGGGTATACTTGGTATATTGGTGTTATTGTTTATTTGTGATTGGTTTCTTGTTATTTTTACTTCCGTTGCTATTAGCTATTAATTAATCCAGTTGTAATAATTGTTATCAATCAGATTTCTTTTTTGTGATTTTATTGTGCAATTAATTTGTTGCTGGGTTATAAGAAATTAACATGGTATCAGAGCTCTAAACTCTGAATATGAAACCAAGATTTGTGATGCAGATTTCAAGTAAAAAAATCAGAATTTTGTCTCCAGTTTCTTCTGTGACTATGGCAACCAGTGTTCAATATGAAGATAGGCCTGAGGGTGCGTCTAACTTCTTACAGTGGAAGGTTCGGATTACATCCGTTCTCAAGGAGAATAGGTTGTGGATCTATGCTAGTATAGAGGTGACGCCACCAACAAATGATCCTATTGCCCTAGATTTGCATGAAGTCAAGGAGGCCAAGGCTTAGAGGATTATTCTTGATGGGGTAAGAGATCATCTAATTCCTCATCTATTAGGGAAAGACACCGCCAAGGAGATGTGGGATACGCTCACAAAACTTTATCAGAGCGACTATTAGAGTCTTAAGATGATGCTCAAGGACAAATTGCATAACACCAAGATGTCCAAAGGTGAGAGCGTGACCTCTTACTTGTCCAAGCTGACATAGGTTAGGGATGAGCTGGCTGCTGTTGGAGAGATGATTGCTGAAGATGAGTTGGTGCGTATAGCCTTGAATGGTTTCTCGAAACACTGGGAAGTGTTTGTCAAGTGTGTTGTTGGCAGAGATCACCTACCTGACTGGGCGAGGCTTTGGGATGATTTTGTTCAGAAGGAGATCCATGAAGGTGCTCATCGAGGAGATCAAACAAAGAAGGGTCAAGACGAAGAAAATCTCGCTCTTGCAAGCAAGGGTAAGAAGAAGTTCAATAAAGAACAAACAAAAGGTTCTTCTTCCAAGAGTGGGAAGAAGAAAGATCTGAGCAAGATAAAGTGTTTTTGCTGCCATCGGTTGGGTCACTATGCCAGTCAGTGTTCGAATAAGAAAAATAAGGACAAGTAGAAGAAGCAAGTTGCTACTACAGCAGAGGTGGACGAGTTTGCATCACGATTTGAGAATGAGTTTTCTCTCATTGCTTGTCTCTCGAGTTCAATTGCCATCAGGGTATGGTATATTGATAGTGGGGCTTCTTGCCACATGACGGGAGTCAAAGAATGTTTCATCAAGTTGGAGGAGAAGAAGTTGGATTTCTACATTGAGCTTAGAGACAATGCCAAGTATCATGCAACTGGTGTTAGCACGGTCAAGTTTCAGAGGGAGTCCGACAAACCTCTGTTGGTGGAGGATGTGTTGTATGCCCGGCATGACAAAGAATTTAATCTCCGTTTCTACTTTGGAAGACAAGGGTTACATCATGACCTTTGAGAGGGGAAAAGTCTATATTTGTCCCAAGGATTCCAAGGTTGCAAAAGCGATTGGACTCAGGCATGGTAGCTTGTTTCAGTTACAGTTTGAGCCAACACATGCGTTGGTTAGTAGTTGTAGAGGGCTAGGAGAATTGTGGCCCATGAGGATGGCTCACCTTCACCATGGAGCACTTAATATTCTTAAGGAAATATTGACGGGGCTGCTTGAGATGAGGACAAAAAAGCATGGGGAGTGCAAAGGCTGTGCACTTGGGAAATATACCAAGACCAATTTTCCAAGCAGCGACACTAGATCCAAAGGGATTTTGGATCTTGTACACTCAGATGTGTGTGGGCCCATGACAATAGTATCCTTGAATGGGTACGAGTATTATGTGTAAAATAACCACTCATTTTTTCCCTTGATTTCAATATCAATTACAATGCAACATACACCCGTTAAGGTTAGCTCCAAAACTAAAACGATGCAGAATAGTAACTCTAACCAAGAATGCGCCCTAAGATTCGATGAGGGAGGAGGGGCGAGCATATGGTCAGAGGATCCCTAGGAGTCGAGTAACTCAATAATTGAAATTGATTACAACTGAAAGTGGAAAGATAAAACTCAATGCCAAGAATGTTCACCAAGATCCTTAGAAGGCGAGGTGATAGCATATGGTGGAGTAATTAAACAAAACTGGAATGTAGAAAGGTGGTGAACCAACCATGAAGCAAATTCCACACTACCACTTATTTAGTGGGGGGAAAACATCAAAATACAAAGCAATTCATCCGTGAAGCGGGCATCCACTTAACAATGGGGATTCGCCACTCAATGGTGGGTGAAAGATGAAATACAATGAACAATTTTCTCCACACTGGCGGTAAACTAGCCAGGGGTTCAAGTGTTTGCATTAGGAAATCACAAGTAAATGCAGTAAGAACAATGACTAGATTAGTACTACTAATTCTCAGCCTTACAATTAAATAAATCTGCAATTTACATGTGTTACAATGATAAAATTAATGCAAATATTTGAAGGATGAATTTTTCAACTTCTGAACCTCTCAAATGATGAAGAACAAGTCAATAACTTAACTTATTGAAATATGATAATAACAACCAGCAAATTGAGATTTCTTACCAGCAATATGCCTTCAATAATTTATTCACATCTTTGCCCCAAAACCTCTTGTCTTCTTCTAATGATCTGCTCATGGATTAGCAGTATATATTCCCAAGAAATAATGCATAACTTGTGAAGAACATAATCTGATATTAAATGCCAATAACTTCAAAATGCAGATCAACATCATTACATCACATCAAAATACTTATGTCTCTCTCAAAACTCCTAAGTTGCACTCCAAACTGAAAGTGAGCACATATTAGAGCATGGCGACCAACTCCCATGAGTCATACAACACCAAGCAACAAGAAATTAGAAGCACAACCTCCAATGACCAGCAAGAGAGATGGTACGGCCCTAGAGGAAGGGCGACCTCTCTAGTAAATTAGAAAGCTGATCAAAAAATCTGAAAGTTTGTACATAAGGGTGCCTCAAGCATATGAATCAATGGGGTAAATACCCATAACCAAATTAAAATCACCCTTAGAGCTGTTAATGATTTTCACCTACAGCCATGACATAACCAACAAATACAAAACTGAAAAAATCTCACCAAAATCTTCATGTGATGCACAATATGCACTTCTGGATGAAGCACACTCTCAAACAACCATCTAGGGAACCATAGTTGGAGGCCCGAAGAATGGAATAAACTTGCTAAGCTTTCCCTTAGCCGGATTCCGGATTTCAAACTAGCAGCATTTTGATATAATTTTCCAAAGATGACAAATGAGAGAGCAAAGGCCTTCTTTTATAAGTTTTGAGGTGACCCTTCAGCTTCTCCATAAAAAACTCCCTTTCTTGTTCTTGAAAATATTTAAATTTTTCAAAATATTTCTTCCCTCTTATTTTGGTGTCCAAACTTTAGGGAGTTAATAAACTTTTAATAAAATAATAACTATTTCCAAAATGGTCCCATCCTTAAAATAATTAACTGACTTTAGAAATATTAAATATTTCTTTCATGAGACGTCCTCCCTTTTATGACCACTTTTTAAAAACAACATGAAGTTATTATGCTAGGCCAAGGTCATAAAAATATTAAAATCATCAAATGATTTAAATAAATCATTTATTCACAAATGCACCTCAGAAAACCAAATTAGGGAAAACTCAATTGCTCCGCTCAAAGTGAAAAGCTTATTGTGTTGCTGCCAACTGGAGTCCTACTAAAAATAGAACTTACTAAAAATAGTAAATTGTGAAAAGTTGCTCCGCTCACTTTGCATGTCATATCATTGCGAAACTCTTAGAAAACCTAGAAAGAATCCGCAATCCAAATCTTGAAACTCCAATACGTTGGCTAAAAATAGCAAGTTCTGGAAAAGGTTGTCTGATGGAGATGCATGTCACACCATTCCGAAGCTCTCCAAAAACCCAAAAAACATCAACGGACATGCATCAAAAACTCATACATGCAAACCCTCAAAATTGCTCCAGAATCCCAATAGAATAGGTGTTAAATTTAAGATCAGAAATGAAGGCAATCAGAAAATGCAACACATAAGACAATTAACACAGCAAGATACCCTGGGAAAACCCTCCAACCTAAGGGAGAAAAACCCAACCAATATATCTCTTATATATTGATTTACTTAGAGCAGTAATCTGCTTACAACTCAGGTCAACACAATGCCAAATTTGATACAATGAATAATTCACACCTCTCCTAGATGCAAATACAAACTATATATAATAATCTGCTGATACAAAATGATGATTTGCTGCTCAGATCGACCTCCTTTGCACAAATGCGAACTTCTCCTTGAAATCGATCTGCTTAACTTAATAATCTGTAATGTCCCGATTTTTAGCACTGCACTCTCCAGTGAATGATAGCCTATCCCCGAATGCCCGTAGGCTAGTCAGTGGCAGAATTTGGGTTTCTAGCTGCTTGGAGGTTTCTTTTGAGGATTCAGGGGTTTCCATGTTGGAGTTTTGTAGTTTGGTTGCGAGATTCTTTCTGGGTTTTCAGAGAGCTTCGCAACAACGTGACATGCAACTGAATCAGAGAACTTTTCCGGACTTACTATTTTTAGTAAGTTATGACGACTGCATGTTGGAGTTTTACAGTTCAGATTCTGGATTCCTTCTGGGTTTTCAGAGAGCTTCGCGACAGCGTAACATGCAACTGAATCAGAGAACTTTTCTTGACTTACTATTTTTAGTAAGTACGACAGCTGCTCAGATTGTGGTTAAAATGAGTTTGGAACAACTTACTATTTTTAGTAAGATCTATTTTTAGCAGTACTATTTTTAACAAGGTTTCTACTGTTCAATTCAATGGCTATATCGGGCAGGTCAATTTGAGCAGTTTGGTCTCCAACACCTTTCGTGCTAATTTTGGCAGTGTTTCAACAACTTGGTATTATGGCTATTTCGGGCAGGGCAGTATAGTCAGTTGGTCTCCAACATTTGAGGTGATTATTTCGGCAAGTTTGATATTTGATGAAAATATTATTTTAAGTGAAATATTTAAAAGGCATGTTTGGACGCCTTGGAGAAATAAGTATATTTATATTTCACTTTATTATTATTTTGGACGCCATAATATACTTTATTGACATTTTAATAAAGTATAATACTTCTTGGAGGAGGACGACTTGGAGAAATGAAATGCAAATGACACAAATGGGCATTGTGAATTTGAGTTTGGTTTTGGCGTCCATTTGGAGGGAAATTGAATTTGAATTTGGATCAGGAAATGTTATAACTAAGAGCATTGGGCTCTTAGTTCATTATCTTATATCTACAGTAATGTTATGCTGCCAGAATGGTTAGTGAGTTGCTTTGAGGAATGCATACCTTCTAGCTTTGGCTTGACTTCTTGCTTGAAAAATAGTAACTAGTTGAGATTTGGCTGTTCTTAATCCTTGAGAACAGATTGAGCACATTGTAGTTGAGTTCTTGCATTTTTATCAGTTTTGGTAATGTTGGTGTGGTGCTTGGCTGAAGCACATTTTCGATCATAGCTCCTTGCACAATTTTTTGTTGGTTCTGGGTATTGGCTTATTGTTCAAGTCTACCTGGGGCGCCCCTTCTTGCAAGTTTTCAGATTTTTCAGAGGTGATTTGGATTTTATCTTGCTGATCGCCCTTTCTTGGAGGTTGTACTTTGCCTGCCATTGCATTGGGAAACGTGCATAAATATCAGAGGTTGCTTGCTGCTATTTCTTGGTTTGTACTTGGTCACCCTTCTCTTATGCTTCCTTTGTAGTTGATTACACATCAATCGGAGGCGTCTTGACGAAGTTATGAGCGTTTTTGGTGATTCTAAGGCTTGCTAGTATGAATTTCTGATTGCTGCAATTTTTATATCAGACCTGATATTTCAGTCTTTTTTACTATATTTTATATGCTGGATAGCTTGTACTTGTTTGGAGTTCATTTCCTAACATTCTGAGTTCATTGGTTATCTATATCTCATTGTATTTGCAGATTGTTCATCTCATTGTAATGCTGAATCAGTAGTACTGATCAACTCTTTACTTTCTGCACTTTATATTTTGTATCCCCACTTCTGTGGAAGAGATTGGTCTTGCTCAATCTATATTGTATTGCATTTGCATATTGCTGATCGGCTGAGTCGTCAACACACTCCCACTGAATAAGTGGTCGAGTTGCATATTTACTTTCAGCATTGTACTTCTCTTTCCAGTCTTCCCACTGAATAAGTGGTTGAGTTGATTGTTACTTTCAGCAATGTAATTTCTATCTTTCCAGTCCTCCCGCTGAATAAGTGGTTGAGTTGATTGTTGCTTTCAACAATGTAATTTATATCTCCAGTCCTCCTGTAGAATAAGTGGTTGAGTTGATTGTGTCTTCTTCCTATTACTCTTCTAGCAGTTTCAGTTATGTTAACGATCCCCTTTCGAGTATGCTCTCAACCTTGCCCACATTGGGATCTGGGTTGATCAGAGGAAAGGGTTCCCTTCAGTTGGATTGAATTTTCATTAACGTTAATGGGTGAATTTAGTTGTGTTAAAAAATTGAAAAAAATTGCTCGGTATATTTCAGTGGTATCAGAGCCAAGATCTTGCCATCCTGTTGGGGTAACATAAAAAGTTAGTATTGCCACAATGGATTTCATTAGATATGCGGAACAATTCAAGGGGCAATGTGAACTTGAGGCTTCCATACTCCATGAGGAATATCAGAGCATGCCAGATGATTTCAAGAACGATGTTACTTTTGACTGCTACTTGAATTGTGTGATGATTATGAATCCTGGAAAATCGGATATGGTCAACTACATCAAGAAAAAGATTAAAAGGGAAGTAGAACACGCCTTGGTTGAAGGATCGAGGAAGGAAGAAGTAGTTCCTATTTGTGAGTTGCAGCCCACAAGTAAGCAAGTTGAAGAAGAGTCTGATGAAGAAAAAGCTAGTGTTGTCCTTGAACCAGCTTATGGTAATTATCATTGTGATGTTGGTAGTGATTCCGATGTATTGGTACCTCCTTTTGTTGAAGATTTGGTGATGGATAACTTTCCTCTTGTTGCTGTCCCAACTTCCCATGAAGTCCCACATGAAGAAATCAGCGCTTTACTCATTCAAGAGGGTTCCATTGAAGATGAAGATGATGAAGTTTTCAAAACAGCTTGCTTAGATGATTCCTTGCTTCATTACAATGATGGTGTCAAGGGAGGTCTTGGGTTTGAGCATCAAACGAAGCCGTGGGAGAGAGGTGTCTATGAAGATATTAGTTTAAGAGAGTTGGGTGGTCACCTATTCAAAAAGTCAGCACTCCAAGAGAAGCACGAAAAACTCTTTCCTTTTGATCAAAACAATCAACCTCTTACCACTTGGGACCCAGGTGTGAAGGTACCTAGCATTGACAAAGAACTTGTGTGGGATGAATTTCCCTTTGATCCTAATGAAGATCAAAAATCAGAATGCAATGTAAGCTATGAGGAGGCCTTTAGAGGAGAAGGTGTCTTTGATGAAGAAGATTGCTTGGCAAAGTTCCATAATGATCCCTTTGAAGTGGTTGCAGCCACTAAAGAAGAGTATGTTGCTATTGAAACTTTTGGAACAGCCATCAATAATGATTTAGTGATCAAATTGGAGGGTACCATATCCTTTGATCATGGAGACGGTGGAGTGGAAGTGGAGCTAGAAGACCAATTCAAGGTGTCCGTTGACAAGGAAGTGCAAGCTCTATCCTTGTTTGATCACACACACAATTTGGTTGAAGAACTCTACTGGAAGGCTCAACTTGAAGAAAGACGAAGAGGAGTGAAAGATGAAGTTGCTCTTTCCAATTTGCAACTTACCAGAGATTCCATGGAGACATTGAAATCATCGTACATACACTTGATTGAAGATCGAGATTATACCTTCAAAATTGCAAAGAAAACCATTTGTGCTTTCCAAGGAAAGGAGAGAAGGGTTGATGAGCTTACTCTTGAGCTTGAATCAACAAATGCCATGTTGGAAGATACTCAAGTGGCATTAATGGAGGTAAAGAGGTAGCTAGTTGGTTTCAAACTTTTCAGAGAGCAAGAGAATGAGCAAAGAGTTGAGGAAATCAAGCAAGTAATTGGAGAGCTTGATAGTCTTCGAGAGGAGTTTGATCTCGAAGGTTTCTCAAGAAAAATAGAAGTTGAGTGTGCAGATTTGGATCAGCAAGATGGAAGTGAGCAAGAGGAAAGGGTTGACTTCCAATTTTTTGACAATCCTCTCTTTGAAGTGGGTGCTGAAGTGACTTATGACAATCCTCTCTTCGATTTGGAAGGAGAGGCATGTAGTGAAGAGAACAAGCATGAGGTCGAATATAAACTCCAATCTATGGATGCTTTGATATCACTCCATGAGGATGTGCCATGTTTTTTGATGGGTAATCTTCCAAGGCAATTTGACAACGAATGCATAAGTGGGTTCGAGGATGAAGTCTCCACATGGGAAGTGTTGAAGCAAAATAATTTCAGCATCCTTGACATCAAGGTGTTGATGAGACGAGTCTTGGTAGTTGCTGGTAACTTCATTACAGCAGCAAGGAGTGAAGATTTCAGATTTGCTACTCATATAGTGGGGAAGAAAGATGGACTTGAACTTGGTGTTTGCACTCTTGACAATCCATCCCTTGGGTGGAGTGATGTTTTGGCTCATACTAGTCCATTTTTGGAGTTGGGATTGAAGACAACATTTGTTTTATGCTCCATAGATGTGAATGCTTTCATGGGTTGGTTTCAGAGGTTCACTAGGGGGAAAGCCAATTTCATAAGTGTGCACTTGGTTTTGACCCGCACTTGGAGATGTGTTGAATTCTCTTTCCGGTGTGTTGAAGATTACTTTCAGTTGGGTATCCATGCTTGGGATTCTCAACATGGGTTGATGGGGCTTATTACTTGTGGAAAGAGGAACTTTAGGAGGGATAAGGATCAAATTATCAGATTTTGTGGTGCTGTCCCCTTCCTTACCAGCCACTTGAAGGTCCCATTTGTTCATCAACAAATGGATTGGAGAGAAATTTTGAGTATGGGATGGAAAAATGAATGGTTGGTTGCTCTTGGGAGTGATCCTTGGCTAAGACAAAGGCAGTTTTTTAGACATGAGCTTGCTGGTTGGAGGCAGACCAGCCACTTTTCATGGGGAGTTACTCATATTCAGGAGAGTTGGGTCATCACTTCTTGTCTAAGAAGTGGTATTTTTCAGTTGGCGGTTGCTCTTGTATGTTTTCCAGCCACTTTGGAGGTTTGTGAAACAAAATTTGTTAGTTCCTTCCCAATTTTGGGTCAGGACAGCGAACTTTCACATGCTTTGATTCTACATTCTGAGACTCTTGGCGTTGGAAATAGGAGAAATTTGTATAGTCCTCATGGCTGTACCATGGTAATTCAATTGAGACATAGTAACTCCATGTGGAGTGATGGGTGTGAGTTCGTTGAGCTCTTGCAAAGGATTGCTTTCCTCTTTGCAAGAAGATTTGGAGGTGTCACTTTTGCACTCATGGCTCTCCTTGACACCTTGAGGAGATATGCGGAAGATTACAGTTTTGAGTTGAGTAGTCTATATTTCCTATTGCCTAGGACTGTGATAGACAGTGGCATTGCTATTATGGATGACTCAAAGGTTTTTAGGCATGAGACGCTGCATGATATTGATTTTAGTCCTTCCAGACTTTTCAGCTTGAGTTTCATCGAGGGTAACATTTTGGAGTTACAAGGGTGGTTAGTGCAATTTTGGCACGAGGTTTTCACTGATGTGATCAGAGTGGTGCAACATCAGCATGGTGGGTCTTTACAGAGATGGACATGGGACCTTGGGATCCGTCATAGTGTTGTGCAATTGCTTGAGGACAAGCAATTTTGGGAAGGGCGGACTGTAATGTCCCAATTTTTAGCACTGCACTCTCTAGTGAATGATAGCCTATCCCCGAATGCCCGTAGGCTAGTCAGTGGCAGAATTTGGGTTTCCAGCTGCTTGGAGGTTTCTTTTGAGGATTCAAGGGTTTGCATGTTGGAGTTTTGCAGTTTGGTTGCGAGATTCTTTCTGGGTTTTCAGAGAGCTTCGCAACAGCGTGACATGCGACTGAATCAGAGAACTTTTTTGGACTTACTATTTTTAGTAAGTTATGACGGCTGCATGTTGGAGTTTTACAGTTCAGATTCTGGATTCCTTCTGGGTTTTCAGAGAGCTTCGCAACAGCGTAACATGCAACTAAATCAGAGAACTTTTCCAGACTTACTATTTTTAGTAAGTACGACGGTTGCTCGAATTGTGGTTAAAATGAGTTTGGAACAACTTACTATTTTTAGTAAGATCTATTTTTAGCAGTACTATTTTTAACAAGGTTTCTACCGTTCAATTCAATGGCTATATCGAGTAGGTCAATTTGAGCAGTTTGGTCTCCAATGTTAGTGTTTCTTAGATCAGATTAGATAATCAATTGTACAAAAGAAATGCAGCACATAAGACAATGAACACAACAAGATACCCTGGGAAAACCCTCCTCTTGAGGGAGAAAAACCCAGCAAATATATCTCTTATATATATGATAATAAGTGACAGAATTTTGCTTACAACACAGCCCAACAATGGCTAATGAATTTGCACTTTTCCTTAATACTTAGATGCAAATATATCTGCTCTTCCTTGAACTATGTCTGCTGCTATATTAATGATGATCTGCTATTCAAGTATGAACTTCTTCTAGGAATGCGAATCTTGATTTCTGTTCTTCCTCTTCATGCGAATTTCTGCTCTTGAATATAATGGCGAACTTTCCTTGTATGATGCGAATTTTATCTGCTGATAATAGGTGCGAACTGCTTATTGGATTCAATGATAAACAATGACAAGAAGACCTTGTATTTATGCAAGAGAGGCGCCTCTTCAAGTTAGGTCGGCCCCCTTTAAGGAAAACATAAATAATAAATACAATTTAGGGTCGGCCATAGTAAGTGCGAATTCTTTAAGGGTCCGCCCTTTGACATTAGAAAATATTCATTTAATATATTTCTCTTGGGAAGTGCAGACCGACACTGTAATAAACATCAACACTCCCTCTCAGCTAGGGATGAACTTCCATCTGCACAAGACACATTATATTAGAATGAAAACAAAATAAAATATCACCTCAACGTGATATTAACCATTATGGCTACTCCCATAGATGGTAAAAACTCATCACGGATTCTCTCACGTGATGTTGTCATGGAGTCACACACATGACATCCACCATAGCTTCTCCCAGAGGGTGGAAACAAGGGCTTTCACCTCAACTCTCTCTCATCAGAGAATTGCATTATCAAGGGCTTTCATCTCAACTCTCTCTCATCAGAGAGTTGCATTATCAAGGACTTTCACCTCAACTCTCTCTCAACAGAGAATTGTATTAACAAGGGCTTGCACCTCAACTCTTTCTCAGCAAAGAGTTGCATTCCCAACAAGGATCACTGATTACTGAGACTCTTTCTCAGTCACGGCTGCATTCTCTACCATACCAAGTTTCTCCCGGAAGTATACAAACTTAATCCTGGCGAGAGGCTTGGTGAGAATGTCTGCCGTTTGCTCTTCAGTGCTGATATACCTCAACTGTATAGCTTTCCTTTGCACCATATCTCTAATATAGTGGTACTTGATCTCAACATGTTTTGTTCTGTCATGAAACACAGGATTGACAGAAAGCTTCACACAGCTTTGATTATCACAGTGTATGATAGTAGGCTCCATTGATTGTCCAAACAATCCTGCAAGGAGCTTACGAAGCCACACTGCCTCACGAGCTGACACACAAGCTGCAATATACTCTGCTTCAGTTGTACTCAAGGCCACTGAAGACTGTTTCCTGCTACACCAGGAGATCATAGCAGTCCCCAAACTGAAGCAACAACTAGAAGTACTCTTCCGATCTGAGACACATCCTGCCCAATCAGAATCAGTAAAACCATGCAGCTCCAAATCCACGTTTGAAGAATATCTCAACCCATATCCGATTGTGCCGCATAAATATCTCAGGATATGTTTAGCTGCTACAAGATGTATTTGCTTTGGTTCACACATAAACTGGCTAAGTGCACTCACTGCATAGCAGATATCAGGTCTAGTGTTAACTAGATACATCAATGAACCAATCAACTGTCTATACATCGTAGAATCCACTGGTTCTGAACTAGCTGCAGCTTCTTTCAACTTATCTAAATTAGTCTCCATGGGTGTAGACATAGGTTTGCAGTCAATCATACCAAACCTTTTGAGAATGTCAACAGTGTACTTCCCTTGACTTAGAATCATCTCATCTGGCTTTTGCCAAACTTCTAAGCCAAGAAAGTAATGCATGAGACCTAGATTCTTCATCTCAAATTTTGAAGCTAATTCCTTCTTGCATTTTAGAATTAGATGTTCTTCACCAGTAATGATCAAGTCATCAACATATAAAACCAAAATTAATGCTTCACCATTTACTACTTTGAAGTAGAGGTTAGAATCTGCATCATTCTTTGAGAAACCCAGACTTGAAAGATACTGATCAATTCTTTCATACCAAGCACGAGGAGCTTGTTTAAGACCATACAAGGCCTTCTTCAGCTTGCAGACATGAGACTCTTTCCCATGCACCTCAAATCCTTCTGGTTGCTCAATGTACACCTCTTCTTCTATTATGCCATTCAGAAAAGCTGTCTTTACATCCATTTGGTGAATCTTCCATCCTCTAGATGCAGCAATAGCAATGATGGTTTTAACAGACGTGTAACGAGCCACAGGAGCAAAGGTTTCTTCATAGTCAACTCCCTCTTTTTGTGAGAACCCTCTAGCCACAAATCTAGCCTTGTGTTTCTCAATGCTCCCATCAGCTGCATGCTTGATCTTGAAGAGCCACTTAGAAGACACCACAGATTTGTCTTTGGGTCTAGGAACTATATCCCAAACATCGTTCTTAAGTATAGACTGATATTCCTCAATCATGGCATCTTTCCATACTTGTTGACTAGAAGCTTCTTCAACATTTGAAGGCTCTGACTCAATAATCTGACTCATCAAGGCAACATAACTAGAGAACTTGTGAGGTCTCTTGCTTTCTCTGAAGGCTCCTCTTGGAGCTGCAAACCTTTCTGCTTCCTGCATTGTCCTGCGAGCCCAAAGAGGTCTTTTCTTTCCAATCACAATGTCTAGAGGCCCATCAGTAGGATCCAAAGGCTCAGCTGGATCAATATCTTCTTTAGGTTTTGTATCCTCCTTCAGATTCTCTGGAATATGGTCAACTTCCATATCTTGAGGAGGTTCTTCTTCATCAATCTCCATAGGAGTGCCTTTGGACCTTCTATAAGCAACATCTTCCTCAAATGTGACGTCTCTACTAATCTCAATAGACTTCTGTCCTGGAATGTAAATCCTGTAAGCTTTTGATGTCTCACTGTAGCCTACAAGAATTCCTTTCTTCCCAGAAGGTTCTAGCTTTGTTCTCTTTTCCTTTGGAATATGAACATAGACTGGACAGCCAAAGATCCTCAAATGACTAACTTCAGGCTTCACGCCTGAGAATGCTTCTTCAGGAGTTTTATTCTCTAAGATCCTGTGGGGACTCCTGTTTTGAACATAGACGGCTGTTCTTGATGCTTCAGCCCAAAGAGAGATTTGTAAGTCTTGATCATGGATCATAGCTTTCACTGCTTCCACAATAGACCTATTCTTCCTTTCAGCAATACCATTTTGTTGTGGATTATAGGGAACACTGAACTCCCTCTTAATCCCTGCTTCAATACAAAAGTCTCGAAATGTGCCAGAAGTGTATTCTCCACCATTATCAGATCTCAATACTTTGATCCTCTTCCCAGACAGATTTTCAATCTGTGCTTTGAATTCTCTGAATCTTTCTAATACTTCTTCTGATTCTTTAGATCTCAAGAAATAGATCCAAGTTTTTCTAGAGTAATCATCAATGAAAATAATATAATACAAGAAACCACTAGATGATGCAATAGACATTGGACCACACAAATCAGAATGAATGAGATCAAGAATACATTTAGATCTACTTTCACTGGAATGAAACGTACCTTTTGTGTTCTTGCCTAGGGCACATCCTTTGCATGTACCTTCATGTTCTTGATCGAATTTCGGAAGACCGGTGACCATCTTCTCCATGATAGGTAGAGCACGAAAGTGAATGTGAGCCAATCTTCGATGCCAAAGATCACACATGCTGGTACTATTATGCACAAGTGCTTGAAGAGGACGAGTGCACAGCGTGTAGAGACATTCATGTCTAACTCCAATCACTTGAGCAGTTTTGAAGCTGGAGTTCTTTGCCCATATAAGAACTTTCCCTTTAGAGAAGGCAACTTGATAACCCTTGTCTTCTAATGCTGAAATTGAAACAAGGTTCCTCTTTATCCCTGGTACGAACAGTACATCATTCAACTCCAAAGAAATTCCAGAATCCAAGTGAAGAGTGGAGTTTCCAATCCCTTTTACAGAATATCTAGCATCATCTCCAATAACAACTTGATCACTGGAGTTGCTTTCCATTAAGTTTGAAAGGTGACTTCTGAATCCGGTGATGTGCCTAGAAGCACCACTATCAATCAACCAAGTATTAGAGTCAGTAGAAACATTGCTAGACAAGGCTGAATAAAATAGATAATCACTGGAGTCCTTTTGTAGAGCAACTTCTTCAACATCTGCAGTGGCAACTTGAAGCTTAGGTCGTTGGGGGCAAACCCTCGCAAAGTGACCATACTTATCACAACGAAAACATTGAATCTTGGACATGTCTCATTTCCTTTTGAAGGTAGGAGCATCATCATTTCCATCTTCTCGATTCCTTTTGAAGAAACCTCTCTTAAAGCCTTTTCCTTTGTTTGATGAATGAGAGGTAAGAACTTGTAATTCTTCATTCTTTGAGCTTTGACCAATCCCCCTTGCTGTTAGTCTTGACTCTTCTTAAATGCAATCAATCCTCAATCGATCAAACTTGGGAAGTTCGAATCTTGCACTGATTCCTTGGATGAATGCCTCCCATGAAAGCGGAAGACCATTAAGAGCAAGCATAGTCAGTTCTTTATCATCAATCATGTGACCAATAGTGGAGAGCTGATCTTTTATCTCTGAAATCCTCATGAAGTATGTAATAACAGATTCTCCTTTCGCCATTTTCACATGATGAAGTTGTTGCTTCAGAGCAAGGGCTCGACTGGTGTTGTTGATTTCGTACATCTCTTCCAAGGTTGTAAACATCTCTCTTGCTGTATCCAACTTGAAGATAATTGGTACAATATGATCCTTGACGGAATCAACCAATGCTTTCTTTGCCCTAGTGTCTTTCTTCCTCCATTGCAGCTTCTCTTCTTCCCCCTCAGGTTCGGGAACTTTTGTTTTCACAAACTCAGCCAAATCATTCTCTCCCAAAGTTAGCATGAACCTGAACCTCCATGATATGTAGTTCGAGATCCCTTCGAGTCTATCCTCGATTTTCAGACCGTTCACCATCTTGAGAAATTTAGAAGATAGACTGAAAAGGAATAAAGTGAGTGTTGCGAACTAAATCTGATCACGATCTTTTTCACACCCGCTCTGATACCATGTTAGTGTTTCTTAGATCAGATTAGATAATCAATTGTACAAAAGAAATGCAACACATAAGACAATGAACACAACAAGATACCCTGGGAAAACCCTCCTCTTGAGGGAGAAAAACCCAGCAAATATATCTCTTATATATATGATAATAAGTGACAGAATTCTGCTTACAACACAGCCCAACAATGGCTAATGAATTTGCACTTTTCCTTAATACTTAGATGCAAATATATCTGCTCTTCCTTGAACTATGTCTGCTGCTATATTAATGATGATCTGCTGTTCAAGTATGAACTTCTTCTAGGAATGCGAATCTTGATTTCTGTTCTTCCTCTTCATGCGAATTTCTGCTCTTGAATATAATGGCGAACTTTCCTTGTATGATGCGAATTTTATCTGCTGATAATAGGTGCGAACTGCTTATTGGATTCAATGATAAACAATGACAAGAAGACCTTGTATTTATGCAAGAGAGGCGCCTCTTCAAGTTAGGTCGGCCCCCTTTAAGGAAAACATAAATAATAAATACAATTTAGGGTCGGCCATAGTAAGTGCGAATTCTTTAAGGGTCGGCCCTTTGACATTAGAAAATATTCATTTAATATATTTCTCTTGGGAAGTGCAGACCGATGCTGTAATAAACATCAACATCCAACACCTTTGGTGCTAATTTTGGCAGTGTTTCAACAACTTGGTATTATGGCTATTTCGGGCAGGGCAGTATAGTCAGTTGGTCTCCAGCATTTGAGGTGATTATTTCGGCAAGTTTGATATTTGATGAGAATATTATTTTAAGTGAAATATTTAAAAAGGCATGTTTGGATGCCTTGGAGAAATAAGTGGTCAATTATATTTATGTTTCACTTTATTATTATTTTGGACGCGATAATATACTATATTGACATTTTAATAAAGTATAATACTTCTTGGAGGAGGACGACTTGGAGAAATGAAATGCAAATGACACAAATGGGCATTATGAATTTGAATTTGGAGCAGGAAATGTTATAAATAAGAGCATTGGGCTCTTAGTTCATTATCTTATATCTACAGTAATGTTATGCTACTGGAATGGTTAGTGAGTTGCTTCGAGGAATGCATACCTCCTAGCTTTGGCTTGACTTCTTGTTTGAAAAATAGCAACTAGTTGAGATTTGACTGTTCTTAATCCTTGAGAACAGATTGAGCACATTGTAGTTGAGTTCTTGCATTTTTATCAGTTTTGGTAATGCTGGTGTGGTGCTTGGTTGAAGCACATTTTCGATCATAGCTCCTTGCACAATTTTTTGTTGGCTCTGGGTATTGGCTTATTGTTCAAGTCTATTTGGGGCGCCCCTTCTTGCAAGTTTTCAGATTTTTCAGAGGTGATTTGGATTTTATCTTGCTGGTTGCCCTTTCTTGGAGGTTGTATTTTGCCTGCCATTGCATTGGGAAGCGTGCATAAATATCAGAGGTTGCTTGCTGCTATTTCTTGGTTTGTACTTGGTCGCCCTTCTCTTATGCTTCCTTTGCAGTTGATTTCACATCAATCAGAGGTGTCTTGACGAAGTTATGAGCATTTATGGTGATTCTAGGGCTTGCTGGTATGAATTTTTGATTGCTGCAATTTTTATATCAGACCTGATATTTCAAATCCTTTTTACTATATTTCATATGCTGGATAGCTTGTACTTGTTTGGAATTCATTTCCTAACATTCTGAGTTCATTGGTTATCTATATCTCATTGTATTTGCAGATTGTTCATCGCATTGTAATGCTGAATCAATAGTACTGATCAACTCTTTACTTTTTGCACTTTATATTTTGTATCCCCACTTCTGTGGAAGAGACTGATCATGTTCAGTCTATATTGTATTGCATTTGCATATTGCAGATCGGCTGAGCCGTCAACACACTCCCACTGAATAAGTTGTCGAGTTGCATATTTACTTTCAGCATATTACTTCTCTTTCCAGTCCTCCCGCTGAATAAGTGGTTGAGTTGATTGTTACTTTCAGCAATGTAATTTCTATCTTTCCAGTCCTCCCGCTGAATAAGTGGTTGAGTTGATTGTTACTTTAAGCAATGTAATTTCTATCTCCAGTCTTGCCGCTGAATAAGTGGTTGAGTTGATTGTGTCTTCTTCCTATTACTCTTCCAGCAGTTTCAGTTATGCTAACGATCCCCTTTCGAGTATGTTCTCAACCTTGCCCGTATTGGGATCTGGGTTGATCAGAGGAAAGGGTTCCCTTCAGTTGGATTGAGTTTTCATTAACGTTAACGGGTGAATTTAGTTGTGTTAAAAAATTGAAAAAAATTGCCCGGTATATTTCATAATCCTTTGCTTGATCTGCCTTGAATATATAGGCAATTGCACAAGGGACGCACCTCTTTATCAAGAGAGGTCGATCACTTTAGAAGAAACGCGACTTTGTGTGGAGGCGCGAATATCTAGAAAGGTCGGCCCACATCAATAAATGTTTTTTAGTTATTTCATTTATATTTAATCTTTAATGAAGAAGTCGGCCTCTTGACTTAATTCGAATATGCAGGTATATAAATTTAAATAGCATTTAGTGCTACATTTAAATTTATTTCTTCATTTTTCTAGAGTATTCATCACGAATTTGAACAATATCATTAACAATAGGAAACCCTAATTTTACCTCTGACAAGCCTATGAGCTTCCAGAAATAGGCTATTAGGCATTGAAGGTTGAATGGCAAAAATTGGGGACATTACATTATGTTACTT
Organism: Sequoiadendron giganteum; assembly: GCA_007115665.2. NCBI lineage: Eukaryota > Viridiplantae > Streptophyta > Pinopsida > Cupressales > Cupressaceae > Sequoiadendron > Sequoiadendron giganteum. The sequence continues at coordinate 834,169,122 of CM021100.1, read as the reverse complement.
TCATTGATGACTTCTCTAGGAAGACGTGGATATATTTTTTGAAGAATAAAGATGAGGTCTTCAGTAGGTTCAAAGAGTTTAAGGCTCTTGTGGAGAACCAAACCAGGAGGAAGATCAAGATACTGAGGTTTGATAATGGAGGCGAGTATATCTCGAATGCCTTCAAATATTTTTGCGCTTAGGAAGGTATCAAGAAAGAGTTGACAGTTCCGTACAACCCTCAGCAAAATGGGGTTGTTGAATGGAAAAATAGGGCTATAGTTGGAGCAGCCAAGGCCATGCTTCATGATCGGGATCTGCCTTGGTTCTTATGGGTAGAAGCTTGCAGTACAACTGCGTATTTGCAGAATAGGAGCCCTCACAAAGTGTTGGGCAAATTGACTCTAGAAGAGGCGTTCATCGATAAGAAAGCAGATTTGGGGCACATTCGCATCTTTGGATGCTTTGTGTATTGTCACATTCCTGTGGAGAAGAGAACCAAGTTGAAACCAATTGCAGAGAAGGGTATCCTTGTTGGGTATAGTGAAACTTCTAAAGCCTATCGTGTTTACATTCCTACCCTCAATAAAACAGTTGTTCGTAGAGATGTGAAGTTCAAGGAAGAGAGGGCTCTTTAGAAGTCTAGCAACTTGATGAATGAGTAGTCACCCATGGTTGAGGCAGCACAAATTCCTCAAACTTCAGTCATGCAAGCTGGAGAGCAGAGCAAGTAGGCCGAGCAGACTGATCAGAAGGAGGAACAAATAATTCCTCAGCCTCAGATTCCTATTACTGAGAAGAGGAGAAACAGGGCGGTTAAGCAGACACTAAGAGAGGCCCAGGAATATGCTGGTAATCCACAGGATTCAATCAGACAGAGAAAGACTCCCAGACGTTATTCTATGTATGTGGCACTTATGAGTGAATTAATTGAAGTAGAGCCTTCTAGATTTTAGGAGGCGTCCCAGCACCAAGTATGGAGGGATGCCATGGTGGAAGAATATTCTTCCATCATGGAGAACAGTGTGTTGGAGGTGGTACCATGACCAGAAGGTAAGTCTGTGGTGGGCTTGAGATGGTTATACAAGATTAAGCATGCGATAGATGGTAGTGTGGAAAGTTCAAAGCCTGGTTTGTGGCTAAGGGGTTTTCTTAGAAAGAAGGGATTGAATATGACAAGACTTTCGTTGCAATAGCTAGATACTCATCCATAAGAGCTATCATTTCTATAGCAGCACATATGGGTTGGAAAATTCACCAGATGGATGTAAAGACGACCTTCCTCAACGGAGTGATTGAGGAAGAGATTTACATAGAACAACTCGAAGGATTTGAAGCACATGGGAGGGATTCTCATGTATGCAGGTTGAAAAGAGCACTATACGGGCTCAAGCAGGCTCCCAAGGCGTCGTATTCACATATTGATAGTTACTTGCAGAGCATGGACTTCATCAAGAGTGAGGCAGATCCAAACTTGTACTTTGTTCAGGTGAAGGGCAAACTTTTCATATTGGTGTTGTATGCTGATGACTTGTTTCTCACAGGGTCAGAGGAGCTCATAGCACACTGTAAGCAGGATCTTGTAGGAGAGTTTGAGATGGACTTGGGGTTGATGCACTACTTTCTAGGATTGGAGTTGTGGCAGAAAGAGGGAGAAATCTTTCTTGGACAAGGGAAGTACTTGATATCCTGAAGCGATTCAGGATGGAGAATTGTAAGCCCAAGTGCACGCCACTTGTGACCAACTGGAAGAAGATTGATGCTTCGAGATTAGAGGCAGTGGACCCGATTTTATATAGATTGTTGATAGGCTCTCTTATGTATCTTGTCAACACTAGGCCAAACATTTGTTTTGCAGTGAACTAAGTCAGTTTATGTTGGAACCTAAACGTGTGCACTGGATAGCTGCGAAGCATGTTTTGAGGTATCTCCGAGGCACAGTTGATTATGGGTTGAAGTATGTTCAACAGGATGGAGTGAAGCTTGAGGGGTTTACTGATGCAAATTGGGCAGGCAGTGCAGCTGACCGGAAGAACACTTCAGGGTGCAGTTACAGTTTGGGATCAGGAGCAGTCTCTTGGTGCAGCAGGAAACAAAATTTAGTTGCACTGAGTTTTGCGGAGGCCAAGTATATGGAAGCTAGTATGGCTACATGTGAGGCTATCTGGCTTCAGAAAATTTTAGCTGGGCTCTTTGATCAGGAGCTAGATCCTATAGTCATTTACTGTGATAATCAAAGTTATATCAAACTCTCTGAGAATCCAGTGTTTCATGACAAGTCAAAGCACATTGAGATCAAGTACCACTTCATTAGATATTGTGTGGAGAAGGGGACAATGAAGCTCCAACACATTCCTACAGACGAACAGATAGTAGATATCTTGACCAAGGCCTTGATGAAGAGTAAGTTTGAATTCTTCAGGGATAAGTTGGGTGTTGTGTAGAACACCTTCCTTGCTAAGAGGGGGTGTTGATTTTTGTAGCTCGAAAGGTGGAATGTGGAATTGCTTTAAAGCAACTTGAGTTGGATTTTCAGCAACAACATATTTTTTTATTTTATTCATAGTATGTTTTTGGGTTTGTGAGGTTGAGATAAGACCGAGAGTGATTTTATGTGTGAGTTAGCCGAGTAATGTAAGGAAAGTTTCTTTTCTTGCACGCTGATGTAAATTAGCAGACTCTATATATGTAAGATTGCTGTAGCAAACTTGTATTGTATTCTGGAAGAAAAGTTTGCTATTAGGTTGAATAGAAGATCCAAAATTTGCAGTTTTTTCCCCACATTGGGGTTTCTTGGGTATATCTGTGTTATTGTCTATTTGTGATTGGCTTATTGTTATTTTTACTTCTGCTGTTATTAGCTGTTAATTAAACCAATTGTATTAATTGTTATAAATCAGATTTCTTTTCTGTGATTTTATTGTGCAATTAATCTATTGCTGGGTTATAAGAAATTAACACTCGGCAAAGAAGCAAACCATAGTTTTACAAAACAAGAAAGAAATCAATGCATTTAGAGAACATGAGAGCCTAATTTGATTATCAATTTGTCATAATTCAAATATTACACATGTCATATGATCTTCAAACACTCAATATTTGAAATTTCACCATTCATACTCATAGTTTCAAACTTTCAAATGTATAACAGCATCATAAGTTTATAAATGTTTACATATAATGATATGTCAAAATGAGAAAAACAACCAAATACAATCTACATCTTCCTCTTTCCCCTCCTAATGCAACTCAATTTTTCAGGCCTTAAACTACAAGGTGTTGCAGTATCAAAATGATGATGAGTTGTTTCTTCAAAACTGTCTTCGTCCTCCGCCATTGCATCCAATTTTGCTTCTTCTTCTGCTGCTCTCTCCAATTCTGCAAGATCTTTTTTAGTAGGAAGACATCATCATCATCATTTTGCTCATTGACAGTCCATCCACCATATGGATCAATATCATCCAGGTCAATGGACTCATGTGAAATGCCCTCCACCTTTCTAGTTCAGGCCAAGGTTGTACCAAATGAAGACTAGATCATTGAGACGTTTTTGGGTCAACCTGTTTCTCTTCTTTGTGTGAGTGTTTTCAAATACGCTCCAATTATGTTCACACCCAGAAGCACCATTTGGCGTGCTAGCACCATAATTCTCCCACCATAAATCTACAAAAACACATTTAAAAAATATAAGAATAAAGTAAAAAATGTAAGAATCAAGTTTCTAATTTCATCTTGTAGTGTCGAACAACTTTTTTATCCCGGTTGTTGTTATCCTCTCTTTTCAATTGCTTGTTGTGAAGAAAAGAGTCTCCCCTCCACACCCTTGTAGACCTTGAATAGATAAAAATAAAAGTAAATCAAATATATAAAATTAGTTATTATATATGTAAAATGGATGTTTCTAGATAGTCAACATTGCCAAATTCATAAATAAGATATAGCAAATGTCACCTCCAACTCATTGTTGATGTTAGAATAGCTTCGGGCCTTATCCTTCCAGCCACGACTTTGTGTGAATAAATTTAATATAGCCTATTGGCTATTTAATTTATTCAAGTCGATATTAGTGAAGAGGCGCTTCACTTGGAGAATAAATAAATATTAATTATTATGGGCCGACCTCTCCTTGATAATCGCACCACTTCATTTGAGACGTATTCTTTGGTGGCTGACCTTGCTTCATGAAGGGGTGCATCCTCTTGAGCGATTTGCATTTATAAGAGATCATTTTCGATTCATTACACTTTCAAGTTCATTCAATGTAATTCGCATTCATAGAAGAAGTTCGTGCTTGAGCAGCAAATCATCATCTTGCAACAGCAGATCGATTTCAAGGAGAAACTCATTCATTTGTATTCTTGCATCTAGGAGAGGTGCGATTATTCATTGTATAAAAATTGGCATTGTGTTGTGCCTGAGTTGTAAGCAGATTTCTGCTCTTATTACTTCAATATATAAGCGATATATTTGCTGGATTTTTCTCCCTCAAGTTGGAGGGTTTTCCTAGGGTATCTTGTTGTGTTCATTGTCTTATGTGCTGCATTTCTGGTTATTGAATATCTGATCATAAAACTAACATGGTATCAGAGTGGGTTTAAAGAAGATTGTGATTAGATTTAGCATTCATCCATTCTTTTTCTCATCTTCTTGCATCTATCTTATCTTTGAAAATGGTGAATGGCCTCAAGATCGAAGATAAGCTTGAAGGTGCTTCCAACTTCACCTCTTGGAAGTTTAGAGTGATGCTTGCATTGGAAGAAAATGAGATTGCTGAGTTCGTGGAGGACGAAGTTCCTGAACCTTCCGATGAAAATGAGAAGTCTCAATGGAAGAAGAATTGCACCAAGGCGAAAAAGATTTTGGTTGATTCAGTGAAGGACCACCTTGTGCCAATTATCTCCAAGTTGAAGACAACAAGATAAATGTTCAAAACCTTGGAGGAAATGTATGAGTTCAATAACACAAGTAGAGCTCTTGCTTTGAAGCAACAACTTCATCATGTCAAGATGGCAAAAGGAGATTCTATCATGTCCTTAATGAAGATCACTGAATTAAGAGATCAACTTTCTACCATTGGGCATATGGTTGATGATAAGGATTTGGCCATGTTGGCTCTTAATGGTCTACCTAAATCTTGGGAACCATATATCTAAGGCATTAGTGCAAGATCAAAGCTACCTAAGTTTGATCGCTTGAGGGCAGATTGCATTCAAGAGGAATCGAGATTAGCAGCAAGAGGCAATGGGCAAAGTTCCACCAATGAGGAGATTCATGTACTTATCGCTCAATCTTCGAAGAAGAAAGGAAGAGAAGGTAAGAAAGGCTACTTCAAGAGGAATAAAGATAGAAGATCTGATGGTGCTCCTCCATTTAAGAAGAAGAAAGATCTTTCGCACCTACAGTGCTTCAAATGTGACAATTTTGGTCACTATGCAAAGGATTGTCCAACTAGACCAAAACAAAATGCTTTAATTGCGGATGTGGGTGTGATCTCTCCTCAAAAGGACTCAAGTAAATTTCTATTCTATTATGCTTTATCAAGCAATGTTCCAATAGATAGCAACACTCGGTTGATTGATAGTGGTGCCTCTCGTCACATTACTGGATTTAGAGAACATCTTTCAGATTTGGTAATGAGAGATACAAGTGTTCAAGTCATAATTGGAGATGATGCATGTTATTTTGTGAAAGGTGTTGGGACCTCCACTATTCACTTAGATTCCGGCATCTCCTTGCAGTTGAGTGATGTACTATTTGTACCAGGCATCAAGCAGAACCTTGTCTCTATCTCAGCCTTGGAGGACAAGGGATACCAAGTTGCATTCTCCGAAGGTAAAGTTTTTGCATGACCAAAGAACTCTAGCATCAAGTCAGCCCGAGCGATTGGTGTTCGGCAAGAATGTCTCTACAGACTTTCCACTCTCCCTCTACAAGCGTTGTTGCATGATACATCAAGGTCGTGCGAGCTTTGGCATAGAAGACTTGCTCACATTCACTTCCGAGTGCTTCCAACCATGGAGAAGATGGTCACTGGCATTCTTAAAATCAGCCAGGAGCATGAAGGTACTTGCTGAGGATGCGCTTTGGGTAAGAATACTAAAAGACCCTTTCATAGTAGTGAAAGTAGATCCAAATGCATTCTAGATCTTGTTCATTCTGATTTGTGTGGTCCAATGTCTATTTTTTCTTTGAGTGATTTCTTGTATTATGTAATTTTCATTGATGACTACTCTGGAAAGACTTGGACTTATTTCTTAAAGACTAAAGAATCTGAGGAAGTACTTGAGAGATTCAAGGAATTTAAAGCTCAAGTAGAAAACTTGTCCGAGAAGAGGATCAAAGTTTTGAGATCTGACAATAGAGGAAAATACATCTCTGGAAGCTTTTGTAACTTTTGTGTTGAAGCAAGAATTAAGAGGGAGTTTTGTGGTCCCTACAATCCACAACAAAATGGTGTAGCAAAAAGGAAAAATAGATCTATTGTATAAGCAACTAAAGCCATGATTCATGATTAGGCTCTGCAAATCTTCCTTTGGGCCGAAGCTTCTAGTACAGCTGTGTATGTTCTGAATCAGAGCCCTCATTGTATATTGGAGAACATGACTCCTGAAGAAGCTTTCACTGGTGTGAAGCCTGAAGTCAGCCATTTGAGAATATTTGGTTGTCCTGTGTATGTTCATGTCCCTAAAGATAAAAGGACAAAGTTGGAACCATTTGGCAAGAAGGGAATATTTGTGGGCTACAGTGAGTCTTCAAAAGCCTACAGGATTTACATTCCAGGTCAAAAATTGATAGAGATCAACAAGGATGTTACATTTGAAGAAGATGTTGCATTCAAGAGATCTAAAGGCTCTCACATGGAGATAGACAATGAAGACCAGGAGTCTCCCCAGGACATGGAAGTTGACCATACTCTTGAGATTCAGAGGGAGGCTACTGATCCTAAAGAAGATGATGATCTAGTTGAGCCTTTGGAACCTATTGATGGGCCTTTAGACATTGCTATTGGTCGAAAGAGACCTCTTTGGGCTAGGCAAACAATGTAGGAAGCATAAAAGTTTGCAGCCCCTAGAGGAACATTCAAAGAAAGCAAAAAACCTCAGAAGTTTTCAAGCTATGTTGCATTGATGAGTCAAATGGTTGAATCTGAGTCTTCCAATGTTGAGGAAGCTTCAAGTCAGCAAGTATGGAAAGATGCTATGGCTGAAGAATATCAATCTATCCTCAAGAACGATGTTTGGGACATTGTACCTAAACCAAAAGGCAAATCTGTTGTATCTTCTAAGTGGCTTTTCAAGATCAAGCATGCGGCTGATGGAAGCATTGAGAAGTACAAGGCTAGATTTGTGGCTAGGGGGTTCTCTCAGAAAGAGGGAATAGACTATGAGGAAACATTTGCTCCAGTTGCTCGTTATACCTCCATCAGGACTATCATTGCCATTGCAACAGCTAAAGGATGGAAGTTACACCAAATGGACGTGAAGACAACATTTCTAAATAGTGTAATTGAAGAAGAAGTTTACATTGAGCAACCTGATGGTTTTGAAGTTCATGGGAAGGAGTCTCACGTTTGCAGATTGAAGAAGGTTTTTTATGGCCTTAAGCAAGCTCCTCGTGGTTGGTATGAGAGGATTGATCGATACTTGCTGAGCTTGGGCTTCTCTAAGAATGATGCTGATTCAAATCTATATTTCAAGGTAATTAATGGTGAGGCCTTGGTCTTGGTTCTCTATGTTGATGATCTATTTCTTACTAGAGAAGAACACCTCATTATCAAATGCAAGAAGGAGTTGGCTTCTGAATTTGAAATGAAGGATCTTAAATACATGCATTACTTCCTTGGTTTAGAAGTATGGCAGAGGCCTAATGAGATCATTCTAAGTCAAGGGAAGTATACAATAGACATCTTGAAGAGATTTTGCAACTATTTTAGATCTGGTGGATCCTACTATGTACAGGCAGTTGATTGGATCATTGATGTATCTAGTCAATACTAGACCAGATATTTGCTATGCAGTGAGTGCACTTAGTTAGTTCATGTGTGAACCAAGGCAAATACACCTAGTTGCAGCAAAACATATCCTGAGATACTTGTGTGGCATAGTTGGGTATGGCTTGAGATATTCTTCTGGTGTGGACTTGAAGTTGCATGGTTATACTGATTTTGATTGGGTAGGGTGTGTTGCTGATCGAAAGAGCACCTATGGATGTTGTTTTAGTTTGGGGTCTGCGATGATCTCCTGGTGTAGCATTAAGCAGTTTTTAGTGGCACTGAGCACTGCAGAGGCTGAGTACATTGCAGCGTGTGTGGCAACTCGAAAAGCAATGTGGCTTCGGAAGCTCCTTGCAGGATTGTTTGGACAATCATTGGAGCCAACTATCATTCATTGTGATAATCAAAGCCATGTGAAGCTTTCTATCAATCCAGTGTTTCATGACAGAACCAAACATGTTGAGATCAAATACCACTATATCAGAGATATGGTATTGAGGAAAGCAATTCAGTTGAAATACATTAGCACTAATGAGCAGACGACAGACATTCTCACCAAGCCTCTCTCTAGAGTAAAGTTTGTGTACTTCTGAGACAAGCTTGGTATTGTGGAGAATGAAGCCCTAGTTGAGAGGGAGACTCAGCTTCAGTGATCTTCTGTGATTTGCTTTAATGCATTTCTCTTTGTGAGAGAGATTTGAGGTGCAAGCCCTTGAAAATGCATCTTTCTCTATAAGAGAAATTTGAGGTGAAAGCCCTTGTTTCCACCCTTTGGGAGTAGCCATGGTGGATGTCATGTTGAGTGACTTCATGACAACATCACAAGAGAGAGTCCGTGATGATTTTCTTGTACTTGTGTTTATTCACCTTCTAGGTGTAGCCATGGTGAACATCATGATGAGACGACATCACGTTGAGTGATTCCGTGATGGGCACTTGTACACATATGCTTTACCATACATGGGAGTAGCCATGATGGTTGATATCACGATTGAGTGAATCGAGGATGAGCTCCTTTCACATTTGGGTGTAGCCATTGTGGATGTCATTGGTTAGCTGGAAGTATTCCTCCCTAGCTGAGAGGGAGTGTTGATGTTAGAACAACTTCGGGCCTTATCCTTCCAGCCATGACTTTGTGTGAATAAATTCAATATAGCCTATCGGTTATTTAATTTATTCAAGTTGTTATTAGTGAAGAGGCGCTTCACTTGGAGAATAAATAAATATTAATTATTATGGGCCGACCTCTCCTTGATAATCGCACCACTTCATATGAGACGTATTCTTTGGTGGCCGACCTTGCTTCATGAAGGGGTGCATCCTCTCCAGCGATTTGCATATATAAGAGATCATTTTCCATTCATTACGCATTCAAGTTCATTCAATATAATTCGCATTCATAGAAGAAGTTCACGCCTGAGCAGCAGATCATCATCTTGCAACAACAGATTGATTTCAAGGAGAAACTCATTCATTTGTATTCTTGCATCTAGGAGAGGTGCGATTATTCAATGTATAAAAATCGGCATTGTGTTGTGCTTGAGTTGTAAGCAGATTTCTGCTCTTATTACTTCAATATATAAGCGATATATTTGTTGGGTTTTTCTCCCTCAAGTTGGAGGGTTTTCCTAGGGTATCTTGTTGTGTTCATTGTCTTATGTGCTGTATTTCTAGTTATTGAATATCTGATCATAAAACTAACACTCATCAAGAACCTTGTCTCTCAAGTCACGATCAAGCACTGTCTTATCAATGCATGTGACAACACCTTCCATGACCTCCTCATCAGCCTTAAATGTATCAAAGAAGTAGAATTTTGGGTTCAAGAAGTAGGCAAAGGCATGTCGGTTGGTGGAGTTGGTTTGTCCATCTATGATTAGTGATGTGCTAAATGATTTCATATTTTTCTTGTTTCCTCCATGGTAATGTGAAATGGCCTCTTTGGTCCTATCCATGGCCTCATAAATGAAACCCATTGGCATGCCCTCTCCATCCACCATACGATGAAGCCTAACCAAAGGTTCTATCACCTAAAAAAATGAAAACAAATTTCAAATTATTACAAAATTAACCCCTAAAAAAAGCAGCTTATCTTGTATAAAGTTTATGTTTGTGTTTGTTACTTACCCTAATCAACTCCTCTCCGTTTTTGTTGAATGTGTCATCAAAAACTATATTTACAATCTTCTCCCCTTCAACTTTTTTGGAAAATGGAGACTCCAACCAAGCATTGGACACAAACATTTTGTTGAGATGAGAAATGGCACCAAGAATGCTTTGCAATGTGAGGAAGTGGCTTGCAAATCGTCACTCCTGGTCACACAAGGTCCTTGCCATTTGTGTGTTTTCTCATCAAAGAAAGGACCCAAGTATGGTTGTAGATAAATTTGGTAACATTTTTAGCATCTTCAACCACACTTTTCTCCAATCTTCCCAATGTCCTCTAACAACAAGTCCAAGCAATGTGTAGCGCAAGGAGACCATGAAATTGTAGGATGCCTCTCCATAAGTAATCTACCTGTAGCTACATAAGCAGTTGCGTTCTCCGTGATAATTTGGACAACATTCTCAACACCAACCTCCTAGATCACCCCGTCTAATAAATTGCACAAAGTCTCAACATTTTTGATTTCATGGGAGGCATCTACAGACTTCAGGAACACCAATGCACCATTAGAAGCCACTAAAAGTTTAGGAGAGTCCTATTCTGACCATCTGTCCATCCATTCGATAAGATGCTACAACCTTTTCTCCACCAATTTTTTTTTGTTCATCAACCGTAAGTCATTTATTTTTTACAACTTCCTCTAGCAATAGCCTACTCAAATCTCTAGCTATTGGGGTCTTAAATCCCTTACTTGCAACTGTTAATGCATTCACCAAACCTTCCCAATATGGGCTATTCACCACATTGAAAGGTAAATTATTATAGTACCAAAAATTTGCTGCTGCCATCCTAGCTTCATGATGTTTTTCTTTATTCCAACCGGTACCTTCAAGCAAAGGTTGTGCTCCTGGAACTTTATGTGGAACAAAGTAATTTGGTCCTAATGAAGGAATTTGGCTACTAGTAAAAAAAGAACCCTCAGGACTCTTACCAAAAGATGAATGTGGATGACAAATGCTTGGACTTGGGCCACCAAGGGGTTCCGATGGTGTAGAAGTGGATACATTTTGACTCATCACTGTTGCTAGTGCTTCCTTTGTCTTTTTCCTTTCTTCTTTTCTCAACCCATAATCAGCAAGAAGGGCCTTTATCTCTCTAACCATCTCCGGAGTCGATGCAAGGCATATGTCCACATTTTGTCTAGGTATTTTGGCAATGTGGTATTTTAATCTATTGATTCCCCCTATCATCCATTTATTGCATTCGGTACATGTGACCTCACCCTTTTTATTTCCCAGTATCCCATACTTCCATGCAGGGTCTTTTCTAGATGGCCTTGAGTTTGAAGTTGACATTGCTGTTTCAACATGAAAAAAAAAACAGTAATGTTTTGTAAAAAATCAGTAGGGTTTCGTAAAAAATCAGCAAAAGAATGATAATCAATCATTTGAAAAAAATAGAATTAAAAAACAAGCTAAAAATTCTAGGAAATAGGTTATGAAGGGAAATGGAAAAAAAATTGCTAGCATTTCCCCCTATTTTTCAAGATTTTTCTGATTTTCAATCGAAGAAAACAAAAAAAAAAAGAGAATAAAAATCACTTGGCCCTCTTTCGATCTCGTATGCTCCTCTTCTTCGCTTCTTGCAACCCTATTTTAGTGTGCAAACTGTTTTGGGCAACCTTGAGCAAAAGAAATGAAAAAAAAAACCAAAAAACAAGTTTAAAATGCTGCTGACCACTCCTAGTTGACGTCGAGAGTCTTGAGTCAGGACTTGGGAGTCCGACTCTAGGACTTTCGCAAGTCTCTCACCTGGACTCGTCAAGTCCGAACGTGGACTCTACAGGACTCGGCTTGTGAGTTCGTGGCGAGTCGACTTGGTGAGCCCTAGGACTCACGAGTCCCACGAGTCCTTGCCAGAACTCGCCGAGTCCTCAAACACTAGTTTCCTTTACAAAATAGCCTTTTGGTTCTCGAAAGGCAAAATATTAATAGCAAAATGCTAATATGCTTAGTGCTCATCACTTTGCCGCTAACTACATTGAATAGATTGTGGGCAACATACTTATAAAAACATCGTATAATTGGGGGTTTTCATCAACATAATAGAGTTTTGGGAGAGACAATGAACATGAAATGGGGCCACTTCATTTGTTGATGTTTTAAAAAAAAGGTTTTAAATAGTGACTAGGTGGGGGATGTCAAGACATCCTTGGAACGACTTGGCACTCCTTTGGTGTACCCAAATGAGGGATGCACCCAAGGGGCGTCCATATTTCTTAAAAAGCTTATGGAAGGGGAGGTTGTTGTGTTGTGTCCCCATCCCTACATCCCCTTATAGGGAAATCTCTAAAAAAAGGGGGGATGCCACTTCGAGGAATATTTCTTTTTTCCCATAATTTTCATTTGTATGCATGAGTGCCCAAGTTAATGAAAGATAGTTCATGTTCCATCAAGGTTTTTGTTTTTCTTCTCTACCCTTTATGAGAGGCAATTCATTTAATTTGGCTTGCTCCCCTCTAAGATCTCTTTTTGGTTAGTATGCTTCTTATTCCAAATTTGAGAACTTAGATCTAGTGCTACACTTTTTCCATTCTTGATGTCCAACAGGTATTCTACCAGCTTTCAGATCTGTCTTGTTCGCTGCTAACTTCATCAACCATTTCCTTTGGTCTTGGCAGCTTTGAAAGGTTCATTTAATATTTTTTTTGTTAGTTAACCCGGGAAGTCTTAGCTTGGTCTGAGCCAGGGAAGTCACATTTGGGGGACCTCTTCCCATGGCATTATTGACATTCAAACCTGCGAGCTTAATGGCCCAGCAGAGGCACAAAGCCTGCATGGTCAATGGCCTAGCAGAGGCACAAGGTCTGCAAGCTCAATGACCCAGCAAGGGTTTGAGCCTTGGTTGCAACAACAACATTATCATTTACTAACCATTGTACCACGCCTTTATAGGCAGGTTTATTTGATTTTTTCATTTGTATGCAAGAATGCCCTAACTCGCCATAGTCAAATCAGAATTTACATTCAAATGGGATATCTTATACTTCACCTCTTGCCACAGAGTATAATCCAACAGCTAGAGCTTAATTGAGGCTGGTGAGGGTATAAATTAATATTCGCTCATGTTCTTCCTTAATCAATCAGACCAGACCCTTTGCAAGGTGGAGGTCATGAGGGAAGATCCAAGTGTGTCTTCAATTTTCTTAAGAACTGGTTCTTGCCGAAATTCTAGAGGCAAGGTAGGAAGTCCTATCAAAATCAGAGCTGAAGATGTCTTGTCTTCCAACAGGTTGAAGGTTTATCCAGAATGTCACTGATAGTCTAACTCTTTCTACCACATTTTGTCTTTGTCCAGGTAGGAAGGAACCCTGTATATCTAGGGTGTTTTCCATTGTGGCAGACAACTGTAATTGGATGATCTGGGTGAAGATGGCTTAGGCACATGGCATGACACCGTGGATGAAACCCTAGTGCAGCCCATCTATCCAATCTGTCAGAACCAATTTCAAATTATCAAACTTTCATATGCTTGCACTCTGCTATTTATTTTTCATTTTTGAGGAATCAATTCCTTTGGAACACATCCCTTACTTCCAGTTTCTGTTAGCCTTGAGAATTTTGACATACGTTTTGCTACTCATTTCAGAATACAGCACCTGTTTTAACTTTTACAAAGTGGAATTCTTTTGCCATATCCTTTTCATAGTACTATGTGTTAGAACTATTTCTTGCATTTTAAGCAATTCTGATTCTTGGGTCTTTAGGACTGTTTGCAGTATCTCTTAGTCTGTTAGTTCCATTATGTATAATCATAAAACATAATGTTTGTGATTCTATGGATCCATGTCTTTGGGTAAGTTAGTAACTAATATTTTTTTCTCCTTAGTAAATAACATCAAGGATTTCAAAATAGAAATTTTCGTAATGCCTTATTATCTTGAGCATTATTTTGGTTCTGCACTTATATTTATCCTTACTCTTCTTATTGCCTATGATTGCAATTGTCAGTTTGCTCCACTGCGTTTTGCAGGTAGCCAACTATCTTGGTATATTTTATTGGAACTGTCTAATTTCCAGCTGCTATATTCTGTTCTATTGATGCACCCAGCATAAAATATATCCCCATCTCTCGATAATTTGTGTCTTCTCAAATCTTTTGAGTAGTTATTGGAAATGATATATCTAGTTTTTATTTTTAAATTGAAAAATTTAGAATAAAGAGTGATTACAAATATCTCTTTTCTTTGTTTACTATATCAATTGGTATATTGCTTGAGAATTTAAGATCTATAAAGAAATTTTAGTTGAACTTGATTTTTGGTTAAACTTTGGGTGATATTTCTATATGAAAAAGTGGTACCTGTTGCAGGTATTTCCCAGAGAATGCTTTTAAATGCTTTTGGTGGTTGCATCCTGAAAATGCCTCGCTGTCCATCAGCCTGCCTTTTTTCTGGTTCAACTCCTACGAAACAAGATCAGTCATCCCATACCTTGAAAATGGCAGCAGATGATTCTCTCAATTCAAAACCAAAGCCATGGTTACTTGTGGGGTTAGGAAATCCTGGAAGAATATATAATGGTACCAGGCACAATGTATGGTTTCTCTTTCCATCTCACAATTATATTCGTATTCTTTGGAAATGATGCTCTCCATTCTTCTGCCTGCATCACATGAATGACCTACTTTAAAATGACATATTTAATAGTTTATGTTATTTATCTATTTTTCAGAGGCACTTTTTACAATTTAGTTGCCTTTTTTGTACAGTAGAGAGAATCATGATAATTTTCTATAGATATGTTCATCTGTAGCTTGTTTTATTTGTTGTTTTTCCTGTTGCTGCCTCTTCTCAATACGGTGTTTTGATTTTCCATTTTCATTATGCTTTTTACACTTAATATAGGACTAGATTGTGCTCATGGACATTGTCAGTTTTCAACACTGCCAAATTCTATCAATATTTATGCTAAATTCATATTTTATGAATCTTGGTATTTCTGGAATAGAATCTATAAAGTTAGCTAAATCCATTGAACCTGTCATCTATTCATTCGAAGGTGCTTAAGCATTTGGGTATACTGGGGTTTGTCCTAGTCAAACAACGGACATCTATAATATCTATAAATGATCACTGCAAAATTGTTTCTACTAATCAGTCACGCAGTATGAGGTTGGTGAGAGCTATATGGCTTTCTGTAAGGCAAAATTTCAATGCTATTGTATAATCATTTAGCTGGCGTTGGCAAATTTTACACTGGGTAAAGTAGATCAACCTGTGGGGCAGCTTCTTTAGTCTTCAACAGCTTTTGGATAACATAACATAAAATAAAATAAAATATATGGAGAGAAATCTACTTGAAGTGGCCCCATTAGAATCACATTAATGTTTTCGAATCAGTTTTTGATCCTAAAGAAATCCAGCAAACTTGAATTAATATAAATAGTATATGTTTTTGGAAATGAATATTGCTTATGTTTGAGATACTTAATCCTTGTCTGAATATCTTGGTCAACTTATTTTGGTGCGCCCCATGTTATGTCTTGTTGACAGTGGTAGGCCACATTTATAGAGATACTAAATAAGATAAGAACATTGAGTGGGCAGATAGGCCAATTCTATTGCTGCTTGGTGGTAGATTGGGGGGTCCAAATCATACAAGGGATAGAAGTAGTTTGAAAATACTTAGTTCATTGCAGTAGAAATCAGGGGTTCAACTTGTAGATTGCTTTTCAAAAACAGAAGTGAAGTGCAAGTGTAAATGCTTTTCCTAGAGACTAGGACATAAGAAGGTGAAAAACTTAACATTATGCAAGCATACCTGATAGGGTTGCTGTAGTTCAAGCAGAATGTGCTTAGAATATCATCTCAATGAGCATCAATTAACAAAAAACCTAGAGAAGCATGGGATAAAACTTCGAGAGATGATCTCTTTTGGTATTAGGGAAGGACCTTTATGTATAAACTTGAAGATGAGCAACAACTTTTTTGGAAATCCATGTATGGTACACTTGAGTCTTGGTTTGCTATTGGTCATCTAGAAAACCTATTGTGATCTGAGGGAAGGTTTCTTTTTGTAGGGTATGAAATGGGGAATTTAGCTATAAGTGGTCCAGTGTAAAACTTGTGGAGGCGCCAAAGTTGAGTGTTTGAGAGAATTAGGACTTCTTTTTACCCTTTCTGTGGATGATATTACAGCTGCGTGAGTATACTTCCATATTCGAATTGAGAAATAAATTTAAATATAGCTAAGGCTATTTAAATTTATATTTATATTGAATATTAAATATGAAGAAGTGCTTCATTGAACTATAATTAAATGAAACGATTTTATTTAATGATTAAATATATTTTATTTGGGCCGATCCTAGAAGTGGCGCGACTTTTGAAAAGTCATCCTTCTTGGCTGGGCCGACCTCACATGCCAAAAGACGTTTCTCTCACCTTGGTCGAGTGTATAAATACAAGGTGTTTATCATTCATTTAACCATCAAGTTCATTCAGCATATTTCGCATTTCCAGAGCAGCAAATCGATTCATTAGCAGCAGATCATATCTTGCAGCAGTAGGTCGATTCAAGGAGAAACATATTGTTTGTATCTTTGCATCTAGGAGAGGTGCTATTCATTGTTTCTATTAGGCATTGTGTTGTGCCTAAGTTGTAAGCAGATTTCTGCTCTTGTTGAATATATATATATAAGAGATATTCTTGGCTGGGTTTTTTCTCCCTCGGGTTGGAGGGTTTTCCCAGGGTATTGGCTGTGTCATTGTTACATTTTGAATTAATTTTTGCATTCTAATCTGATCATTAAAATCTAACATGGTATTAGAGCGGGTTGAGAATAACCGAGTTGAGAGATTAGCTCTCGTCTATTGGACATGTTGTTGATAGCAAGGACTTGACCATGCCGGTTCTTAATGGTCTTCCTTCATCTTGGGAGTCTTACATTCAAGGAATCAGTGCAAGATCAAACCTTCCCAAGTTTGATCGGTTGAGGGCATAATGTATTCAATAAGAGTCTAGGTTGGCTGCAAGAGGTATTGGACAAAGCTCCATTAATGAAGACATTCATGTTCTTGCCACTCAATCCTCAAAGAAGAAAGGGAAAGATGGGAAGAAAGGTTATTTCAAAAGAAATAGAGATAAAGGAGCTGATGGTGGCCCCACATTCAAGAAGAAGAGAGACCTCTCCAAGGTCCAATGTTTCCGATGTGACAAGTATGGTCACTTTGCAAAGGAATGTTCTACCAGGCCTAGGCAACAGACCGCCATTGCAAATGTTGATGAAGTCTGTTATGAGACTTTTTCCCCGTGGAAGAAAAAATAATAATAATAAAAGAGAATAAAAGTAAAATGAGAACTAATGTAATAGTTCAAGAAATAAAATGTAATAAGACAATAATTAGAGTTTTCACGGGAAGTTGTAATTATTTATAAAAGGGTGTGTCGGTTGAAACTACCCTTTATGTTGTATAAAAACCCGTGAAAACTAAATTATTGAGGGGAAAAAAGAAAAAAAAAGGAGAAAAACAAGTACAGCACATTGCGGGAATAGGGTTCCAAGTTAGTAGGCTGTGAGTAGGACGGAGAAGGGGCACTCCTATAGTGGGTGTCCAACCTGGGGTACAAGTGCGTGCACTCAGGACAGTCTTGGACAGGGCATGGTTTTGTGGCACGAGTGTTGAGCATTGTTCCGGTGGAACCAGCACTCGTGTAGAGCGGCAAGGTCCGCTTTCCTCCCAGACTACTCACAGACAGAAGAGGCTGAACAAGGACCATTCCAGCAATAGTTGAGAATTTCTTCAGCATATTTTAAAAGATAAGTATTCAAGTTTGATGAATTATCTGAGCAATAAATGTTTTAAATCTTTGAGTTTATTGAATTAATAATCTATTTTCGGCATGAATGAATGTATTTGAATGCAATCTGTTGATCAATTTATTATATGCAATTTAATTTCAAAGTCTTTACTGGAACATTAAATATTATATTAAAATGTGTATAAAAGTTTTGGGAATAATATGTGAAATCATTTTAAATTGCTGCATTTTAAATTTGGGAATTAGTTTCATTTCAATTTGGTATCAAAGCCTTTGATCCTTACGGTGCATTTTTTTGATTTTTTTGAAATAAATTCATTGCTGCAATGTTTGCACATTAGAAAAATAAAATAAATTCATTGTTGCACATTTATTTGCACATTAGAAAAAATAAAATAAATTCATTGCTGCACATTAGCAAATAAATTAAATTCATTGCACATTTTTTTTAAATATTAGAAAACAAAATAAATTATATGCTACAATTTAATGCACGTTAGCAAATAAAATAATTTTATTGCTGCACATTTATTTGCAAGGTAAAAAGGTAAAATAAATTCCTTACTATCATCAATTGATTTTGTTGCATTTGTTTCTTGAAAAAAAAAAAACATATAAATAAATAAATAGATATATTAGATTTTATAATAGTTTAAATTGATTCTTAATTTCTTTATCAATTATTTATTATGTTTAAAAAGTTAAAATATCTAGGGTAAAATATTTAAGGATATTTACTCTTTTAAATTAAAATTTTAATAAATTACTCATTTATTTTTACCTTTCAATTTCCTTAATTACAAATTGTTTAATTGGGAGGATTCATTTAGATTTTCACGAAGAAACTAATTTAGAAGAAAATAAAATAAAATTTCACTCCAAAATTTATTTTTTATCTGGAGTAACTTTTGTTCTTGAATTTACTCAACTTATTTACATTTTTGTGGATGCCCAAACAGTTAGAAACTATTTATTTATTTATTTTCTTAATCATTAAAGTTTTCACCTCTTAATTACCATTCATAAATTTCAAGAGGTTTAGTTTGTAACTAAATATTCACTTCATAGAGAGACAAAACTATTTTACAACCGGTTTAAACCAACATAAATTTCCTTCATCTTCATGATAGGGATTAAATACAAATAATTTCTCTATATAGAGGAAATTAGTTTCATTTCATATTAAATTTAAACGCTCTAAATTGTTTCACATTTTCAAACCTTAGTTTCACCCTTTTGTCTCCTTAGTTTTATTTTGCAAGTTTAAAAAGACAACCTTTAGAACAATCAATACTGATTAAATTCTTTTTACATAAACAGATTGACCTACCATAATGACATCCGAGAGCAACCAAAAAGCTTATGAGAATTTGGAGAAAACCAACCAAGCATTAATGCAGGAAGTTGCTACATTGGCTGCTCAAGTACAACAACTTAGGCAAGAAGTACTAGAACAAAGAAGACCCAACAACATAGAACTATCGGAAAGTAAGAAGAGTTCAAAGACAAGTAGGAAAAAGAGCAAAAGTAAATAAAAAAATTCCAAGAAACAACCAATATCATCAGAGGAAGACTCAACTTCCAGTGATAGCACTTCTCGCACTTCTGGATCTGAATCCTCTGAAAATGATAATAGTAAACAAACACAAAAGGAATTAGACAACTTTGCTCGAAAGATTAAATTACCAGAGTATAGTGGTAATACCGGCACTAGAGAGGAAGCAGAACAATGGCTAACCAACTTAGAAAGATACTTCGAATTGCAAGGCACTAGCAGTTATAGTAGGACCCAAATTGCCACGTATCAACTTAAAAATAGTGCCTTGAATTGGTGGCAAGATATAATTCGATCTCAAAAACTAAAAGCGAACAAAGTGAAATGGTCACAATTCAAACAACTATTTTCACAAAAATACCTTTCTGATTTTTTTATACAAGAAAAGAGAACCGAGTTCTTTGAATTAAAACAAAGAGGCCAATCAATAAATGAATACAAACAAGATTTTGAAAGGCTTAATAGATTTGTACCATTTATCGAAGGACATGATTGAGTGGTTCGATTCATAAATGGGTTAAGACATGCATACCAAGCTAATGTGTGGTGTGGTAAACCCACCTCAGTAGATGAAGCGACCCAAATTGCGGAAAAGTTTGAAACACTTGATCAAATTTCAAGGCAAGCGAGGGAAAAGCGTAAAAGAAATCACAATGAATTTGGTCAAAAGAAAGTCCATTGTCGAATCACCAAGATGGTTAGACCCAACCAAAATAAACCAACACCTCCTGAAATAAAATGTTGGACTTGTGGTGAGAACCATTATCAACGTTGTTGTCCTCGCAAACAAGAAGACTATAAACCCAAAAACAAGGGCACAACTACCTCTACTCCACAACCCAACATGAAGATATATGCAGCCATTGATGCAGGTATGGTGCATTGCCAACCCTCCTTAATTGAAATAAAAGGATTCATACATGGTCATCCTATTATTTTTCTTGTTGATTCTGGAATTAGTCATAATTTTATTTCTCCTAAAGTTGTCTCTAAACTAAAGAATACATCTAAGTTAATTGAACCCTTAGCTGTGGAAATGGCAGATGGTAGAATAGTAAAACAAACTGGTACACTTATTGAAAACTTAGAATTTGAGTTAGATAACTTTGTAACACATGATCATTTTCATGTATTGAATCTTGGTAAATATGATGCTATTCTAGGCATGAGTTGGTTGGAAAGAAATAATGCCCTCCTTGGGTGTGAAACCAAACAAGTAATCATCAACTCTAACATGGGGACATGTCGAATTTTACAGGGGGGGAAAAGACCTCATCACATTAAAACCATTTCGGCCATGCAAATCAAGCGTAGTGCTAGGAAAAATTGCAAGATATTTTGTGCTATGCTTTTTCAAACAAGTGATAAATTCAAGTTAGACATTAATATCAAACCTATAGTACAAAAATTTAAAGATGTTTTTCCTGAGGATTTAGATAGTCTACCCCCAAAAAGATCTGTAGAACATGCAATTGATTTAGTTCCCGGAGCAGAACCAATCTCTAAAGCTCCCTATCGTTAATCTATCCCGGAATTAACAGAACTAAAAATTCAATTGACACAATTACTTAAGGAAGGAAAAATAAGACCAAGTGTCTCTCCTTGGGGTGCACCAGTATTATTCGTCAAAAAGAAAGATGGAACTATGAGGTTATGCATAGATTATCGACAACTTAATAAATTGACCATAAAAAATAAGTATCCCTTACCTCGAATTGATGATCTCCTAGATCAATTACATGGTGCTAAATGTTTTTCCAAAATTGATTTACGATTAGGATACCATCAAATTCGTATTAAAGAATCTGACATTTCCAAAACTGCCTTTCGAACACGATATGGTTATTATGAATTTGTAGTTGCCTTTTGGTTTAACTAACGCACCTGCAACTTTTATGACCTTAATGCATGATATCTTTCGCCCATTTTTGGATGTGTTTGTAATCATTTTCCTAGATGATATCTTAATATACTCAAAAAATGAAAAAGAACATGAGGAACATCTCAGAATGGTACTAGAAACCTTGCGAAAGAACAAGTTATATGCCAAACTTAGCAAGTGTGAATTCTTCAAATCAAAAGTATCTTACCTAGGACATGTTGTTTCTGAAAAAGGTATTTCACCCGACCCTACTAAAATTAAGGCAATTCAAGATTGGCCTATCCCAAAGGATGCACATGAAGTCAAAAGTTTCTTAGGATTGCTTGGGTTTTATCGTCGTTTTGTTAAGAATTATTCCAAGATAGCCTCACCTTTGACTGATTTAACTAAGAAAGAACAAAGCTATAATTGGACCCCAAAATGTGATAAAGCTTTCCACACACTAAAGACTTTATTAACATCTGCACCTATTCTTTGTATTCCAAATTTTAGTAAACCTTTTGTTGTGATCATTGATGCATGTGGTACAGGTATCGGTGGTGTCCTAATGCAAGATAACCAGGTGGTGTGTTATGAATCTAGAAAGTTATTACTCGCTGAAAGAAATTATCCAATCCATGATCTTGAATTACTAGGTATTGTCCATGCTTTAAAGGTTTGGCGCCATTATTTATTAGGGAATAATTTTATATTAAAAACTGACCATCGTAGTCTCCAACACATCTTTACTCAACCTCACCTTAATATGAGACAAAGGAGATGGATGGAGCTTTTAATTGAATATGATTTCACCATCCAATATGTTCCTGGAAAAGAAAATGTAGTGGCAGATGCCTTAAGTCGAAAACGGATATGTGCTAATGCCTTGACCCTTGAGAGAAGCCAATTTGAACAAGATATAAAATCCAAGTTACCTATTGATGACTATTTTCAACCCATTTATGAAGGTCTCCAAAATCCCTCCTCTAATGTCCATTTGAAAGATCGATTAGAACCTTATTTGTTAAGTAACAATGGTCTCCTATATTTTAAAGGAAGGTTGTGCATTCCCAATATAGTTAATCTTAAATCACAAATATTGAAAGATTCTCATGATATCCCAATAGCCGGACACCCTAGATTCTAGAAAACCTATCTCTCAATCAAAAGAAACTACTTTTGGCCTCAAATGAAGACTGAAATCCGTACCTATGTTCAACAATGTTTAACTTGTCAAAAGGTAAAAGCAGAACAATGTAAACCTCCAGACCTCTTGCAACCCTTGTCTATTCCAACTTGGAAATGGGAGTTAATTAGTATGGACTTCATTACTGGATTGCCTCGAACACGTAAAGGGCATGATTCTATTTTTGTAGTGGTGGATAGATTAACCAAGATGGCACATTTCTTACCTATCAAAATAAAATCCTCTGCTTCTGATATTGCCCACATTTTTGTTAAAGAGATTGTTAGGCTACATGGTATTCCAAAGAACATTATTTCAGATCGAGATCCTAGGTTTACCTCCTCCTTTTGGAAATCTTTGTTTGCGGAACTTGGTACTCATTTAAATTTTAGTACTGCTTATCATCCTGAGTCTGATGGCCAAACATAAAGGGTTAATAGAATCTTAGAAGACATGTTACGCATGTATACCATGGATAAACCTGGGTCATGGGAAGACTATTTACACTTGGTAGAGTTTGCATACAATCAAGGATATCATTCCACCATTAAGATGTCTCCTTTTGAAGCTATCTATGGTCGAAATTGTAATACACCCATTTCATGGTCTGATCTTGTCTATAAAGTTTGGT
Organism: Sequoiadendron giganteum; assembly: GCA_007115665.2. Lineage (NCBI taxonomy): Eukaryota > Viridiplantae > Streptophyta > Pinopsida > Cupressales > Cupressaceae > Sequoiadendron > Sequoiadendron giganteum. The sequence goes on along the minus strand of CM021100.1, from coordinate 834,145,987 downwards.
ATGAGAATGAAAACTTGTTAGAGATGGAAGCTATTATTAATAAAGTCAAACAAAATATGAAGGCTGCCCAAGATAGATATAAAAGTTGGGCAGACTCTAAGAGGTCTAGTCGAGATTTTGAGGTTGGTGAACATGTTTTTCTTAGAGTCAAACCAAAAAGGAGCTCATTAAAATTGGGTAAATATTCTAAGATATCTCCTCGTTTTTGCGGACCTTTTGAAATATTAGAAAGATTAGGGGATGTTGCTTATAAACTTGCTTTACCCCCTCAATTACAAATCCATAATGTATTTCATGTAAGTTTACTTAAGAAATATGTATATAATGCAAATCATGTTATTGATTGGAAAAGTATTTCTATTGAACCTTCTTGTGAATTTAAGATTGAACCAGAACAAATAATTGAAAGAAGATCTAGAATATTGAGAAACAAGGTTATAAATGAAGTAAAAATTAAATGGAGTCATTGTGATAATGATAGTGCTACTTGGGAAAATGTTGATTTTATTAAAGACCAATATCCACATTTATTTAACTAAAGGTTGTTTTATTTATATGTATGTGTGATGCAGAAAATCATCAAGCTACTGAGGGCAGCAGCTAAACAACAAGGGGAGAATTGTTATGAGACTTTTTCCCCATGGAAGAAAAAATAATAATAATAAAAGAGAATAAAAGTAAAATGAGAACTAATGTAATAGTTCAAGAAATAAATTGTAATAAAACAATAATTAGAGTTTTCATGGGAAGTTGTAATTATTTATAAAAGGGTGTGTCGGTTGAAACTACCCTTTATGTTGTATAAAAACCCGTGAAAACTAAATTATTGAGGGGGAAAAAAGAAAAAAAAGGAGAAAAACAAGTACAGCACATTGTGGGAATAGGGTTCCAAGTTAGCAGGTTGTGAGTAGGACAGAGAAGGGGCACTCCTATAGTGGGTGTCCAATCTGGGGTACAAGTGCGTGCACTCAGGACGGTCTTGGCCAGGGCATGGTTTTGTGGCACGAGTGTTGAGCATTGTTCCGGTGGAACCAGCACTCGTGTAGAGCGGCAAGGTCCGCTTTCCTCCCAGACTACTCACAGACAGAAGAGGCTGAACAAGGACCATTCCAACAATAATTGGGAATTTCTTCAGCACATTTTAAAAGATAAGTATTCAAGTTTGATGAATTATCTGAGCAATAAATGTTTTAAATCTTTGAGTTTATTGAATTAATAATCTATTTTCGGCATGAATGAATGTATTTGAATGCAATCTGTTGATCAATTTATTATATGCAATTTAATTTCAAAGTCTTTACTGGAACATTAAATATTATATTAAAATTTGTGTATAAAAGTTTTGGGAATAATATGTGAAATCATTTTAAATTGCTACATTTTAAATTTGGGAATTAGTTTCAATTCAAAGTCTCTCTGCAGAAGGATTCATGTGAATACCTATTCTATTCAGCCTTGTCAAGCAATGTAACTACCGACACCAACACTTGGCTGATTGATAGTGGTGCCTCTTGTCACATCATCAGATTTAGGGAGCATCTATCTGATTTGGTGGAGAAAGATTCTAGCGAACAAGTCATTATTGGGGATGATGCTAGTTATTCTGTAAAAGGAGCAGGGACCTCATCTCTTCACTTGGATTCTGGTGCTTCCTTGCAATTGGATGATGTTTTATTTGTTCCAGGCATCAAGAGAAACCTTGTTTCCATCTCAGCATTGGAAGACAAGGGTTACCAAGTTGCATTTTCAGAAGGCAAAGTTCTTATATGGGCGAAGAACTCCAACATCAAGACTGCTCGGGTGATTGGAGTTAGACATGGGTGTCTCTACAGGCTATGCACTCGTCCTTTTCAGGCTTTAGTGCATGATTCCTCAAGTTTGTGTGATCTTTGGCATCGAAGATTGACTCACCTTCACTTTCGAGCTTTACCTATTATGAGGAAGATGGTCACCGACCTTCCTAAATTCAACCAGAAGCATGAAGGAACCTGCAAGGGCTGCGCTTTGGGTAAGAATACAAAAGGTCCATTCCATAGTAGTGAAAGTAGATCCAAATGTGTCTTAGATCTTATTCATTTTGATTTATGTGGTCCAATGTCTGTTGCTTCTTCGAGTGGTTTCTTGTATTACATTATTTTTATTGATGACTACGCTAGAAAGACTTGGATTTATTTCTTGAAATCTAAAGAATTTGAGGAGATATTAGAGAGATTCAAAGAATTCAAAGCTCAGGTGGAGAATTTGTCTGGAAAGAGGATCAAGGTCTTGAGATCCGATAATGGAGGAGAGTACACTTCTGTTATCTTCCGTAACTTTTGCATTGAAGCAGGGATTAAGAGGGAGTTTAACGTTCCTTATAATCCTCAACAGAATGGTGTTGCAGAGAGAAAGAACAGATCTATTGTGGAAGCAGTCAAAGCCATGATTCATGACCAAGAGCTGCAAATCTCTCTTTGGGCTGAAGCATCCAGGATTGCTGTCTATGTTCAAAATAGAAGTCCTCACAGGATCTTGGAGAATATAACTCCTGAAGAAGCATTCTCAGGGGTGAAGCCTGAAGTAAGTCATTTGAGAATCTTTCATTGTCCAGTGTATGTTCATGTACCAAAGGAAAAGAGGACAAAGTTGGAACCTTCTAGCAAGAAGGGAATTTTAGTAGGCTACAGTGAGACATCAAAAGCCTATAGAATCTACTTTCCGGGTCAGAAGACAATTGAGATCAGTAGAGATGTCACATTTGAGGAAGATGTTGCATTCAGAAGATCCAAGGGCACTCATATGGAGATCGATGATGAAGAGCCTCCTCAGGATATGGAAGTTGACCATGTTCCTGAGATTCAGAGGGAGGCTCCAGAACCTAAAGGAGATGATGATCCAGTCGAGCCCTTGGAACCTACTGATGGGTGTACAGATATTGTGATCGGAAGGAAAAGACCTCTTTGGGCCAAGCAAATAATGCAAGAGGCAGAAAGTTTTGCAGCCCCAAGAGGAACTTTCAGAGAAAGTAAGAGACCTAATAAGTTCTGCAGTTATGTAGCCTTGATGAGTCAGATTATTGAGTCAGGGCCTTCTAGTGTTGAGGAAGCTTCTAGTCAACAGGTTTGGAAAGATGCTATGTCTGAAGAGTATCAATTCATTCTTAAGAATGATGTTTGGGACATCGTTCCTAGACCCAAAGGAAAATCTGTGGTGTCTTCTAAATGGCTCTTCAAGATCAAGCATGCGGCTGATGGGAGCATTGAGAAGTACAAGGCCAGATTCGTGGCTAGAGGGTTTTCACAAAAAGAGGGAGTTGACTATGAAGAAACCTTTGCTCTAGTGGCTTGTTATACTTCTGTCAAAACCATTATTGCTATTGCTGCATCTAGAGGATGGAAAATTCACCAAATGGATGTAAAGATTGTCTTGCTGAATGGTGTAATAGAGGAAGAGGTTTATATTGAACAACCTGATGGATTTGAGGTACATGGGAAGGAGTCTCATGTTTGCAAGCTGAAGAAGGCCTTGTATGGTCTTAAGCAGGCTCCTCGTGCTTGGTACGAAAGGATTGATCGTTACCTGTTAAGCTTGGGTTTCTCAAAGAACGATGCAGATTCAAACCTCTACTTCAAGGTAATTAATGGTGAAGCATTGATTTTGGTTTTGTATGTTGATGATCCGATTATCACTGGAGAAGAACACCTCATTCTTAAATGTAAGGAGTTAGCTTCTGAGTTTGAAATGAAGAATCTTGGTCTCATGCATTACTTTCTTGGCTTAGAAGTTTGGCAAAAGCCAGATGAGATGATTCTAAGTCAAGGCAAGTATACCATTGACATTCTGAAGAGGTTTGGTATGATTGATTGCAAACCTATGTCTACACCTATGGAGACCAACTTACTTATGCTCAAGGAGGCTGCAACTAGCTCAGATCTAGTGGATCCCACGATGTATGGACAGTTGATTGGTTCATTGATGTATCTAGTTAACACTAGACCGGATATTTGCTATGCAGTGAGTGCACTTAGTTAGTTCATGTGTGAACCAAGGCAAATACATCTTGTTGCAGCAAAACATATCTTGAGATACTTGCGTGGCACAGTTGGATATGGGTTGAGCAGTGTTACAAGACTCGCCCAAACTCGACGAGTACTCGCGAGTCCCGAGGCGGGTGACCCTAAACGAGTCCCAGAGACTTGGTTGCCGAGTACTCGCCGAGACTCGCCGGACTCGCCGGACTCGGTAGACTCGCCGAGTCTTGTGCCCCAAACTCGGCCATTTTGATTAAATTTGTTTTTTAAAAATTGCATTTTTTTTTTCAAATTTTTTAAATAAATGGTGTGCGCCATGAAGGTTTGTGTGGTTTTGAAGGTCTTCATTTGGGCTTGGTGGCGGGGGCTCCGCCCCTCGACCCCGCCCTGTATCACGACAGGGAGCGCGCCTAGGGCGCTGCCCCCAAACCCCCGCAAGGGGTGCTGCCTCTTGACCCCACTGGGGGCGCTGCCCCCAGACCCCCGCAAGGGGCGCTGCCCCTTGACCCCGCTGGGGCGTTTCCCCCAAACCCTCATCAAACTATAGGTCTAAGCATGTTATAGGCCAATGATGAATCATGATCATAAAAACCTACAAAATACATATCCCCTGTTGCAAATCTTTGCATCTTTCACAATCAAAGCCATAATCAAGGATTATCTTGTTTCAAAATTCATACATTAGACAACAAAACATGCAGTCTTGAAGGCTTCAATAAAATTTTAATAATAAAATCCTCACTTGAATATACACACCAATCATTGAGACACAAGCAAATATCATGGCTACATCATCATCTAGGACCTAACTTAGACACTAGCGCATGACTTGTCATGATATTGGGATGAGTAATGCAAGCTCTTCTGAGCCATAGACTTATTTTTTTAGTTTTGATATTTGTTTTGATGCCATGGATTTCATATTCCATGAGTTTTGTATACATTTGACAATATTTATATATCTGAATGTGTTATTTCCTTCAGCTAAAATTTGCCTTTATACTTATGTGATCGATATATGTTTGTGTATAGGATCATAGTAGTTTCTATTTCATGATGTTATTGTGTATTTGAGGTTTATTCACTAAAGGGTGCATGAAACAAGCTTTAAATCCTTAAAAATCTCTAAATTTCAAGGGTTTTTCTATTTGCCGAGTCTTGGGCGAGTCTAGGCTCCGAGTCCGAGTTCGAGTCAAAAATCGGCTTGCCGAGTCCGAGGGGAGTCCGAGTCTTGTAACTATGGTTGAGATATTCTTTAGGTGTGGATTTGAAGCTGCATGGTTTTACTGATTCTGATTGGGCAAGGTGTGTTACTGATCGAAAGAGTACCTCTGGTTGTTGCTTTAGTTTGGGATTTGCTATGATATCCTAGTCCAGCAGGAAGCAGCCTTCAGTGGCATTGAGTACAGTAGAGGCGAAGTACATTGCAGCTTGTGTGGCATCTCATGAAGCAGTGTGGCTTTGAAAGCTCTTTGCAGGATTGTTTGGACAATCAATGGAGCCTACTATCATTCATTGTGATAACCAAAGCTGTGTGAAGCTTTTTGTCAATCCTGTGTTTCATGACAGAACTAAGCATTTTGAGATCAAATACCATTATATTAGAGATATGGTATTAAGGAAAGCTGTTCAGTTGAGGTATATCAACATTGATGAGTAGACGGCAAACATTCTCACCAAGCCTCTCTCTAGGATAAAGTTTGTGTACTTTCGAGATAAGCTTGGTATGGTTGAGAATCAAGCCCTAGTTGAGAAGGAGTCTCAGTATTAGTGATCCTCCGTTAATGCATTTCTCTATTGAGAGATTTTTGAGGTGCAAGCCCTTGATAATGCATTTCTCTTTAAGATTTGAGGTGAAAGCCCTTGTTTCCACCCTCTGGGAGAGCCATGGTGGATGTCATGTGTGTGACTCCATGACAACATCACATGAGGGAGTCCGTGATGATTTTCTTGTACTTGTGATCAGGTGATATGCTTTCACGATGAGGTGATAAGCTCTTTTCTCACATGGATGTAGCCATGTTGATCGACATCACGATGAGGTGATATGTCTTGTATAGCTGGAAGTATTCCTCCCTAGCTGAGAGGGAGTGTTGATGATATGACAGCCGCGTGAGTATACTTCCAGATTCGAATTGAGAAATAAATTTAAATATAGCTAAAGCTATTTAAATTTATATTTGTATTGAATATTAAATATGAAGAAGTGCTTCATTGAATTATAATTAAATGAAATGATTTTATTTAATGATTAAATATATTTTATTTGGGCCAACCCTAGAAGTGGCGCGACTTTTGAAAAGTCATCCTTCTTGGCTGGGCCGACCTCACATGCCAAAAGACGTGTCTCTCACCTTGGTCGAGTGTATAAATACAAGGTGTTTATCATTCATTTAACCATCAAGTTCATTCAGCATATTTCGCATTTCCAGAGCAGCAGATCGATTCATTAGCAGCAGATCATATCTTGCAGCAGCAGGTCAATTCAAGGAGAAGCATATTGTTTGTATCTTTGCATCTAGGAGAGGTGCTATTCATTGTTTCTATTAGGCATTGTGTTGTGCCTAAGTTGTAAGCAGATTTCTGCTCTTGTTGAATATATATATAAGAGAGATTCTTGGCTGGGTTTTTTCTCCCTCGGGTTGGAGGGTTTTCCCAAGGTTTTGGCTGTGTCATTGTTACATTTTGAATTAATTTTTGCATTCTAATCTGATCATTAAAATCTGACACTTTCAATGCCAAACACAATATAGAGACACATTTTAATGGAGTTTCTTGTAGGTTTCATGGGCCTGAAGAGATATTATATTTATGGTTGGAAAAACCACAAATTATTTCATTGGTTGAGTCAAATAATAAAGACAGCTTGGTGGCAGATGTCTTTCCTAGCATTTATGGACATCTATCACTTTTATAGGTTGAAAGTGCAAGTCATAGGCAACACTGTGATAGGAATCCCGACTTTTTAATAAGATGGTTGCTTGTTTTTTTCCTAAAGTCGTTAACTGTTGAGAAATGTTGGCTAGGATACCGGAAAATTTATTTCTCAAATTGTATATGTAGTGCAAGCTGCAAGGTGGTTGTTGTTAGCTATAAATTTGTTTAGTGCCATGTACTCCTTATCCAATAGTATGACTTGCGTCAAGGTTTTGTATGGTTTTGAATCATCTCTTTAGAAAAAAATTCTACCCATTGAATGGTTCATGTAAGGTTTTTAAAAAGTTAGGGAGCATTGTCTGTATTTTAGAATTGATTATGAGGAAACAGTCTACAAAGCATTCAACATCCCTTGTTTTGATTTAGAAAAAAAAAAACATTTCCATAATGAGTTTTTGCTTTCACAGGATTGCCTGCAGTGTATGAAGAGGAATAGTTGAAGGTAGAACCTGGGGCTGTTCTTAACATTTGGTTAAAGCAGCTAGAAAAGAGACCATCATGGAATACTTGGTAAAGTGGAGACACTTGTTAGATGAAGATTCTGCCCCAGAGCTTAAAGATAGTTCTGAAATACTTGCCTAAACAATGATTGGGAGCAAGTGTACTATGGAGGAAGGCATATAATAAATGGAGGAGTAGACTTTAGTGTTTCTTGCATGAGAGAATTGTATCTTGCCATGGATTAGTTAAATTTAGGCTGTTTCCCCATTAGCTTCACTGCATAAGAATTAGGTTTTATGTAGGTCTCACGTGCATGAGGATGACTATTTTTGTCCAAGATGTTATCTACTTGGAGATTTTTCTGCATGCTTTAATGAACTTAAATTAGTAATAACCATTCTAGCCTATTAAAAACTTCTTAAATGTTGGCTCTATTCACTGAAAGGGTAGGTGTTTTTGTTGAAATTTTAGCCATGTGTTTTGATGTATTTTTCTTACTAAAAGAAAATTGATACTTATCTAATATTTAGATTCTTGTCCCCTGCTATCTAGTTTCTGCCACTTAATTCCTGCAGGTCTTAATAGAGCTGAGTAAGTGCTTGCTTGGTCTATTGGTTAATTTATATCTATATTAGATAGTTAAGAGATAGAATTATACATGTGTATCTTGTAGAAATTGGAGGATTCCTGTAATATTCATTCTTCTTACATAGTAGGATTAGATCATCTTGTGTTCCTCTAGTTTCTCCAACTTGAGAAAACCAAAAATATTGCTGTCATAAATTCTGTATGTTAGTTTATTATGGAGTCTGATTTAGATTACCTAGATTTTGTTTTTAACTACTATATTTGCAGACTTGCAGCACATGTAGAGGTGCAGCACCTGCAAATTGTGGAGTATGTTTTTAATATAGTTATCATGTGAACAAGGAAACTTTTATATTAAATTTGCTCATCAAATAATCTTATATCCGAATACTTCTTATCTGATTTTATACATAGCAGCTCTCAGATTCTTGCATAAAGTTCTACTTCTCGTTATTCATCTATGATTTGGCATTACCTTTCTTAATGCATATTAAATGCATTATTTTTGGTTGCGGCAATGCTCATGAAACATTAATCTGTCTTTAATCTTTCTGTACGCAAATAAACCACCTTTTCACTAAACTTCATTGCATCTAAGCTGATTTAGCATAAAGGAGACTGGCATTTGCTTGATCTTTGTTGTTCTTTTATTGGATGGATATTAATTGTCTTAATTGGATCATTCTCTCATGGTTATGGTATGTGAATTTTTAAGTAGGTTGGGTTTGAGATGATTGACACAATAGCACAAGCAGAAGGAATCTCAGTGAGTAGGATTCAGTATAAAGCACTGTTTGGAAAAGGTAAAGATTGTTACTCCTTTTGCACTATCTAAAAGAGCCGAGATCATTACTCTTAGACATCTCTGCAGTTCAAATTTCAATTTGTTGACATTGATACCTAGGCAAGACTGAAACACTTGGCAGTGCATTGTTTTTTTTTTTGTGTTTGGTCAAATATATCTTGGAATGCTTGGTTTACTTTAGGTGTAACCACGTGTTTCGTCGAACATCCATACATGACTTATTTGGTATTGTAACGCTCAAACTAATCTACAGTTTAAGATTGGTAACTAACTACCAGATTCAGCTGAAAAGTAACTAACTAGTTTTCTTGCTAGGGTTCCCATTGCAATAACGAATGGAAAAGATAAACAATCTGAAACATAACTACATAAACAATTCACCAAATAACTTCCAGTTTTTCTATTTCAGCTGAAAAGAAACAATTAGCAGTCTATATAATTGAGAACCACAGTTGGTTAATAACTAACTTTTCCATTCCTTTCAAAACGAAAAGAGCATTTATTACAGCTATGAAATAAACATGCTAAAGTAATTAAAATGGAAATTAAGAGAAAGAGAAAGAGTTACAAGAAAGTACAGTCTGAAGGCCTCCTGTTGGAATGCTTGAGCAAGACTTGTCATCAAGGGAAAAAGAAGTATCATCAAGGGCTTTTCCGCCCAACCAAAGACCTACTGGTCTCCCGTGTTTCTTCAACTAAAGAAACCCGACCCTTCTCGAGGGCAGTCAATAAAGGATCACATCCATACCATCATGCGCTTTGAGTCTGGTGTCAAGAACCTATACTACCTAGGCGATCCTTCACTATAGGGTACTCCCAACTAGAAAGACCATTCTGACTAGGGGTATATCTGGTTCTTTATAGCTGACAAATGCTTAATCTAAGCATCATAACCTTGGCCAAGGATTTAATTAATAATAAGCACGTACTTTGTGCTGTCAGCATTCTCACCTTTGCTCGGCATTTAAATTCTTAATCCAATAAGTTAATAGTTCAAAGAATCCTCTTATCTCATTTTATTAACAATCAGGTGAAGATTCTATTTCTGATTTACAAAGAAGAGAATGAGGTTAAATGGCTTAGTTCAAGATTTCGTTCCTCTATAATCAATTGCAATGAGTTCATTCTTTACTGACTAGAGGACAAGAACACTTTGTCTAAATCACTGTTAAAGATTATCCTCACTTCTGTTTTATTTCAACTACTGGCCATGAATAATTTATAGGGTTTGACCCAGATTTAGAAACCCAAAGAAGTTATATTTTCTCGAGACCCATCTCTTAATCTTATTCTTCTTAAAATCAGGAGAAGATACTTGTTACTGACTTGCAGAGGAAGAAATAGATCAAAGGTCTCTACACCAAATTTAGTGTCTTACAAAACAGAGGTATTTAACTCAGAGAGGAGAGGAAATTATTCTCGATTCCAATTCGTGTGATAAGAGAACATAGTAAAGAGAAGATTACAACTTTGGCATTGACGAAATAATTCACAAAACATTTTGGGTAAAAGATTGGATTAACAATCAGGTTCGAGAATAATTAAGAAGAATATATTCAAGTGCAAGTCGATATATCAACACCGGTCATGACTAAACAAGCAAGAGTCTTTTAGCGGATAAAATTCAGATATTATGCAAGGAACCGATATCATTTAACTACAAACAAGACAATGAGTTTCACTGAATTGCTAACCAACGCTTGGTGTTTACAAGGATGAAATTAAGAACCTTTCAAAGCATGAGATTAAACAATTAAAAGACACTCATACATGCTTGGAGACACGATTCAACAGTCCAAGAATTCTCTGGCGTCTTCTTCCAAGAACAGGATGTAAGCTTTAGAATTACAGTTCTTCACAAACCTGAGAGGAGAGATAGAAATGGCTTCCTTAAGAGCTTGGAAAGATTTCTTTCTTTTTCTTGCACCAGCTTGATAGTGAATGAGTGCAAAAGAAAAGGCGTTCGCTAGGGTGAATCAATGGAGCAATGAAATTAATAGAAAGGCCGATTGCTAGAGGAGAAGAGAGAGAGAAGTCGAGCAGAATAACAGTCTGACAAGGTAGCCAAGAGAATGCCAAAAATCAAGATTGCCCAAGCCAATGCGAATGTGGAAAAGAATGCAATCTACTGAAAGTCGATGCAAAAGTGGTAAGAGAGAAAAGAGTGAAGCCGACGGAAATTATCCATCCCATGCCGTTCGAATAAGAGAGATCATTCTCAGATCAAAGCCCGAGAAAGAAAGCCAAAACCATACATGATTTCCCAAAAAGAGTCCGCATCTATTCTTCCTTGAGCTTTTTGATCAAGAAGAGAGGCCAGGGTGGTAGAGGTTACCGCCACAACATAAACGGATCTTGCCTCCTCTCAAACTCATGAATTTAAAAAAAAATATTCCAATGTTTTGAATAATTATTTAATTTCATTTTACATTACAAAAAGCGCTTAAGAGAAGAACGATGATATATAATTTAAGTTGACTTGTTTTTCTTATAATTTAATTAAGTGATAAATAGCCAAGGTTACGACTTCAATATAGCTATCATACACTGACTCAAGGCTTGGTGATATTTTGATCCTTTATTAACTACGACCTCTCCTTGATGATATTTCCATTTTCCCTTGGGTGTTGACGATCCTGCAACCACTTGACAAAGGAATAGGGTTAGACCGTTCTCGTTATCATTAACAAAATAAAAACTCTTCAACGCTTTCACTATGAACATATATAAAAAAATCATCCATAATTATAGTTATAACTAATAAATTAAAAATTCTTTCCCAATTTCACATTCTCATGAAAGGTAGTTAATCACAACGGACATAACGACCATAATTACATTGCCATAATCTTGTTCAAGACAAAAGGGATGTAACAGGTATTTCAATGAATAATTCTCATTAATAATGTTAGGATATGGTTCATGTAAAATAGTATATCCACATACCAAATGTCATGTTATCTTCTTTACTTTCACCTGTGTTGTATTTATTGAACCTTTAAATTTATCTCATTCTATGGACATGATACATTTCATAATCAACTATAGTCCAAATAGAATAAACAAAAGAGTTGTTTGCCACCTTGTGGTTGGGCACTAAAAGAACATTCTTTAGCATATACCCAAGGATAACAACATCGCTTTGGAAAATAACCTTAACTATTCAAATCATATTGAACCAAACATCATTGAATCATCTCAAGATGTAAGAAATGCTTTTGATTACAATCTAGAAGCATGTGAAGTGTTGGATACACCCCAACCAATTTAGAGGGTGATTCTTATTTTGGCAATGGCATGTGAGATATTGTGTGTGTAGGAGTTAATTATTCTCCAAGGAATTGTATTATTATGGATTGCGGAATTTTAACATTTTGGTGGCAAAGTGCCTTTTTATATACGTCTAAGAGATAAAACCTTTTATATATCACATTAACTTGGGCATAGAAAGCAAACTACCCACAATTGTAAATTGACCATGCAAATAAAATCACCTAACAAGGGGTCATGCTTCACCTTGGATGGGTAATCCATTAATTCTCAACTCATAGCTTGCTTTTTGAAGCAATCCACTAAGAATGAAAGGATAAAAAACAAATAATACCAATGTTCACAAACTGTTAGTTTTAGGATCAGAAATGCAAACAAGCAGAAGATATAACACATAAGACAATGAACACAGTGATTACCTTGGGAAAACCCTCCTACTCGAGGGAGGAAAAAACCCAAGAAAGAATATTCTCTTATATATCAGAATAATAAGTACAGAACATTGCTTACAAATCAGGCCCTAGACAAGGCCGAGTCTAATACAAAGAATAGAGACACCTCTCGACAAATGATGATACTTCTTTTAGAATCAAATCTGCTGCTAAGAATGGCGAACTGTTGCTGAAGTGCGAATTGCTGTAGAAGATATATTTGAATTGGAGTGAATTAACTTGATGATCAAATGGGAGGACTCTATCCTCTTCATATACCAAGCTAGGCGGTTTCCTCTCTAGGGCTGACCTAGAACAAATGTAATTTTATTTATATAACAAAGGCCGACCTGCCTTGTGGTAAATATTTTTAAGGAGAAAATATCTCCCGTTGCTACAACACTAACACTCCCTCTTAGCTAGGGAGGTATTTTCCAGATATCCTCGTCATGGAGTCTCTCAACATGACGCCCACAATGGCTACACCCATTTGTGGAAAACCACATCTCAGTCTCAGAGATGTCCCAGAGTTCATCACGGCGTCTCTCAATGTGATGTCCACAATGGCTACTCCCATTTGTGGAAAGAAACACATCGTCATGGAATCTCTCAACATGACGTCCACAATGGCTACTCCCATGTGTAGAAAGAAACACATCTCAGACTTAGAGATGTACAAGGGTTCATCATGAAGTCTCTCAACGTGATGTCGTCATGGAGTCTCTCAATGTGATGTCGCCATGGAGTCTATCAACATGACGTCTACAATGGCTACTCCCATGTGTGGAAGGAAACGCATCTGAGTCTCAGAGATGTACAAGGGTTCATCATGGAGTCTCTCAACGTGATGTCGTCATGGAGTCTCTCAACATGACGTTTCATCTCAGTCTCAGAGATGAACAAGGGCTTGCACCTCATATTTCTCTCTAAGACAGAAATATACACTACAAGGGCTTTCACCTCATATTTCTCTGTCTTAGAGAAATATAGACTACAAGGGCTTTCATCTCATATTTCTCCGTCTCAGAGAAAAATACATTACAACAAATCTTCATGATGATGTGACTCCCTTTGAAGCTCCGAGTACTTGCATCAACCTTCTGACCTCCTTGTCCAAGATTGCCTGCAATGCTTGCCTTAGAGGAATGGTTTCCAACACACACCTTCGACACTACTGACTTGCGAGAGTTCAGGACTGTCCTTCTCAACCTCATCCCAGATCACCCTATTTTGAATAGGTTTGCGGAGCTACCAATGTCAAATCCAAATTGATTGTCTTGTGCAATTTTGTTCTCTACAACTGAAGAGGTCTTCCAAGGACTTTAGCACCTGTCCTTGCAACACTACAACCCACTTAGTTGACACCTTTACTTCTTCTCATTGAGTCACAAAACTCCCTCTTGATCCCTGCCTCAATACAGAGATTGCAAAGAAATCCTCTGGAAGTGAACTCCCCTCCATTGACATGATCTCAATTTGTGCCTAGAATTTAACTCCCTCTAAAAGGCAAGAGTGTAATCGAGGGATGAATCTATATCTCCAAGAATCCAACATCCTTTTGCTCCTCGATCCATCCTGTCATGTCTTCTGGTATGTTACAGTTACATGCAAACTTCATATCTTCTGAAACGAGTGTTAGGCTCCATCTTGCTTGTCATACATTCCCGATCCAACTTCAATTCCTTATTAACTCAGTATGTAAATTTTGTCTTAATTGGCCTTGCTCTATTCCAAACTCCAAATACTTGAATTATTTTGCATAGACTTGAATTATTCTGCGCTCAACATTGTCACACAAGTTGAGATATGAGCCGCATTTGATAAAATAGGGAAGCGTGGCCTCTTTAATTAAATCCACCTCTCTTTACATCTCAACTCTCTCCAAACCATCTTTGTTCTATTCGCTCAAAGTGATAGAATAACATTCGAATTTCTCTTGCGATTCCAACAAGTAAATGACGTCTCCCTACTTTATTGCCACAAACCTTCCTTTAAGCTATAATTCCCTTGACAAGCTTGATACCTTCTAAAATCACATGGCAATTTTCTGTATGTTTGTTTGATATCACATGGCTCTCTTCATGTCTTATATTTCTGACGGACTATCTGAAGGAAAACCACCAGGATGGCGGATAATATACCATGCAAGGTTATCAACCCGAGCATGTAAAGCTCCTTTGAAGTGGCGATGGCATAAAACTCCACATCACCTTGATGGGTCCCACACAACTCTCATCTCCATATTGGTGGCAAACTTAAATAATATGAACTTGCCTGATTCTTTTAATTGAGATAGTTTCCCACAACTAATTAAAGCGACCTTCACACGCCTACAAAAATCTTCATATAGCGGCAAGAGGCATAAGCATCGACTTTAATCTTGAAGCAGCTCTCAGTTTTTTTTGAAGCACTTAATCGGGATTCATATCCTCAATTCCTTCAATTAGTTATACATCGCCGCTTTTTTCTTTTTCTTTTTCTAGCATGATGACTCTTTTAAGAGATTTATGAGTCTCCATAAACTGCGACTGAGAGTTAATGCATACAAATGCGACTCCAATTAGAATAGGCGGTTACCGGAAAAATGATCATCGACGACTCTTTGCAGCTTCTAAATAATTTGCTCAGCTCTCAACAATTCTCAGTAATTATTTTCCTGAGCGGAGGTATACCCGAATCTTCCCAAAGCCTGTCAGATAGTCATCTTCTGTGGCACCTCTTGCAATAGCTGAGTTTCAAAATACCATAAGACATCGGCTCCCTTTCTCATTCACCAATTGGCTTCTATCAATACCATGGGGTAAGCTGCATTCCTGTGTGCAGAGAGCAATAGTCTAAATGGCATCGACTTAGGATTTGCTTCATTCCACATTTCTTCCATTGGCGTGCTAGACTTCTACGAATAATTATTGACGCTTTCATATAAGTGCTCCCCCACGACGAAAGACCAAATGGCTCCATATTTTAATTTTGCAAATCCTGAAGCTTTAATCTGAAGCGGACTCCTTCCAGAACAAGCGTCCCATTGATATAAAGTAATGGTAGAACAAGCGGATATACAGATAAAGCCTGAATGTGAAACTCAAAGCTCGATATAATGTAATGGCAGATAGAATTGAAATTTTTGGCACAAGTTCCTTATTCTCACGATTGGAGGATTTTTCCACGGCTCCTTACAAAATCCCGACTCTCTCAGAATGTTAAGCAGATCTTGATAACACCCGCATAAGCCATAGAAGAAACGACAGAAGAAATAATAAGCAACGGTTACAAGAGCATAATGCGTTAACACATTTTTGGATACGAATTTTCAATTGTAATGGCTCCAAGAGTAATTCAGACCATCTCCAATTTCCCATACTCTGCCTAGCGTATATGTTTGTGTAATAGAGCGATTACCTTCTACACATTGCCTCATCTCTCGCACTTGGATATTCAAAACTGAAGCCTTAGTAAACATAGTGTATGTCGAATTCCTTCAGAATGCTTTAAACAAATCTGATCAGATCTCTTCTAAACCCGCTCTGATACCATGTTAGTTTTAGGATCAGAAATGCAAACAAGCAGAAGATACAACACATAAGACAATGAACACAGTGATTACCTTGGGAAAACCCTCCTACTCGAGGGAGAAAAAAACCCAGCAAAGAATATTCTCTTATATATCAGAATAATAAGTGCAGAACACTGCTTACAAATCAGGCCCTAGACAAGGCCGAGTCTAATACAAAGAATAGAGACACCTCTCCACAAATGATGACACTTCTTTTAGAATCAAATCTGTTGCTAAGAATGGCAAACTGCTGCTGAAGTGCGAATTGTTGCAGAAGATATATTCGAATTGGAGTGAATTAACTTGATGATCAAATGGGAGGACTCTGTCCTCATTATATACCAAGCTAGGCGGCTTCCTCTCTAGGGCCGACCTAGAACAAATGCAATTTTATTTATATAACAAAGGCCGACCTGCCTTGTTGTAAATATATTTAAGGAGAAAATATCTCCCGCCGCTACAACACTAACACAAACAAGGTTGCTAGGAGATTGGTATTGGTATTGGTACGGGAGACTGGTACCGCTACTGATACAACTATTTTTGAAAATAGGAGATGAGGGTACTCAAAGATATCATTTAAATTTTTATTTTTTTAATAAATTAGTAATTTATAGAAAATATCATGACATTGAACTTTCAAAATAAGAGAGGTGGTAAAGTTTAACAATGAACATTAACTTTAAAGTTTAAATACACAAATGAAAAATGTCATTGTGTCAAAGAGTCAAAGAGTTCATAATTCACATTACATATTGAAATTCAAAAATGTTGATAACTTGATAGTTTGATAGGCTGATACGCAAACACAAAACAAAAATCAGAAATCTATCATCTACATTTCTATGTCATGATTATCCATATCAAGGTCCTCAACTATGACGCTCTCCAAATACTCATCACTCTCAAACTCAGGTTCCTCTACTTGTAGTAAAACTGGGGGTAAATCACTAAGGCCATCTGCTTCAACCACTTCATCCACCATTGCTGCAACTTCTCCATCAAGTGAAATTTGGTCCCATTTTGCTAAAGGACCCTCCTTGTACCCAAGATCTACACGAGAGAGAAGATAAAGTGAGCTATGAATGTACTCCAAGTTCTCTACTTTCTTTGACCCTAATCGGTTTCTCTTTAGTGAATGAATAAAACCATAAGTACTCCAATTTCTCTCACAAGATGAAAAGCTAGCTACTTGTGAGAGTAATCTTATTGCAAATGATTGCAATTCAGGGGTTTCACCTCCATGGTTCCACCACCACTCTATATGGTCTTTCTTTGCTTGCATACCATATAAAGCTTCCACGGAAGAAAAATCACCATGCCCATGTGAAAACTTATTCCATTGACTCCTCATAATTGAAGCATCCTCACCTCGGCCATAAATCTTTTTTATTGCAGCCCAAAATCCCTTCATTACCTCTCTATCCTCATATGGAGCCCTCTTATTGGTCACTTGTATATTATGCCATGTAGGATTTAAGGCATAGGCAACACAATGAAGGGGCGTGTTAAGTTTGTTTCATCTTCCACTGTAACTTTTCTTCTATCAAAGGATATAGAGAAATATATTTTGCATTTGTTATTTTCTTGACTCTTTCACACATGGAATTTATTTCTTCATAAATTTCTCCCAAACATGGCTTGTTTGAATCTGCAAATTTGATCACCTCACATATGGGCTTAATAAAGTCCACACCAAATTTAACATAAGCCCAAAAATGGTAATCAAGGACCATACCTCTCACCTCGACTGTAGTATATGATGTAGATTTTCTCCAAGCTGCCCATGCATCACTAACTACTCTGGAACACAAAGCTCCTTTGACTTAACAAAGACGGTCAAGAAGAATAAAATAAGAAGCAAACAGTGTATCAACAGGTTTGAGAAGTTCCACTTTGGCAAATTTTCAATAAATGGCTTGTGTGTGGTGATGGTTACATATGAACATCTATATTTTTCTACCCTTTTCTATGAGATCTAAAATCCATTGGAACTTGGGAAGATGTTTCAATTGTCATAGGAGTCTTCAGGAGACGTCGAGAGATGTTTGCCCGCACCCCCTACGAATGGGGGCATCTTTGGGCACGCCCTTGGTACCAAAGATGCGTACTAGGGGCCCAAAGACATGTCTCCTGGTAACCTTGTTCACAAATGACCAAAGTAGGTCAACGGGAGTCAAAGATACATTCAGTTACAATATGGTACTAGGAAGAATCCAAGATCATAAAAGTGCCAAAACATTACGAGCTAAAGCAAAGAAAATAAAAAAAGAGAGGGAAGACCAAAGTTAGTTAAATCCTACACCATAAGATGTAAGTACAAGTACAAAAACCCACGTGGGAGAAGGATGTTTCATTGAAAGATGGAGATTGTAGTCGGCCAAGAGTGTACTTGGTCGACCGTGAGTCGATGTAGCCGGCCGAGAGTGTACTTGGTTGGCTGTGAGTCATAAGTAAATAAGACTTTAGTTAATATTGGTAATCCATGTACTTATGTTATGTACGTGTCATGTTAGTTAGTTGTCTTGAGAACAGTTCCTGACGAAGTAATTAGTTTTAATGAAGGGACACGACGGTTGGTACCTCAACCACCGCTAGCGTACTATATGTACTTGAGTCATGTAGTCGGGAAACATTACGGTTCTACTATGCTATGCTATGTTTTGTCTGGAGACATTATGATGTAATTGCCAAATACTGAATAAAGAAATATATCTATGTTCTGTGCAATTGCCATGTGATTATTAAATGTTGTCAATGTTATTTTATATTTCCGTTTACTCAGTACGTCATTGTACCTGTAGCGAGTAAACATTTGGCGCCGTTGCCTAAGCAAATCCGGAAAACTCCCAGACAAGAGAATGGCGTTGTGATGGGGCAGTCGACCGAAGGGCCGGTACAAGCAAACGAGGATTGTGAAGACGCTCTGACGGAAGACCTCTGTAGTCTGTGGAAAATCTCGTTAAAGGACCACGTACAAAGGGAGGCTCTTAGGCGAGAGATCCCTCAGGCGATCATTTGGGATAGACTGTGCATCAACGAAGAGGCCGACCACCTTCTTACCAGACTGCGGAGACTGATAGCACACCACTACATTATCTTACAGGATCTCCGGGCTGAGAGGGATTAGGAACGTCGAAGGCAACAAATATTGCAGTGGTACGAAGAACGAACCAAACGAGAAGAGGAGGAACGAGACACTAGCCGGAGACATACCCCTTGCAACCAACAATGATCGCGTGAATGACCTATAATGCCCGTACGGCCAAACAAAGACAAGAACTGAATACCATTCGGGCATGAAGCTGAGGAGGAAAGGATTCGGTGATCACTGAGAGCACAAGAGCAAGAAAACCGGTGACGAAGATTAAGGCAAGTTGATAAGGAGTTAAATGAAGATTTAATTGAAATAAACCAAAGTATATAAAGAACAAATGCTAATCTCGAGAAGATAGACCAATCCATCAGTAGAGCACATCATAATTTTGTGGAAGGGAGGGACGAAGGAACCTTCATCACCTCGTATGTAGAAAGATATAAAAGCCGAGAAAATGAAAATGAATTGAGTGGAGAACTTGAGAACAACATTCGACGCATTCGAGAGTTGTCCATATCGGACGATGACGAAGGGTTGAGGACTGGGAGATCTGAGCCCAACACCCCTTGGCAGAGGGAGCACCAGAGTGGAACCCAGGAGACTCAAGGTGTCGAGGACGCTGACGGAAGATGTGGGAGTGACTCGTATGTGGCCGAGAGTACAAGTGACAGACCGGAACGTAACGGGGAAATCGGTCTAGTTGGGTCCAATACACAAGGAGGACAGCGGGGAAGGATGGTGACTCCAGAGCGGTAGAAGTTGTCGAAGTTTATGGGGAATGGGCTAGAGGATCTAGCATGACATTGTAAAACATGTGAAACAATCTGGATAGCCAACGGACAGGATGATCCGGATCACTAGCTGAAAGCATTTTCGGCGACACTCAGAGATAGTGCCATCGACTGGTACTCAGAATTGGACCAAGCAAATAAAGCTACATGGAGATTACTGAAGCAAGCATTTCAAGATGAATTCAGACTCTTGAGGGATGATAGCGAGAATGTAGCAAAGATCTACAATACCAAGCAAGGGAAGCACGAGAGTGTGCGTACCTATAATCGAAAAGTGAAGGATCTGGTGGGAAAATTGGAGACACAACCAACGGATGGTCTAAAGAAGCGATGGTTCATCGAAGGCTTGCTTCCGTCGTTGATGAAGAAGATGAAAGTCGTGCCTCCGTCGTCGTACGCTGAAGCGTACAATCGAGCGATGAATATAGAAAGCGAAAACAAAACATCCTCTCGAGGGAAAAAGAAGACAAACGACGAGGAGAGTATGGATGACAACGACGGTGAATCCAAGACCGTACAAGCACTCAAGAAAGATATGATGCGAATGATGAAAGAATTGAAGGCCGACAAAGAGAGTACGAGGGAAGCATGTGAACTGTGGTGTACAAACTGCAATGGGGAAGGTCACACGAAGGCGAACTGTCCGAAGAAGTTATTCTGTGATATATGCCAAGTGATGGGACATTTTGTCAAGGAATGCCCATACAACTTAAAAGCCAGAAGTGCACAAGTACTCTTCGCTCAAGGAGAACCGTCGACATTGCCGAACACACCACCGAAGCCCCAGTACAATAGCAATGCATCCCCTGGAGGTTACCAAAGCAACATAAGTCTGAGGAACAAAATACAGTATGATGGTAAAGGACAACCCATGATACAATGCCAGAAGTGCAATGAATGGGGTCACTTCGCCAAGGACTGCTAGAACGGTCAAGGTTTGGGAGGAAGATTGTGTAAGTGGTGTGGACCAGGCGACCATGAAGATAGTGAATGCCACAAGCAGAAGGGTATCCATATGTTGGAAGTAGAAGAACAAGAGGTACTGGCGATCACTAGAGCGCCAACAAAGAAGGCAACCTACCCAGATCCACTTATGGAAAAACAAAGGATGAAGGAAGCAAAAGCCGAAGTGGAATTGGCGATGGCAAAGAAGAACAAAATATCTCTGGAAAAGCCAGAAACCTCTCGGCGGTCGGAGGTGGAAACCAACATCGTATGACAGGTACTACAGACCATCGTACCGATCAAAGTAACTGACCTTCTCCAAATGTTGCCGCAGTTGGGACTGACAATGACAAACGTCCTCGGGGATGTCAAGCAATCGCAATCGGAGGACCGAAGGCAAGAATTGATCCCAAATTCACCACCATATGTTGAACAAACCATTGACCCTGTACTGCTCACTACGAACATAGGGAAGATGCCGACGGTTGTGCAAATGGAGATCGAAGGGAATATCTTGACAAATACTATCGTCGACAGAGGATCAGGAGTCAACGTACTGCTCGAAGACACATGGAAGAGCCTCAAAAAGCCTACACTCTGGACACCGACATTCCAACTCGTCGGTGCCGATCAACATGGTATCAAGCCGTTGGGAACACTAATGGCGCAAAAGGTGATGATCGGGACAACAATTTTTGCTAAATTTTGTCGTCATCCCATTACAAAGGAAAGCGTACGATGCACTGCTTTGGAGAGGATGGTTGATAGCCACCAAGGCAAATCATAATTGGAAGAGGAACACTCTCAATCGAGAACAATGGGCGGAAGTACATCATCGACTTGAAGAACCAAGCCGTGAGCGAAGAATTGGCTTCCTTCGGGTCAGAATCAGATGGAGGTGAGTCGGATGTGGACGAAGGAAGGAAAGCTATGGAATCGAACATCGAAGGGTTCTTGAACTAGAGAGTTGTTCGGAGGACGAGACAAGCTCGTTGAATGGCTTATTTCATTGATAGATGGAAGACTATGAAGTGTTCCACCGAGAGAGTAACATACTACAGATCGGGGAAATCAAGCAAGAAGAGAAACAGGGCACGTCCAACTAGACACTTCTGGCCGAATACAGAGAGTACAAAGAAGGAATATCAGAACCGGACGATACGCCCGGTCCACAAATCCGAACAGGTACGAGATGGAAAAATTGTGTTGGAGCCAAAAAATGAAAAAAATAAAGTAGAAAAATTTAAAAAATTAAAAATGAAGAGAGAGAAAAAGGAGACAGAGGAGAGAAGAAAAAGGCGACGAAGGAGAAAAAGAAGACGGGGAGAGAGAAAAGAGACAGAGGAGAGAGAAAATAAAGACAATGAGAAAGAAGACGGAGGAGAGAGAAAACAAAGACAAAGAAGGAAAAACTAATGGAGGAGAGAGAAAAATGACAAAAATAAAAAATTAGAAAAATATTAAGGAGATGGAGAAAAATTGTAAAAAAGGAGAAAATTAAAAGAATTAAAAGAAAAGTGTTAAATGAAGAAAATATTAAAGTGGGAAGTGTTGAAAAATTAAATAATATGGCCAGTTAAAGTGAAGAAAATAAAAATTCGCCAAGCCCCAGCTATCAAGGATGTACGGCCATTTAAAGAAATTGGCAAGAAAAATAAAGTTTGGCAAAAGATTAAAAGCATCAAGGTAGTACAGCCATTTGGTGAGAACAAAAGTTTGGCGAAAATCAAAAATTGCCGAGAGGACAGAAAAGAGAAAGCCGTACGACAACAAGAAAGCACTAGTAGGCGAAGTTTGGCGAATAGAAGGGAAGACTATAAGAAGTGCGATCAGGAAGGAAGGCAAGACAAAGTCACCATACTGTCCCAACAAGAAAAAGCTGTACGAGGGAGAGTTAAAAAGGATGTACGATGTTATGATCTAGAGACCTCACGAAGCAAAGGAGAGATCGTACGAAGTAAAAAAGGGAAGAGTGCTGTACAATCTAATAAAATATGTGTCGTACCTAGCAAAGAGAAAGAGGCCGTACATTGGGTGCCAAGAGCCATACAACTGGAGGAGGAGAAGTTAGTACGCCAAGAGTTAGTCGTACGAGTTGAGAAGGAGACAAGGCCGTACGGTGGTAAGAAACAAGTTGACAGTAACCATACAGAGGACAACTAAACAGGCCGTACGCACAAACCAATTTGCTCAGGTCGTACGCCTGACACAGAAGAAGGCCATACGCTGGAAGTAGGAGGCCGTACGACCAAGCAAGGAGGAAGCTGTATGCTTTGAGAAGGAGGCCGTACGCCCAGGCAAAGAGGAAGTCGTACGCTTGCATCAGAGGAAGGTTGTACGGGTGGATCATAAGGTTGTGCGGTTGAAATAGGAGGAGGACATACGCTTTAAACAAGAAGAGGCCGTACGCATAAGGCAGGAGGTCATACACACAATGGAGGAGGAGGCTGTATGTATCAAAAAGATCGTACCATCTGTCGAACCACCCAACATTCAGGCCGTACCACTTATCGACCTTGAAAATTTAAAGCGACAATATTGCAAACAGTTCATAGCTGTACCATCCATCGACTGGAGCCTTCAACAACAACAAATAAAGATAGTACCAAGTATCAAAGTTTGTAAAAGGCAAGCCATATCAAGCATCGACCTGGAAAAAGTAAAGTCTAAGAAGGTTGGGGGTTGCCCCTGGACCCTGCGACGCCCCTCGACCTCGCTGGGGGTGTTGCCCCCAGATCCCCATCAAATTTATTGGAATTGCCAAATTGCAGTACAACCAGCCATCATAGTACAGTCACAGGAGCAGTTGGTTGTCGAGTAGATGAGAGTTGCAGCTCTCAAGGAGAAGTTGGCAAAGAGAGACGGAGTATTGGGTGAGAGTGACAATCAGTTGGCAAAGAAGGATCAGCTATTGGTAGAAAAAGATACACAGGTGTTTACTCACTACGGGTACAATGACGTACGGAGTAAACGGAGATATAAAATAACATTGACAGCATATAATAATCACATGGCAATTGCACAGAACATAGATATACTTCTTTATTCAGTATTCGGCAATTACATCATAATGTCTCCAGACAGAACATAGCATAGCATAGTAGAACTGTAATGTTTCCCAACTACATGACTCAAGTACATAAAGTACGCTAGCGGTGGTTGAGGTACCAACCGTTGCATCCTTTCCTTATAACTAATTGCTTCGTTAGGAACTTAATTCCCGAGACAACTAACCAACATGACACATACATAAGTACATGGATTATTAATATTAACTAAAGTCTTATTTACTTATGACTCATAGCCAACCAAGTACACTCTTGGCCGACTACATCATCCCCCTCACAAAGTAGTCGTCTTCCAGACGACTGAAAACCAAAAATGCCAACTCGAGTTCCTGCTTGGTGCTTGCCAATTCCTTGTCTTTTCCCTGTGGCTGATTCTCCCTCTCAGCTGAAAGTTGCTGCACATCAGCCACCTGTGTATCTTTTTCTACCAATAGCTGATCCTTCTTTGCCAACTGATTGTCACTCTCACCCAACACTCTGTCTCTCTTTGTCAACTTCTCCTTGAGAGCTGCAACTCTCTCATTTGCTCAGCAGCCAACTGCTCCTGTGACTGCTCTATGATGGTTGGTTGTACTACAATTTGGCAATTCCAATAAATTTGATGGGGGTCTAGGGGCAACGCCCCCAGCGGGGTCAAGGGGCAGTGCCCCCTGCGGGGGTCGCTGCCCTCGTGGGGTTTGGGGGTAGAGCCCCCAACGGGGTCTGGGGGCAGTTCTCCCAGCGGGGTACACATAACTCCATTCAACGCCTCATTTTCATGAATTTCCAAGAGACACAAACCAATGCTGATACAACCAAAAATTAGAGATTTTGCACTGTTTAATTGACGGGTGATGTTCTCTGTCGTACTCTCTGTGAGGTTCTCTCGTACACCCTTCACCTTCACTTGTAGAGATTTCTTTTGTTTCAGTCGTATGACTTTCTTCACATTCACTCGCACAAACTTCTTTTGTTTCAGTCATACGGACTTCCTGCTTGCCCAACGTATGAACTTCCTGGTTGCACAACCTACAGAATCCTTGTTCTGTCGTACGATCTCCTTCCCATGGCGTATGGGTTCCTCTTGATTTCTGTACAACCTCCTAGTCGTACGACCCTCTTTCTCTGTGCCACCCGTACGATGTCCCTCTTCTTCCAGTGTATGGCAAATGAATTAGCTCGTACGGACTTTCGCTCCGAGTTCCCTCTTGGCTGCCGTACGTGCTTTGTCTCCTGGCGTATGACTCCCTCTTTCCTTCTCCGTACATATTTTTCCATATGGCGTACAAACTTCTTTTCTTCACCTCGCCCTTCCTCACTTCGTACGACTGATGTTTTTACTCGTACAAACTTTTCACCGTGTATTGAATATCCTTCCATTCGTACAACTCTTAAATCAAGTCTTTGTATGACTTTTGCCTTGTGTATTCTTCGTACGACAGTGGTATCATGATATAGTACGGCCTTTACTTTAGTATTTTTCTTGTTTCGTATGGTTGGTTTCTTTTGTTGAGGTCATACGGGATTCTTTTCTTGGCTTTGTGTGAGTTCCTCCAAACTCTTTGTGTCCCTTCGCCTATTTGATTTATTATTTTTTAATGGCTCGCCTTTACTTGGTGGCTGTACGGGCTTCTTTCTTGCATGGGTTTTGATATTTTTTCTCATTTTTCCTAATTTTCCATTTTTTCCACTTTTCTCCTTTTTTACAATTTTTTCTCCATCTCCTTTACTTTTTTCTAAGTTTTTATTTTTTTCGTCCTTTTTCTCTCTCCTTCGTCAATTTTTCCTTCTTTGTCTTTGTTTTCTCTCTCCTTCGTCTACTTTCTTATTGTCTTTATTTTCTTTCTCCTCTATCTCTTTTCTCTCTCCCCCGTCTTCTTTTTCTCTCTCCTCCATCTTCTTTTTCTCTCTTCATTTTAAATTTTTTTTAATTCTTGTGCTTTATTTTTTGGCTCCAACACAATTTTTCTATCTCGTACCTATTCGGATTTGTGGACTGGCGTATCGTTTGGTTTTGATATTCTTTCTTTGTACTCTCCATACTCGACCAGAAGTGTCTGGTTGGACATGCCTTGTTTCTCTTCTTCGTTGATTTCCTCGATCTGTAGCATGTTACATTCTCGGTGGAACACTTCATAGTCTTCCATCTGCCAATGAAATAAGCCATTCAGTGAGCTTGTCTCGTCCTCTGAACAACTCTCAAGTTCCAGTACGCCCTCAGCATTCGGTTCCAATGTCTTCCTTCCTTCATCAACATCTGATTCCCCTCCGTCTGATTCTGATCCGGAGGAAGCTAATTCTTCTCTCACGGCCTGGTTCTTCAAGTCGATGACGTACTTCCACCCTTTGTTCTCGATCGAGAGTGTGTTTCTCTTCCAATTATGATTTGCCTTGGCAGCTATCAGCTATCCTCTCCCAAGTAGTGCATCATACGCTTTCCTCTGTAATGGGATGACGACAAAATTTAGCAAAAACTGTTGTGTCCCGATCATCACCTTCTGTGCCATCAGCGTCCCCAACGGCTTGATACCATGCTGATCGGCACCGACGAGTTGGAATGTAGGCTTCCCCAGGCTCTTCCATGTGTCTTTGGGTAGTACATTGACTCCTGATCCTCCGTCGACGATAGTATTTGTCAAGATATTCCCTCCCATCTCCATCTGCACAACCGTCGGCATCTTCCTGATGTTCGCCGTGAGTAGTACAGGATCAATGGTTTGTTCACCGTACGGTGATGAATTTGGTACTAATTCTTGCCTTCGGTCCTCCACTCGCGATTGCTTGACATCCCCAAGGACGTTTGTCATTGCCAGTCCCAATTGCGGCAACATCTGGAGAAGGTCAGTTACTTTGATTGGTATGGTGGTTTGCAGTACCTGCTGTACGATGTTGGTTTCCGCCTCCGACCGGCGAAAGGTCTTTGGCTTCTCCAGAGATATTTTGTTCTCCTTCGCCATCGCCAATTCCACTTCGGCTTTTTCTTCCTTCATCCTTTGTTTTTCCATACGTGGATCTAGGTAGGTTGCCTTCTTTGCTTGCGCTTTGGTGATCGCCAGTACCTCTTGTTCTTCTACTTCTAGCTTATGGATACCCTTCTGCTTGGGGCATTCACTATCTTCATGGTCGCCTAGTCCACACC
The DNA here is from genome assembly GCA_007115665.2 of Sequoiadendron giganteum. NCBI lineage: Eukaryota > Viridiplantae > Streptophyta > Pinopsida > Cupressales > Cupressaceae > Sequoiadendron > Sequoiadendron giganteum. The sequence continues at coordinate 834,118,933 of CM021100.1, read as the reverse complement.
ACTTACACAATCTTCCTCCAGAACCTTGGCCATTCTGGCAGTCCTTGGCGAAGTGACCCCATTCGTTGCAGTTTCGGCATTGGATCATGGACCGTCCTTTACTGTCGTACTGTATTATGTTCCTCGGACTCCTGTTGCTCCGGTAACCTCCAGGGGATGCATTGCTATTGTACTAGGGCTTTGGTGGTGTGTTCGGTGGTGTCGACGGTTCTCCTTGAGCGAAGAGTACTTGTGCACTTTTGGCTTTTAAATTGTATGGGCATTCCTTGACGGAATGTCCCATCACTTGGCAGATATCACAGAATAACTTCTTCGGACAGTTTGCCTTCGTGTGACAGTCCCCATTGCAGTTTGTACACCATAGTTCTCGTGCTTCCCTCGTACTCTCTTTGTCGGCCTTCAATTCTTTCATCATTCGCATCATATCTTTCCTGAGTGCTTGTACGGTCTTGGATTCATCGTCGCTGTCGTCCGTACTCTCCTCGTTGTCTGTCTTCTTTTTCCCTCGGGAGGATGTTTTGTTTTCGCTTTCTATATCAGTTGTTCGATTGTATGCTTTAGCGTATGACGATGGAGGCACGACTTTCATCTTCTTCCTCAGCAACGGAAGCAAGCCTTCAATGAACCATCGCTTCTTTAGCCCATCGGTCGGTTGAACCTCCAATTTTCCCAACAAGTCTTTGAGTCGCCGATTGTATGTGCGCACAATCTCATGTTTTCCCTGTTTCGTACTGTAGATTTCTGCTTCAATCTCACTGTCATCCCTTAGGAGTTTGAATTTGTCCTGAAAGGCCTTCTTGAGTAATCTCCATGTAACTTTCTATGCTTGGTCCAACTCTGAGTACCAATCGATGGCACTATCTCTGAGTGTCACCGGAAAGGCTTTCAACCAATGATTCGGGTCATCTTCTCCATTTGCTATCCTGATTGTCTCACATGTTTTGCAATGTCAAATTGGATCCTCTGACCCATTCCCCGTAAACTTCGGCAACTTTTGCCGCTCTGGAGTCACCATCCTTCCCCACTGTCCTCCTTGTGTATTGCACCCGACTGGACTAGTTTCCCCGTTACATTCCGGTGCGTCACTTGCACTCTCGACCACGTACGAGTCACTCTCTCGCCCTCCGTCAGCGTCCTCGACACCTTGAGTCTCTTGGGTTCCACTCCGGTGCTCCCTCTGCCAAGGGGTCTTGGGCTCAGATCTCCCAATCCTCAGACCTTCGTCGTCGTTTGATATGGACAACTCTTGAATGCGTTGGATGTTGTTCTCAAGTTCTCCACTCAATTAATCTTCATTTTCTTGGCTTTTATAGTTTTCTACGTATGGGGTTATGAAGGGTTCCTCGTCCCTCCCTTCCACAAAACTCTGGTGTGCTCTACTGATAGATTGATCTATCTTTTCAAGAGTAGCATTTGTTCTTTTTATACTCTGACTTATCTCAATTAATCTTCATTCAACTCCTTATCAACTTGCCTTAATCTTTGCCGCCGGTTTTCTTGCTCCTGTACTCTCAATGATCGCCGAACTCCTTCCTCCTCTGCTTTGTGCTCGAATGGTATTCGGTTCTTGTCTTTGTTCGGCTGTACGGGCATTACAGATCTTTCACGTGATCATTGTTGGTTGCCAGGGTATGTCTCCGGCTAGTGTCCCGTTCCTCCTCTTCTCGTTTGGTTCGTTCTTCGTACCGTTGCAAGATTTGCTGCCTTCGGCGTTCCTGATCCTCCTTCGCTCGAAGGTCTTGTAGGATGATTGAATGGCGGGCCAATAATCTTGGCATGCAGTGGAGAAGGTGATCAACCTCGTCGTTCACTTCAAGTCGATCCCAAACAACTGCCTCAGGGATTTCTTGCTTGAGGGCTTCCCTCCGTATGTGATCTCGTAGGGATATGTTCCAGAGTTTTATCAAATCCCATGTCAAGTTGTCCTCTCTTTCTTCATTAGTCTCTATGGGCTCCTCCGCCGGTCGGCCCATTACACTGCCATTGTAATGAGTGCTTCCTTGGTCCACTTAGGCAACGACGCCAAATGTTTACTCACTACGGGTACAATGACATACGGAGTAAACGGAGATATAAAATAACATTGACAGCATATAATAATCACATGGCAATTGCACAGAACATAGATATACTTCTTTATTCAGTATTTGGCAATTACATCATAATTTCCCTAGACAGAACATAGCATAGCATAGTAGAACTGCAATGTTTCCCGACTACATGACTCAAGTACATAAAGTACGCTAGCGGTGGTTGAGGTACTGACCGTCGCGTCCCTTCCTTATAACTAATTGCTTCGTCAAGAACTTAATTCCCGAGACAACTAACCAACATGACACATACATAAGTACATGGATTATTAATATTAACTAAAGCCTTATTTACTTATGACTCATAGTCGACCAAGTACACTCTCGGTCGACTACAATAGGTGGTTGATGTGCAGCGACTTTCAGCCGAGAGGGAGAGTCAGCCATAGGGAAAAGACAAGGAATTGGCTAGCACCAAGTAGTAACTTGAGTTTGCATTTTTGCTTTTCAGTCGTCTGGAAGACGACTACTTTGTGGGGGGGATGATGTAGTTGGCCGAGAGTGTACTTAGTCGGCTATGAGTCATAAGTAAATAAGACTTTAGTTAATATTAATAATCCATGTACTTATGTTATGTACGTGTCATGTTAGTTAGTTGTCTCGGGAACAGTTCCTGATGAAGTAATTAGTTATAATGAAGGGACGCGACGGTTGGTACCTCAACCACCGCTAGCGTACTATATGTACTTGAGTCATGTAGTCAGGAAACATTACGGTTCTACTATGCTATGCTATGTTTTGTCTGGAGACATTATGATGTAATTGCCAAATACTGAATAAAGAAATATATCTATGTTTTGTGCAATTGCCATGTGATTATTATATGCTGTCAATGTTATTTTATATTTCCGTTTACTCTGTACGTCATTGTACCGTAGCGAGTAAACTAAGATCATCATGCAATTGAGAATAGAGTATCTCATGCATATTGTTATTATAATATTGCTAAGAGTCAGGATTTTTCTGGCTTATTTAGATGAATAACATATCTGGTTGCATCCTTGAAGCCTTTTTGCTTATTTGTCAGCATTGTTCCTGTTTATATATTTGGGAAATTTGTGATTACAAGGGTTTAGTTATTCAAACAAATCATCACCTGAGACTTATACAAAGAATGTGTAGAACCCAAGATCAAATATGCAAAAATAATAAGAAAAATTTACATCTCCTAATAATATAAAAGTAACATAGAAAATATATAATGTGTGAATCTAATTGACTATGTTATTCACCAATATAAAAGGCCTTCACCCTTTTAATTACTACAACCACCTTTCCTAGAAGAGCCTAACTAGTAACTACCCAACACATTACTAACATTAACAAACTTACTTTTGGATCAAGAAATTCCTCCTTGATCCAAAAGGGAAACAGACTTAACGACATTAAATCAAATAACAACAAACCCAAGATGATCTGGAGCATCCATCAATCTGATTCAGCTTTCCACTCTGTAAACTCAGTCTCCTATTACCTGTTATTGATCAACTAGTGTTGACACTTGTACACATCCTCTTGATGCTTGACCCTTTGCTTCCCATTCCTATATACACTTGCCAATCCTATACATCTAGGGCCTTGTGTCATTGCCTTCCACAGTTTGAAGATCCATTGCTTCTTCCTATCACTACCTGACACAATCATGTTGAAATTCACCTTTCAACACGCCTCTGACCATTTGTATCACATGTAGTATGAATAACCTAAAAAAATGTTGCCTTTTCACTATCCAGGCTGCCAAAACTTCTCATTGCCTTGGTTATCAAAACTGTTCCTCCTTCACCATCCTAGCTACCACAACTAAACCTCATTGTCTTAGTTACCAAATGCACAACTACAGTGACCATTGTCTTGGTGATTCATTGCCCCTGCAGCCCTCAGGTGCATCCTCAACCGACGACCAACTGCCCGATCACATACAAATCAGCTGACCCTACTTTGCCTTTGCTTCTCTAGCATAGGCAACACCAATCAGAGGATAAACCACTCACTAAGACTTACTTTCCCCTTATCAGTTAGAGGTCAGAAACAAAATAACATAACTCTACCAGGCCACTGCTTCTCATCAATGCTCAACACAACTCAACCAGACTATTGCAATGTGCCCAATCTCTGAGTGAGAAGCTTATTGAAGATGTGAATATTCTTCCATCCTCAATCGGGTTCTCCAGCCTCCATTTTAATCCTGCCAACTTCTATCCATCAAAAGCAACATGAAAATCACCTCAATATCTTACCTTGAAAGCATAAGCATGTAAATTTATAAAGCCCATGGAAAAATTTAAATAAGATGTCAGTTCAACATAATTACATCCCCTCTTTGTTTACAATCAAATCTTATATCTCCAAAATAAAAAGACAGTCTTTCCAAAAATACTCTAAAATGAATAGTTATGAGATTTGAACCATAGACATCCAATATTCAACACTAATCTTCAACCAACTCCTCTACAACCACATTCAAATGAATTATCTCACAATGAAATGAAATTTTAGAACTTTGGTAACTCTAAATGCTAGCATAGATGAATGAGAAATGAAACCAAACAATAAAAAATATGCTAACAAGAGTCCATGAATAAATCAACATTACTACTGTCATTTCTTTTTAATATTTTATCAATGTGCAGCACCAAAAAACAAAATAAAACATCTGTTTTCATCCAAATGCCAATGCCAGTCTGGAGTGGGTGTTTTTATGTCCGGCATCTTCTAAAAAAAAATGCAAGCATGCCCTTTGTGGAAATCAACCAGCATTTAAAATTTACAATGCAAATTTTTATTTCTATCCCTTCCAGCATCATGCACAGCCCTATTTTGTCACACTCATAGCCAAGAATTTATATCATACCTAATAAATATTTTAAGTGCTATTCCAGAAGTCAACTCTTGGTTCAATGAATTAAAAGATGTGCATGAATGAATGGGAACTGCAGCAGCTCTTTAAAAGAATACCTAATTTCTAAGAAGATCAACAGCCAAGCCAATAGAAACAACTAACAAACACAGCTGATGTGCATTCATCCACTCCATGGTCCAAGTAACAATAATGCCTTAAAACAGAAAAATAGACAACCTCCGTTTATCAGCAATCAAACTATTAGCGAGCTAGGACTTTCAAGTGATGTCCCTCATTATTTAAACACCTGTACTGATATCACTGTAGGATCCAGGATCAAATACACAAAAATGGCAGCAAAAATTTACATCTCCAAATGATATAAAAGGAACACAAAACATATATTATGTGGGAATTCGATTGATTATATTATTCACCAACCTATATAAAGGCCTTCACCCTTTAACTTCTACAACCACTTTTTCCATTAGAACCTAAATATTAACTACCCAACACATTACTAACATTAATAATCTTACTTTTGGATCATAATATCTAACAGAATGATCTGGTGAATAAAACAATAGACATAGATACAAAGAAGTCTTGATATGTGGAACTGGCAGTGGTCTATGCCAAACTAATTTGGGCATGGCCTAGACAGACTAATTGCAAGAGCACTCTAAGCAAAATGACAGAAACAGGTTTGTTGCACTTGTCAAAATGAGGGATCTTGGGTGCAATATAAGATAGGTAGTGGTCCAGTGGAAAATAAACTGCAAATCATTGTGTGGAATCTAACAGGTTGAATTGAGAGATTGGGTAACTAGGTGCCATATCATCTGATGTGGCTCAATATGGAGCAGTGGGAAAATATCAACATATTTGCAGTGACTTAGTTAACTCAAATGCATTTGGGAACCAGAAAAAGAAATTTCACCTTTGGCATTGCTTGCCATTTATTATTGTCAACTGGTGCTATAAAGAAATACAAATTGATACTGCCAAGCAAAAAATATGTGCTCGATTACTGCGTATACAATTATTTAAGTACATTATCCGACATTTTCTTTATGTCAAGGATTTTCAAAACCTTGTGCTCATGTTTGATTTATCAATGCATAAATTTTTGATAGCTGGAAATCTATTTTGTGAACAATAGTTTGTTTGATTCAACATTTACATTGCAATTCCATGATGAATATGCAAATATTGATTTGCATGGTTTATGCTCCGGACTTAACTGATCTTCAATCTATAATGTTGCTTTCCTCTACCATTATTGATCTTCAAGGCACTTGTGGTCAACATGTCTTCATGTTCATTACCGGTTTACTTGCTTTCTTTAGGAATGAGTCTTCATCTTTCCAAGTTTGGAATTTTGTTCCTGATGTTATAGTTTCTTGTTTTGCCTCTCTTTGTAAGCTTGTGATTGCAGGGCATATTAATGGCATACCTGTAATGTTAGCTAAACCACAGACTTTCATGAATGCCAGTGGAGAATCAGTAAGTAATGCTCCTCAACCTTCAACCTTGCAACATATCCTTACTGCATGTCTTAACTTTTTTTGTTATATTTTATTTTGTTAGGCAATAAGAGTGGTGATCTAGACATTGTGAATTCCCTCTTGCTCTCTTAAATAGATAGAGGCATTTATGTTTTCTCAGATAAACTTAGGTGTTACAGTTTGGATATTGATCACTTACAAATGCAATCAATAAAAATAGCCCAAATAATTAATTTTAGTCTTCGAAAGATTTCAGAAGTGCTAATAGGATCTACTGTTAATTTTTATATTGCCCAACAAAAGTGAAGTATTTTTGTAGGACTCAAATTTTAACAGTTAGAAGGCCATACTTATGTGTATCTAGCAAGAAGTCATACTTTTCAAAAAAGAATTCAATGTTCAGAGGTCTCGTGAGTAAGTATCTGGTAAGAGCCCAACTTTATCATAGTTTAAGTTAGCCAAGGTATATGGACTTTAGGAAGGCACAGATTATGTTAACAATACTTAAAAAGATATTAACCCAGAAAGAGGTTTGAAGATTTGAATGCAAACGTATGCACTGTGAAAATCTATAATTCTTAAGTCAACTGTAGAAAATCTACAAGAAAATGTGTAAATAGATTTCCTGGTCATTTTATTACGTGTAAAATGCAGAGCCTTAGGACTTAACTTCTTAAGTACACAAAATGGGGATAACTTTTGAATCTATCTTTAGAGGGGAGATCCCTGGGCTGATCCCTTCTGCTAGTCACTAGCATATTCAAATTATCTCACATTTCTAAAGATTTTTGAAAGACACGTCATTGGGTATTCTGTTCAATGCCTTCATTTGCAAGGTGGTCCACTTGCTTGTTTGCCTCTCTATAAGGACCAAGTAGGATGCTGTTGAAGAGAGAAACTAAAGGGCGGGCTTCCCTAGGAATACTCTCCAATCTCCAATCAGGTGTATGACCCTTCTTCAGTACCCCTCTCATGATTTAAGCATTTCCTTTGACAATTAAGTTCTTACCTTGTAGGGTTGAATCATAGATGCCCATGTAAGACCTTCAAGCTGATTATTGCTTCTACCACATTATTGGTGCCAGGAAAAATACTATCGAGAAAGTTCCAATAAAATTCCTGGTCTCTCAAAAGGCCACTTGCCTGGGCTTTCCCTGGGTTCCCTTTGGAGATCAACCAACTACTGGCAAGTTTTCCATTTTGCATGTTTTCTATTTGCTTTACTACTGTTAATTCCTTTAGCAGTGTGAAGAAGTGGCAATTTTTAAAGCACCCTTGGGAGCTTTTTTAAGGGTAGAAAAGCAGTAGTCAGAAATAGATTAGTCCACTGTAGCATTACCCATAAATGTGGAATCAACATGTAGATGTTTCAAAGTGAAAAGATCTTTGCATCCCAGTCATGAAGTGTTTGAAGAGGAGTAGAAGCAGTTCCAGAGTTTTGTGTGTGAATTGTTGTACCTGATGAGGGTTTCTCTGTTTAAAATCCTCTCACCTCCCAATTATTATATATTTGTTTGAAAGTGTTTTGTTTCTGTTTTTCTTCCAGACAGAAGGTTAGTAATTTTAGATTTTTGATCATTGTAATCTGTAAGCTGGTCTTTTCCTTCACACATTTATCTTGGTGTCACCAAAAAGCTCTCACCTCTTTCATGAATTGTTCTTATTCATAGGATAGGAAATTATGTATCACAAGACTATGCCAGTTAATCATTAATTGAAGAAGTTAATGGATAGCCATTTTAAATGAGCTCCTTTGTGTGCAATATTTCTGTATGTTATATTTCTTTTTATGTTAAATACTATTGGAGCTTGGGGATTAATGTTCGTTCCTAGTCCTGTAAAATGAACGTGCTTTCTTGTCAAGGAGCATATCAAATAAGATTGTTTGTGAATGAATGATTGTGGGCTACATAATGGATGTTGCAAGCAGCTATATAAGTAAGAGTTTGCAGTTTTTTGGTACTTCAACAAGAATATTAAGATGATTTAAGAATGATGTCACTGGAGACAAAAGCCTTCAATGGTACGGGCTCAGACATCTGAAGCAACGGATACTATAAGAAGATATTTGTATATTTTCATAAATCCTGGAAAATTTCTAGTTGACATGGATAGAATCTTTGGCAAATCATTGTTTAACCCAACATAATGGTATACAAGAATCATAAAACAAAAAATATTTGTAAATATTTGAATTCTACACTTTGGTGAGATGATACTTTTTATGTTTGTATATGTTTAGTTCCACCTAAAATTAGCTAATCTAGTAAAAATTCTCAAAATTATATATAGAATATGGGTGAATTGGGCCAAATTATAGGTAAAAAACAAGGTTAGCCTGATGCTAAAAACACACTTTAAAAAATAATTAAAAAAGCAAATAAATGAGAAAAAAAGCTATACAATATGAAGTTTTGGCAAATGTTCGTGTACAAGAAGCATCATGATTAGCAAATTCTAAGATTTAATAATGGTAGCTTTTTCTATATAGCAAAAGATTAGCCAATACAAAAATCCCTGAGATTCCAACTTAAGGGTGCACAAAGCTCCAAAGGTGATCAAAGATGGTATATTTGCAATTTTTGAAGATGGCAATTGGGATCATGGTATGGTAGCACACCATATATGCAGCTTTGAAATGGTGTGGCAAAAGAGTAAATGGAATTTGACTACTTGAGCTTAAAATGGGAAAAACTTGGAAAAAATGTAGTATTTGGAAAAGTGAAAAAAAATGATGAAAAAAACGGCTTTTGTTATTTGATGTCAAGTATAGCGTGTAGAGATAAATATATACATAATAATTAATAGATGAAAAAACTCCATTCACAAAAGCAAATGTGTAGGGTAAAGCAAAATAAATCTTTAATACTACCAAATAGGGTTTATCTAAAATACAATAGTGTTCCTTGGTTATGTGTCCCCAAGGCCTAGACACTTGTCTGGGACATTCTGGGGATGGGGGGATGGGGGGATGGGGACTGGATTTTCCCCCCCTGGTTGCCCTTTTTTCCAACAAAATATCAACGTCCCTTTATTTTTTCCCTAAAAATGGGAATGCTTTGGCATCTTGGGGATGCTAGGGCACTCCCCCATGCCTAAACCTTTAAACAGAAAAACAGAAAACATGATGGCTTCCTGTGAGCTTGTTGTGACTGAGATGAGGTCTTTTTAGGTGGAGCAGAGAGGAGAGTAAGGAGTATAGGTCAGGCCTTACAGATTTAGCGAAGCGAAATTGATAGCACTCATCTGCTGGAATTTTTCACATGTAATTCCAGTCCCTTCACTTGTTCACACATACGAAACCTATTGTAACCAATGGCATCCCAAATAGTTATAGAATCCAACAGGAGAACTATTCACTATGGAGTTTTATCATGCTAAATTATCCATATACCAGCTCTTACATCCCCTCCAAGAATAAGGTTTGTTAACCTCATTGTTTTCTGAAGGAAAAAGAAAAGAAGGAAATATTAATATGGCACTTTCTCTGACTGAGGATCTGGCTTCATCTTTAAGATAGAAGACAACCTGAAAATGATCTTGTAGGGCAGCTGTCATAACCTGAAAATGGAGGCCAGCTTTCATTTCCCAAGAATCATCTCATCTAGGAGCTATCCTTCAATTGAACCTTCTTTTCTAAAGTATGTTTCCTTATTTGAAAAAATTATAATATAAAAAACAGTATGTTTATCAACCTGGTGACCTGGATGTTTGAGGATGTAACTGAATGCAGAGAAGCTAAGTTGCCGGTTTGGGCACAGTATTGGGTACAGGTATGGCTGTAATATTATCTATCTATATATATATATAACTCTTATGCTATGGCTCTCAGCCTTCCTAGGCTCAAGCTGGTTAGTTTTTATGGTGACATCTGCTGTACCTAACCTGACATACTCCAAAATCTTTGTTCAAACCACTGCTAGAGTTTGCTGATATTGGTTTGAACTTTGAATAAACACTGTGTATACCTATATAACTAGGCAAATGTATATGATCAACCAATAAACTCCCCTCCAACACATTTATCTTGCATGCCAATTTGATATATACAATATATGCTTTAGAACAACATGCCTACTATAACATGACTGAACAGTTCAACATTTTGCATTGTGCAAATGAAGAACAATTTACTTTGATTTTGCAATCAATCTAGTTGGGAAAAAGCTTGCAAACGTAGGGAGAAGATATTTACAAGACTCTGACAACCATGAGACTCTTTGTATTGAGATCAAAATTTGCAAGATGCCATATTTTTGTGGTTAGGAAACAAAAGATAGCCAGTAGGACAGTTAAAATATCTACCACTAATTAATCTCAAATTTCTAAACAACATTTCTTGTGTGCTATTAACATCAATACAAATATTACCCTGTGCCAATGCTGCCTTTTTGCCAATAATGTAAGGATTAATCACAATGTTTTTCTCTGGATTTGAAGCTTTTATTTTACTTGCATGTAGTACAAACTTGATAGGTGGCATGTGTCTTCCTGTGAAAAGACCTTGGATTTTCATGTTTTTGCACCTTTTTAAATGAAATTGCTGATGGGTTCTCCTAGGTGTGGCCAAGCATTGCCTGTTTTCAACCAGGGCACAACCTTGCCGCCTCGGCATAGAATAACCAGGGCAGCAAGGTATGCCTTGGCCAAAACGTCTGCAAACTAGGCCTTGCTCCTAAGTCGAAACCTATTTGGTCCTGCAACAACACCCAAACTAGAAGCACTCAGTAACATAGCAGAGAAGATGGTTAATGGATGGAGAAGATAAATGTAATATTTTGTCGTGTTCTTTTCCAAATGTTGAGGATAATCTTGTTAAGGCTATTAGCATTGTGTATCCATAAGGTACCCCAGGTGATAGTGTTGTGACCTAGTCATCCCATCCATGAACTAGGCTCTGCTCTTGAAACAAAACCTATTCGGTCATGTAACAACACCCAAATAACAAGAACTTGGTAACATAGTAGAGAAGATAATTGATGGATGGTGAAGATAAATGGATTATTTTGTTATTTTCTTTTCTAGATGTTAAGGATTTAACCTTTCTCAGGCAGTGGGAAACGAGAAATATAAATGGTGAACTGTTAGAGACATACTTGCCAGAAGTGAATAATGCTTTCTGAAACAAAAATCTTTCAAATAACATTTTTAAATAGAAAATATTAATTTTAATAGGGAGCATTGGTCAGCAGAAGCAAATTATCTCAAAAGTGCCATGGATATAGAAATTATAAGATCTTGGTCAGTATGAGGCACCCGCTTAAGTTATGGGAAATGTGATTGGACAGACTCCAGAGTGATCCTGTGGCGTGATCTGCTTCTTCAGAATAAATTGTTATGATTTTCTATCACACTTGAATCTAATACTTTTGCAATATCAATGGGTGATATGGATTGTCATGTCCCGACTTCTCCTTGAGTTGGGCCGACTTGAATTTTGTGAAAATAGTGTTTTTAAACACTAATTATAAATAATTAAATAATAGTTTCTGTTTGTGGCCGACCTGCCTCTTGGTTGGCACCTGTTTTTGAATTTAATTTTTTTCATCTTGTATGGCCAACTTTACTTGAAGTGGCGTGTGAATCTGTATTTATAGTAGGTCTTGTTGGTAGATTAAGGCATCACAAATCTGGAGTAGTTGCTTGAGCAGATCATCAGAGACGTAGTCATCTGAGATCTCTTCCTAGGTGAGACGGCCATCTCATCCTGGCTAGTTTGTGAAAGACACTTCATTTCAGCGAACTCATTCTGATCTTCAGTTGTATTTATATTGATTGCTATAGGAGACCCAAATAAGGGAAGAGAAAGCGCTGGCCGAGCCTTCGGCTCTAGCCTTGCTGTGATTTGGCGAATATCTCATCCACACCACCTCTCTTGCATTGCCGACATCAACCTGAAAACAATGCTCACATCTCAGGAGGGCAGCGACACAGTCATCACTGTGACAACCAGCATCATACATTGTATCCTCCAGTGAGATTGGAGCCCTAGCGAAAATCATCAATCAAGCTGCAGCGACTTGAGCCATCACAACAGAGATCGTGGGAAAGGCTTAAAACAGCGCCAATCTCTGTGCATTACTGCGTCTCTGCTCACAGTCACATTGGATTGAGTAGGTCGCAGCTTACAGAGGGTGATCTCCAGGCAAGGCGACATAGCTAAGTTACGGCATTGCTAGATTTCAAATCTGCTGTTTGTCTAAATGAAATTATGTAATGGTTCGCACCCTGATTTCTGAGTGTTTTCTGCTCCAGCAGTATACTCTGTAAATTTGAATCTGAAAACAAATCTGAGACTTTGAAATCTGGTGCTATGAATTGTTGCTGTGTGATTGGCTAAGTTGATTCCTAAATTTTATCAAAATTTACAAATTGTGCCCTAGATTTTTACAGTGGTATCAGAGCCTTAGACCTGCCAGCCTGAGGGTATGTTATGCACTTGAGCCAAAGAGATTTGCGTGCCATTGACAGGGAAAAAAAGAAAGTAGCAACAAAATCTTCCGAAATAGGAGGCAGAGGTAAGAATATGGGGGACAAAGATGAGCAATTTGATAACTTCTCGAAGATGTCTCAAACGTAGGAGCAGATGGCCAAACAGCAAGAGTAATTAACGCAAATGATGCAATTCATGATTCAATCCATGAGTAACAATGGAAAACCAGCTTCAACAATGGTCCAGAGGGCAGCCATTCGGGTTCGGAGACTCAAGGCAACAAAGTTACACACCCGACACAGCCTACATTCCTTCCCAAGCAGGGTTCAAACAATGGAGGTGAAGAACATAGGCTAGCAGAAGGAGATATCAATGCAAGCATGGAGGCTTATATGCAGATTGATCAAAAAATAAGGCACCAACTTCCATTCATCAAGTTTCACAAAGCAAGTGGCTCGAAAGGAAGTCAAGTAACTTATAACCCCAATAAGGACCTGCAACATAGGATGAGCAAGCTGTCACTCCCAACTTTTGATGGCTTGGGGAAGATGACTGCATTCGGGTTCAGAGACTCAAAGCAGCAAAGTTACACACCCCACACAGCCTACATTCCTTCCCAAGCAGGGTTCAAACAATGGGGGTGAAGAACATAGGCTAGCAGAAGGAGATATCAATGCAAGCATGGAGGCTTATATGCAGATTGATCAAAAAATAAGGCACCAACTTCCATTCATCCAGTTTCACAATTCAAGAAGTGGCTCAAAAGGAAGTCAAGTAACTTATAACCCCAATAAGGACCTGCAACATAGGATGAGCAAGCTGTCACTCCCAACTTTTGATGGCTTGGGGAAGATGACTGCATAAGCATGGATACAAAAGTTGGATACATTTTTCTTGTAGCCCCATGACCGAGGAGGAAGCCATCAAGTTTTCTATCCTACATTTGGAGGATTTAGCCCACGAATGGTGGCACCACGACATCGTGACCCAAGGATTTGGACAAGTATCTACATATGCTGAGTTTACTCATAAGCTGACAGAGAGATTTGACAGGAAAATCTAGAAGCATACTTCTAGGACCTAACGAGGCTGAAACAAATCAACACCATGGAAGAGTATGTTTCAGAATTCCAAAGGTTTGCGGTGATGGTATCAGATGTGTCAGAGAAGAGACGCATGTTCTTCTTTATCGAGGGCCTATCAGATTCCTTTCGTGGTTTAGTGAGGGCTTTGGAGCCAGCAACCTTGGAAGAAGCCATTCAAAAAGCATTAAGTCTTGAAGACTCCACCAAGAAAGGAAAGACCATTGTCAAGAATACTCTTGCAGGGCAGCCAAAGAAACCTTTCATCAAGGCTCATCCACCACCAAAGGGCCCTCCCATAGGTCCACATGGCATGTCAAGGAATGAACTTCGCAAGAAGGGCTTGTGCTACTATTGCAATGAGAAATGGAACAATCAACACAGGTGCCAAGGAAGGGGACAAGTTTATTACATTGAAGTGGCTCTTGATGATGAATCGGAAATTGAAGAAGAGGCCAATGAGGTAGACACTAGTGGGGAACATCAAGAGTTCGTTGTAGAAGGGAATCCCATGGGAGGTACTCTGGCAACACTTTTAGGTGCTCCACGATACCATTCTCTCCGAGTAAGAGGAGTTCTTTGAGGACAAAAAGTGACAGTGCTGATTGATAGTGGAGCCACTAATAATTTCATCGACAAGAGGACAGTGGCCAAGTTGTGCTTGGGAACATAGGACTTTGAAGGGTTTGATGTTTTGGCAGCTAGAGGGAATGTCCTTTCTTGCACTAAGCGGATCCAACAAATGGAGCTGATCTTGGGTGGACACAAGATGAGAGATGATTTCTATGTGGTTGATGTTGGTGACACGGACATGGTCTTGGGAGTGCAGTGGCTTCATTCATTAGGAGAATACACTACCAATTACCAAACCATGGAGCTGAAATTCAAGCACAATGGCAAGGAGGTTGTACTCAAGGGCCTCTCCAAGAATGCTCCTATGGTGGTCTCAGCAAAAAGAATGGAACGATCTTTTCGTAGGGATCAAGTTGCATGGGCTACAAAGTGCTTGATCATAGATACTAGTACACCGAAGGAGGAAAAAACATTTCCTAGTGACATTCAGGCTATATTGGATAAAAAGGGCAAGGTGTTTTGAGAGATTCCAGCAGGGTTGCCACCAGATAGGGGGTTTCAACATGTGATAGACCTAGAAGAAGGAGCCAAACTAGTGATTACTACTCCATATCGACATACGCAAATGTACAATGAAGAATTTGAGAAGGCCATTAAGGAGTAATTGGATATGGGGCACATTCGCCCAAGTTTGAGTCCTTTTGCTTCATCAATGCTGTTGGTCAAGAAGAAGGATGGAACACTCAGAATGTGCATCGATTATAGAGCCCTCAACAAGAAGACAATCAAGAACTGCTACCTAATCCCTAGGATTGATGAATTGATAGATGAGTTGCATGGAGCAATATATTTCTCCAAGATAGATCTGCGTTCAGACTACCATCAGATTAGAGTCAAGGATGAGGATGTGCATAAGACAACCTTCAAATGTCATTACAGGCATTATGAGTTCTTGGTGATGCCATTTGGGTTAACCAATGCCCCCGCTACATTCCAGTCTTGCATGAACCAGGTATTCATTCTTCAGTTAAGGAAATTTGTGTTGGTTTTCTTTGATGATATCTTGATCTACAGTAAAACATGGGAAGAGCACTTGAAGCATATAGAGGAGGTGCTTGACATTCTTGAAAAGAATTCATTCTATGCCAAGATGTCAAAATGCGAGTTTGGGATGATTGAGATCCTATACTTGGGCCACAAGATTAGCGCTCAAGGGGTCAGTGTGGACGAGGAGAAGATCAAGGCCATTCAGGAGTGGGCTACACCCAAGAATTTGACACAATTGAGAGGATTTGTAGGACTTTGCAGCTACTACAGGAGATTTTTGAGGGGATTTTCTCAGCTTGAAGCACCATTAACCAATCTCACGAAGAAAGGAGCCTTCTCATGGAGTCCCATAGCTTAGCAGGCACTTGACAGACTCAAGGAAGTAATGAGCTCCTATCCCGTTTTGGCCATTCCGGATTTCTCATCTCCTTTTGTACTTGAGTGTGATGCTTCAGGAGAGGGCATTGGAGCCATATTGATGCAGAATAAACACCCTATTGCATATGAGAGTAGAAAGCTCACCAATCCAGAAAGGGCTCTCTCTATTTATGACAAACAGATGTTGGCCATCATGCACGCCCTTGCTAAGTTCAGGCAGTACTTGGTTTGTGGGAAATTTGTAGTGAAGACAGATCATAACAGCTTGAAGTACTTCCTAAATCAGTAAGATTTGAATGATAGACAACAGAAATGGGTAAGCAAACTCCAAGCTTATGACTTTGATATTGAATTTGTGAAGGGCAAGAACAATGTAGTGGCTGATGCACTCTCTAGGAAGCCATATTTGTGTGCAATGTCTGATATATCTGCTGATTGGAGGATTGATATTACCACTAAGTACGCTAAGGATTCATTTGCTAATGATGTTTTGGAAGGGAAGGTAGTTGATGAAAGGTACAGAGTGGTTAAGGAGCTCATCCTTCACAAATATCGGGTCTATCTTGTACCTCATTCTAGGGTCAAGAATAGAATCATCAAAGCTTGCCATGATACCCCTCTTGCTGGTCACCCAGGATTCTACAAGACATACAAGCAAGTAAGGGAACATTTCACTTGGAAGGGGTTGAAGAAGGATATATTGCAACATGTGAGGGAGTGTTTGGTATGCCAACAAAATAAAACTGAAAATATATTACCAGCTGGATTGTTGCAGCCCTTGCCTATTCCAAATCAGAAATGGGAGAGCATTTTGATGGATTTCATCATTGGGCTTCCTAAGGTGCAAGGTAAAGATTGTATTTATGTTGTGGTGGATAGACTCACTAAGTATGCTCATTTCTATGCCATTACTTCAGAATTTGAAGCTCCCCAAGTTCCAGATCTGTTTTTTAGAGAAGTGTTTAGACTCCACGGATTGCCACGAAACATTGTGAGTGACAAGGATAGTAGGTTTATCAGCTTGTTTTGGCAAGAGCTTTTCTGCTTGGCTCATACGGAGTTGACCCCCAGCACTAGTTACCACCCCCAAACAAATGGACAATTAGAGATCATGAATAAATGGATTGAGGGATACTTGAGAAACTATGTGACAGGGCATCAATCAGCTTGGGTGAAGTGGCTACATCTAGGGGAATTTTGCTATAACACCACACATCACATGTCCATTGGGATGTCACCATTCAAAGCATTATATGGTTATGAGGCCACCTCCTTCATAAATCTGATCCTGGCAGACAGTAGAGTTCCAAGCGTTGGAGACATGGTTCAACGGAATGTAGACATTATGAATTCCTTGAAAGAAAATCTCCATCGAGCCCAAAATCAGCAAAAGTTATATGCAGATCAGCGAAGGACTGAAAGGGTTTTTGAAGTCAATGACATGGTGTACTTGAGGTTGCAGCCATACCGGCAGTCATCTCTCAAGGGGAACGAAGCAAAAAAGCTGAAACCAAGGTTCTATGGACCATTCAGGATCACAAAGAAGATTGGAGAGGTCACATACGAACTTGAGTTACCTCCACGGAACAAAATTCATAATGTTTTCCACGTTTCATGTTTAAAGAGGGCCTTGGGACAGCAAATTACCCCATCAATGAGCTGCCACCGCTTGATGATGAAGGCAAATTGATTCTCAAGCCCGAAACGGTGCTGGACGTTAAGGAGAAGCCGTTGAGAAACAAGGTCATTCCACAATATTTGGTAAAATGGAAGAATCTGCCAGCTGAAGATGCTACTTGGGAGGGGGTGGAGATCTTCCAGCATCCTAATCTAAGGTTGCTCGAGAACAAGCAACCATTTGGAGGTGGGGACTATCATGTCCCGACTTCTCCTTGAGTTGGGCCGACTTGAATTTTGTGAAAATAGTGTTTTTAAACACTAATTATAAATAATTAAATAATAGTTTCTGTTTGTGGCCGACCTGCCTCTTGGTTGGCACCTGTTTTTGAATTTAATTCTTTTCATCTTGTATGGCCAACTTTACTTGAAGTGGCATGTGAATCTGTATTTATAGTAGGTCTTGTTGGTAGATTAAGGCATCACAAATCTGGAGCAGTTGCTTGAGCAGATCGTCAGAGATGTAGTCGTCTGAGATCTCTTCCTAGGTGAGACGGCCATCTCATCTTGGCTAGTTTGTGAAAGACACTTCATTTCAGCGAACTCATTCTGATCTTCAGTTGTATTTATATTGATTGCTATAGGAGACCCAAATAAGGGAAGAGAAAGCACTGGCCGAGCCTTAGGCTCTAGCCTCGCTGCGATTTGGCGAATATCTCATCCACACCACCTCTCTTGCATTGCCGACATCAACCTGAAAACAACGCTCACATCTCAGGAGGGCAGCGACACAGTCATCACCGTGACAACCAGCATCATACATTGTATCCTCCAGTGAGATTGGAGCCCTAGCGAAAATCATCAATCAAGCTGCAGCGACTTGAGCCATCACAACAGAGATCGTGGGAAAGGCTTAAAACAGCGCCAATCTCTGTGCATTACTGCGTCTCTGCTCACAGTCACATTGGATTGAGTAGGTCGCAACTTACAGAGGGTGATCTCAAGGCAAGGCGACATAGCTAAGTTACGGCATTGCTAGATTTCAAGTCTGCTGTTTGTCTAAATGAAATTATGTAATGTTTCGCACCCAGATTTCTGAGTGATTTCTGCTCCAGCAGTACACTCTCTGTAAATTTGAATCTGAAAACAAATCTGAGACTTTGAAATCTGGTGCTATGAATTGTTGCTGTGTGATTGGCTAAGTTGATTCCTAAATTTTATCAAAATTTACAATTTGTGCCCTAGATTTTTACATGGATGCATGGTTATTTTTTCCAGACTAGGTTTGGACAGCAAGGTCACCTGGGAGCAGGGAAGACTTGAGAAATCTTGACACCAAAACACTTGGAAAAATAGTTTGAATATTTCAAAACATTCATGAATTTTTTGTTTCAAAATAAAATGACTTAATGGAGATCAAATTCAGATAAATATGTGTCAAACAAAGCTGTAAATAGACATGATTATAATTTGCACCAACTTAAACATGAATTCATCTCAAATTTAGTATTAATAAGTTACTAGTGAAATGCATACAAATGCCTTATTGGGAGGTTTTTGGCCAAAAATAGGCTTTTGAAGCAGGCATGTGGGAAGAGTCTACATTGGAGTCTTGGCTGGAAGAGTACATTTGATTTTTTTCTCCTGAATATCCAATGTTCCCATCCCCATAATGTCCTGGACATCTGGGAAAGATATCTAGGTCCCAGGGACACGTCCCCGGGAACACTCAAAAATAATAATAATTAGCTTTAAACAAGCCCAAAAGGTTTAGGGAGAAGGATATTGCCACAAAAACGTGACCAAAAGTATTGTATCTACCACAACCTGCATAAAGAATCTTTGACACAAACTTTCTGAAGTCTGGTCTTAGCTGCCAAACCTTGATGGAACATTAACTGCCACACAGATTGTTTCCTTTGCTGTTGAATCTCAGGGTCCGTCACTCCCCATCTCTTATTCAAAAGTTGAACAAGCTGAGATGTGGGCAACAATAAATTATAGAGATCTTATGGAAAATTTATATGGAAAAGTAGAATCAATGCTTGCAGCCTCTCATCAGACGAGACCTTTCATGACTTATGAGTTTGATTACTGTAAGATGTCTGGTTGGCAACCCATTCTTTTATTGGTATAGTTTACCTTCTTTTTAACTTGTTAAGATTTTTATTACTCTCAAAAGATTGCCAGATTCAATGCCTTAGTGCATGCAAAGCAAAATAATGAATCCACACACGTGCAGGATGAATGCTCTATCTTTCATGATATTATGCTAATAGTTGTTGTCATTCATTGTATGATTCAAGGTTGGGCAACTTGCTGGATACTATAAGATTCCTATCAATCAAGTACTCTTGGTAATGTCTTTTTATTCCAAAGCAACGTAATTCAGTGAGTTTTTTCTTGCTCTCTTCTTTAGATCTTTTATGGAACACTTTACCAAAATTAGGTTACTTATTTGTAATAGCATAAATCACTAAATCCTAAATATACATGGCCGAAATTTTCTATGTTTGTTGTCTAAATAGCAATAATGTTACTGATTGGTTTTTGACCAGATATTTGATTGCATGGATTTGCCATTTGCCAAATTGCGACTTTTGCCAAAGGGTGGACATGGAGGCCACAATGGGTAATTTCTAGATAAATTTAATACACGTTTCATGTTACTGCGGCATTATCTCTGCTTTTAAAAAATTGTGTTTGTTTCCCTTTGCTAGAAGTGACATTTAACTATGGTGAAAATTTTAAATTACTTTATTTTTATGTCTTTTCCTATTTTGTAATTTATTTGGCTAATTATTTATCTTGATTTCCGACATTTTCATGATTCTCAATCACTCTTACAAACTCACTGAATTTGATTTTGCAAATACTCCTATTTCTATTTCCTTTATGAAAAGTAGGTTTTGGTGTTTTACCAGTCATTGTATTTTTTTAAAGATGTTTTGCCAGAGCCTTTGTGTTTCAGTTTGCACGTACTCCTGAATTTGTTAGTTGGATCATTTTCCTGTCCTCCATCTTGTTGACACTCACTGAAATTATTGTTGGGTAGTTATATTAGGTTTGAACAAAAATAATTGTTTTGTTACAAGATGTTAAAATCTCAAAGCACTTCTGGAAATCCTTGATTTCAATAGTCCCATGCAAATTTTATACAAATGATTGCAAGCATATGCAACATTATTTGATGTGTGGGACAGATGAATGCTAAAAAGATAAAGGTTGAATGTGGGAAATAAAAACTTTATGGTGGATGAATGTCATAATTTAATGCATATGGATTTTATTTTTTAAAGCAAATTAACTTTTAGCTATCATTATTCAGAATATGGCATTTTTAAATTTCTGATAGCTGTATTGGAAAAGCAGGATGAAGAGTGTAATTGATCATTTCAAAGGAAACCGTGAATTTCCGCGATTAAGAATTGGTTAGCACTGTACTTTTTAAATCTCTTTGGTTTGGGGAATATAAAGTACTTGTCGATTTTATAGCTTGTGAAGTTTCAAATATTTTTCCACTCATTTGCAGGCATAGGAAGGCCACCTGGGAAGATGGATTCTGCAAACTTTGTGCTCCGACCATTCACCAAACAAGAACGTGAAGAGGTATGCTTTTTGGTCTCTATGGGCAGTGGATGACACAACTAGAAGAAACTTTCAGTCACCTTCATATAAAAAATATCAAGATCCTTACCATAACTATTTCACAATTTATAAAAAGATAAAGCATATATGTTTGATATATCATAGGAAAATTTGACTTAAGGGAACCTATTTAGGTCAAAATGGAAAATATTAATAGAGATCGGTAATTGACATGCTGAATGGAGAGTACTTTCAAATAACCTGCTCAAATAGTGTGGTAATAACCTTGCTTCAATGCTTAAGCTTTGAACCGTCTGTTTTGAGCTGATTCAAATACAACTCTAAATGAGAAATTCAATATTCTTTCATTTTGTGCATTTATGCAGATGGACTTTACTTTGCAAGAGGGATTAGAGGCTGTCAGGATTTTAGTGACTGAAGGTCTGAATAAGAGTGCTACTAAGGTTAACAGTGCACAGAAAGCTAGGATTCAAAGTAGCTGATTATTTAGCGATTTAGTAACCCAGATTGAGTTCTTGTATGTACACAATATTGAAAATTTTGTTGTGATTTTATTTAACAGTTGTCATGCATCCTGTTTGACTTATTCTTTCTTCTATTCATTTACCTTTAGGTACTGTTTTATGATTCCTTATTTAGAAGATTAAGTTAACTACTTTTATCAATGCAAAGTCATCTGTTCAGATAATTTTGTACACAATATAGGTGATGCAATAAACCAGAATACCCATTGTTTGGGGTAGTAGATATGTTGTATAATCTAGCCACGGTGAATGTTTTTAAAGATCAGTTCTAGCTGTCCAGGAGAGTGTTGGTTTTTACCGTGAGGATGGTTATACTTTTTCTTACAAGTGTGAAGACGTAAGTATGTAAGAAAGGAAAAACAAGAATAAACTAATTAGAACCTCAATATTTTCCAAGTTGTAATCGCTGATTAATTTCAGTTGAAGTTCCTTGTCAGTTGGATTGTAAATTGCTGCACATGTTCAAGGTAGGCAAGAAATAAGATTTATTAATGGAAACCATCTATTAGAAACTATCGGCAGATTTTAATTTGGTGGTGGTGCCAAGGAATAAATATGCTGTCAAATTTTAAGCTGTTTTGGAGGCATTCAAATTAAGCTTTTGATTAACTGGGAGATTAAGACTTTATATCACATTACCAAATATGTACATAGCAAATGCATTTTTTTGAGTGTTAGTTCAAAGAAACGGCGCAGAAGCAACACAAATGGAGGTTACCCCTCAAAGTGCTATTTGTATATGTGATAAACAAAGCATATTGATGACTAGAGCCATAAATCATGATAGGTTCGCAATAGCATGATTTTAAGCTGTATAAAAATATGTGACAATGTATCATATCAAAGAATAGAGCCATAAATCATGACGATCCTCAAAATTGCACAATTGTAGGCTGCATAAAAATATGTTAAAGAGTGTAAGAACATATAAAATTGAAGACATGGTAGCCAACTAGAGTTACAAACCATGACAATCCTCACTTTTGTTGAAAATAAGTCGCATCCAGACCAACAATGGGCTGGCCAAAGAGGGGCCAGTAGCTCAGTTGGTAGAGTACTCTAGCAGCAAAAGGAAGGTTCTAAGTTCGAGTCCTAGCTGGTCCATATGAGTTGTAGCTCAACATGTGGTATCAAAGCCAGGCTAGGAGCCTCAAGCATTTGTAGTGCGACTTAAGCGGGGGTGTTGGAAATAAGCCACACTTAGACCGATGATGGGTTGGCCAAATAGGGGCTAGTAGCTCAGTTGGTAGAGTATTCCAACAACAAATGGAAGGTCCTAAGTTTGAGTCCTAGCTGTTCCATATGAGTTGTAGCTCAACAACTTTTCCATATTTATTGGGCTACATAAAAATATGTTAAAAATTAAAAACCAATAAGAACAAGATATGGCAATAGTTTGAGAAAAGTAGAAGATAAATGGTCCACTCAACTAAGGCTCAAATTCACATTCTACATTGGATGGTTTAATGGTGAAATTTGCATACCCATGCCATTTCCATTTAGTTTTGTTCCTGTTTTGAGGAAAGTGTCTTGATATATTGACAATTGATGTAAGTTGTGCAAAGTCGAGTCCCTTGCCCTATGCGACACACCTCTCTATAACATAAAATTCTAAATGCTTAAAACTTACCCTCATCCATTTGGTTACACATCCCATACATTGTATCAACTCATTTATTACATTTACTTAATTCTATACACATGTTAACCTCCCTAATTTGGCCTCTTTCATGTTCCAATGCAAGTTTGTAGTTTCATGGATATCTTTGTAGGCTCATCCTTACCAAATTTAGAACTTAAAATTCAAATTTGGTTAACTCTTTTGCCTATATCCTTCTTGCTAAAGGTTGACTAAAAACAAACTTGCATGATGTGTTGCTATGTCATATTTAAAAAAATTCAATGTACTCATTTTATGTCATAAAGGAACATTGAATATTTCTAAGCATTCTAAAGCATGTCATTTGCATTACACCACTTAAATTGGAGTGCTAAAAATAATCTAGATTTCAATAAGCATTCCTAGGATCACATGCATATTTGAAAAGTGCAGTTTTTGGTCTAGTACATATTTTGTTGTAGGTTGACCTAGAAAAACATGCTCCCTTGTGACATATTAGTAGCCTTGCCGATGTATTCTTAAATGTTGCTAAGCCTTAGATATTAAGAAATGAAGAAATTGGGTGAACTAAATGAGGGGAAGAACATAAGGTTGTAGATTTCAAAGCAAAAGTTTGCATGTTGAAAACAAATCCATGATAGTAGACTTGTCCTTGTATAGTCAACCTAATTTTTTGATTACATGAGTATTAGACCAATAAAAACAAATTATTCTGAGAGTATTAGACTATTACTCGATATTCAAGATACCAAAGCAATGCAAATCTTAGAGCATTTATTTGGACAATTCTTTCTATAGTTATAGAGCTAAGTACCATTGTCTTGATTTACATTCCTACATTTTGATTGTTGCTAATCATTACATTATTAGTGTCTAATTGTCATTATTTAATCTAGATTAATTTATGCTTGTGTATGCATCATTTTGGATTAGCCTAGCTTGAGCTTAAGGGAACTTTTCCTTCACATTTTTTGTGAACTTGATGTGTCTTACCTTTAGGGTTTTTAATTAATATTTTCAGATTTGATTTAATTCTAATTTTTCATGCATTTCCAAGTTTTTTTTAAAATTGTTTTTATTGTTAGATGCCTACATCTTTTGATTAGGGTTTGGGTATACATTATGATCTATATTTAATCCTAGTCTCCCATCCTATATTATCCTATCATTATTTGTAATGTCCCCATTTTCTGAGTGATCACCCAATGGACTTTAATTTAATTAATTAAATATTAAATCGTCCTAAGTAACATTTTGAACATTTATATTCAATTAATTATTAAAGTGACTTTATTAAATGCATTGCTAAAATATTAAACAGTCACTTTAGAAAGGAAAAATATATAATAAAAATTAAAGGTGAAGTATAAAAGGTGGTGGAAAGGGAATTCATTATTATCTTTTGGAAAATTGTTTTGATTAAGGTAAAGTAAGAAAGGGCCCATACCCGTACAAAGATAATCATAAAGGCCAGAAGAACGAGTCTCACCAGAAGTGAAACAAAGAAAACCAACCAAAAACCAACAATGCTTTTAACTGGAGCATGTAATCGGTGAGAAGCGGGAAACAAGGGTCTTGACCCTAAACAAGTGACTTAACTATCACAACACTAGAATGAGGATGTGAAGTGGTAGGAGGGCCTTTCCTCCTCTTATAAACAACAGTCCAAGTAATGCTATTGCCCAAGTTCCGAGCACAAGGGGAAACAGGAGACACCCCCTCTGGAGGGCTAACCTCACTGGAAGGGGGAAAGGAAGGACAAGAAGGCCCATCAACCAAGATAGAAGTTTGGAGTGGAGTAGAAGAAGCTGACAAAGCAGACTGAGAGCACATAATAGGAGAAGCAGTAGTAGGGACAATAGGGCATGACAAATCCACACCGGAAGTAAGACACACATTGGTCCCCTGAGAGGAGACATTCGTTAAAGAGTTAGAAGCGTTAATCGTCAAGTGATTATCAATAACTTCCTTCCACCAAGTAGTAGGGCCTTTGCGACATGAGAGAGAACAACTCAAAGCCAAATGACTAGTTGTGAAGTAACAATGACATCTGAAAGGGAGGCCCTCATAATTAAGTAGTTGAGTCTAAGGTCGAGAACTAACCCTCATAACCACATCCCCATAAAGAGGAAAGGAGAAGTTGATCTCCACAAGGATGCGAGTGAAGGTAGAATGACCCATGAAGGAAGTGGAATCATCAACCTTCAAGAAACGACCGATAGAGTTGCCAATGGACTCAAAACATGAATCCTCCCAGAATTGAAGGGAAATATTCAGAAGCCTAACCCACATCAGACACACATGAAGTGGTTCAGTAAGGTAGTTAAAGGAGACAGTCCAAGGTTTGAGCGAGAGATAGTGCTCCCCCCAAGCCCACATTTTACCCAACACCAAGTTTCTATCCACAAAAGAGGCAAAAGAAGCAATGAAGAAACCTTTAGCACAAGGGAAAAGCTCAATCTTACTAGCCACAAGGGGCCTCTAAGAGTCCAACACCCAATTGTGCAAGTTAAGAAGAGAAGGATAGAGGTTGAGGAACCTACAAACCAGCCCACGATGCTGGTAAAAAGCTTCATTTTCAACCACATCCTCACCACAAACCACCATCGAGGATGGTTTAGCACAAGGAAGAGGGTGAAAATAATAGGTAGGGACAAATGTGGTAGCTTGGGAAAAAGCTGTAGACATGTCCAAAGGAGCAGACACATGAACAAAGGAAGAGAGGTTGACAATAGATCCCAAAAGAGGGGCGAAGGCAATCTCAACTTCAGAAACCGACATCAACACAACATCAGGGGCAACAAAAGACTCGACAAAAAGGAGGGTTAATGCCCACAAGGGCATCACAACAAGACCCGATGGTAGCAAAAGTTGAGTTTGTCGCAGATGCAACAACATAGAACTCGTCCCCAAAGGCAAAGAGAGCACAAATAGGGCCGTTTGAATGGAAAGCTAGAGAACGATTGACAAAAATACACTTCCGACCAACAAATGGGTGTGTGAGGAGGGCTCAAAGCACACATAAGGTGTGTTATCGAGAGTATTATGGAGAGCTTGGTTTTCAAGAAGCTCGAGGATGGAAACCCTTGTTTTAGGGTGGATTGGATGGAAACCCAACTCCATCAAAAGGCAAATTCACTTAGGATTCACATTATGCATCAATGATCAGTTGAACAATTGTGAGAAATTTGTGAAGTCTTTAAAAAGACAAATTTCAAGGTTTCACAGAGGTATTTTCAAAGTAAAACACTAAAGTAATGACAAAATTAAATATTGGGTCTCAAGTAATTGGTAATATAAAATACTCTATTCCTCACAAATTCGTGCCTTGCATATACTTAGTTTTGAAAGGTATCGATTGGATAAATATATTTATACAATCATGAATGTGGGTGATAGCTATATTATTTAGTTTGTATTAATGCGTCACATATTCTCTAAGCCTCATGCTAGCGTCACATATGCTTAAGGAGGTTCGTAGGTATAAGTTGCATATGGTCAAACTATTCCATCACCGTTATTCCTTGACAACACCACTGATATTAAGAATTATTGATGCCATCTCAACTACAAACAATTCATGGGAAGTCAATTAAATGTGTAAAGCTTGGAAACAATCACATTCCAAATAAAGTATTTCCATGTTCATTGAACATCACCAAATAAGTAAAAGAGATAACATGTGCAAAATTAATATCTACAAGTGCTCAAAGAAAATTTATTAAATGTGTTACAAAGTACTTACACCAAAGGGTGTTACAAATCATTTGTTTCAATGATACATCATCACGTATACGCCAATAAATACATTCAAGAAATAGAGTTACAATTTACAAATTGGCTAACAAGCCATAAAAAAATAATAATATATGAAGCACATCCATAGCAATAGAAACTCTGAACCTCACCCACCTTGACACCGCTTGTCTTCTTGCACTGAGGCCAAGAGTGCAGTTAAGGTGCCTTTTCTGCCCAACCATGAAGTTCACGACTTCTCGGGTTTCTTCCTAACTCGAAGAAATCCTCGACCCTGCACGAGGAGCCTAGCAACCTGGAACAATAAGGCAAGAGGGAACTCTCGGTGCATGCTTGTTTGCCTATATGCATTCCTATACTAGAAAACATATTTCTTGCAAGTAGAATGTGGCAGACATAAATAACATAAAATTCTAGGCTTTTAATCCATCTATTTCAATGGTACATTGCTTGGCCAAGCATTTAAAACATAAATTGTAGTTTATGAAAAGCCTAAACTACCATCTTTGTATGCCCACATTTGACATCCTGTCCCGGAAGTTCTCATAGAAAAGAAAATATCTCATGAATTCACACAAAATGTCATGAAGTTCAAGTATTTATCAATTCGACATTGTTTCAGAAAATAAAAATACATTATGTTTCCAAGTTTGCCCTAAAAGATTGACTCACAAGATATGAATTATTCATCTAGTTTCACATTTTACCTCCATTTCATTTGAGTCATTTCGCTATACATCAAGAATAAAGCAATTACTAGCATATGTGTACATTTCTCAACATTCCAATATCCAATATTCCATTTCTAGTTAAATTAAGTAGTTCTAAGTAACGAATTTGCATAATTGAGAGAATTATTCAGAAGTAAAAGTATAGTCATTTTAAGAGGAAAAATTGGTTTCAAGCTAGATAGTGAGTTAGTGTACATATATATATAGTTATATATAGTTTTGTATAAATGATTTCCCTTGTATAGTTTTCCATATAAATACGAAGAAGTCAAATTGCAACAAAACAAATAAATTTTTAAACAAAATATATATATGTTCATATAAAGTCAGTTTTCAATATCTATCATTTTTGTCAATTCAACTTGTTTTCCCACATATTGTAGTACTAATCATTTATATATATATATATATATATATATTTTATATATAAATAAAGAAAAGAACATAAATCTATATTTACAGATGATGTATCCTAATTTTAGTTGCAGCTACAGGCTGTTTTCCAGATGCATTTATATTAATATAGTCATAAATATATATTCACATTTATATACTCATGTATTTGAGTACCTATTTTTTGGAAAAGTGAAACATTCAATTTTCAACCAAAAGATGTATACACAGCCAATTCCAGTGATATGTATATATATATACACATATATTCACACACACACACACACACACACACACATATATATATTTAAAAACATGTGATATACACAACCAATTTCTAATGAAAAGTATATATACATATATGCATACATATATATATATATTTATTTATATGTTAAAAGTATGCGATATGAAATAGAGGCATCAAATGTATACAACATGCAGGGTTAGATAACAAAAGTATGCTTGGCATATAGGCTAGTGACCCCCCCCATTGGGCTGTGTTGCCTGTGGGGCAACACTGCCTCCACAGGCTGTAGCCTGTGGAGGGCGTGACCTCCACAACAACGCCTTCCCCACATCACGGCTATGCCCTCATAAACTTTTTGATAAAAACATTTTTTTTTATTAGCCATCAAGCTACAATAAACTTCGATACTTGGCCTTCAATCAGTTGGCTTCCAGAAAAAAAAAAAAATTGCATATAAATGCATCTACCTAGATTAATTTATACATTTTTTTTGAAATAATATATATTATATATATAATCCTACAATTTAGGGTATTGTAAATTATGTAACCAACAACATTAGTAATGTATTTCCCTCAATTTTCCCATGGAAATAATTATGTATTTTATCAACAGACTCAATTTGCAACAATACAACAAAGACAAAAATACATGTAAGTATATATATATATATATATATATATATATATATATATATATATCATAGGGGGTTTATGAAGATTCAGGTATGCACAAGATTTGTCCAAATTTTTTGAAAAACTCATTCAAATGGGGAAATTTCACAGACAAATTCCACTTTCTAGACACAACAATTTGCTCACACATTGAATTTAAATTGCAATGGAAAATGATTAAAAACGTGGAATTTGCTTCCTGTTGAGTTTCCTCTCTTTGTTCTCCTTTCTTTTTGTCCTTTACTTCTCCTTCCACCGAGCTAGATTCATTGTACCTCCGAAACCCCCTTCCTTCAACCATTATTTTGGTTATTTTTGCATAGCAAAACAAGAAGATTGTAAAAGCAGCTGCGTTTTCTTGTTAATCCATTTCTTTTTTTAAATATTTTCTTTCATTTCCCGAGACCTAATCTTGAAAATAGAGAATTAAATAAAATTTATTTTATGCTCAACTTTTATCCCCAATTTAATAAGTAATCCTCTTTTAATTACAAATCAATATTTTTCTTAAAAACAAATATATATATTTTTTAAGCCAAAAGTGGTAGACCACTTATATATTTAAATTATATTAAAATATTGTACAAAATCTTGGTTCAGGCGAGCATACCGACATGAAAGAACCAGGAGAAGAAAACCTCCAGTTATAGCTCGATACAATACATATTTTCCTATAATCTATCCTAACCCAAAATTGTAACACTCCTACAATTAAAAACAAAAATTCCTACTATACACACTATCCCATTGAACAAAATTCCAAATTACAACAAGTATCATTTTTCACTACATATCGACAACCCCTACAACAATGACCCTTCATGACTTCATACAAACAACCCTCCCTTTACATAGATAATGATTACCAGAACCTACTGACAGACCCATTCATGCTGACTGAGAATAAAGTAACCCCAAAACTATATCCAAGCAGATACACAACTTTTAGAAAGAGGATGATTTGTTGCCAGCCCCTCTAGGACCATTTATTGAATTCTCCTCCACCAAGTGTTGCTTCTTACAATCACACTCCTGCGAATGCACTGTCATGTTGATATCCATAACATAGTGATAACAGAGTTTCCCTTTAGCTCATGGATTCAAAACCAGATCATGCACACATGAATGACATCTTAAAAATGAGATTGCATGAAACGTCCTTTTAATCTGGTCTATATCGTCCATGGTAAATACAAAACAATACTTGTTCAAGGCTTCATATAGGTGAGATGAAGTATCATACATTGTTGACAAAAACATTCCTTGAATTTTTTTTTTATACTTCTTTTTGTAATGGATTAAATGCATGAGAAACAAACCTCCTACCAACCCATCACCCTTGGTGAATTCATATTGTTGCACACTTGTAAGCAAAGCATCATTTTCCAAATACCTTTGAACAACAAATTTTGTAGCTATGGCTTTTAAAACAGAATAGTTTTGCACTAAGTCCATGATGTTCGATAACAAAATGGACAAGAGATTTGTAGGAAATATAATCCTTTGAAGCTCTGTATGCAACACATCATCACCAATCACAGTTGTTATTCAATTAAACACAAACTTATAGTTAACCTTGAAAACTGATTACAATTCTTCCCTGTCAATATGCGACGAGAAAGGCTCTTCCCACGGCCTAATCGCCACCGAGACTTGATAATTCTTAACTTGGAATTCTCTCAGCTCCATTCCCCTGCAAACTTTATACACACACACTGCTTTGAAAGCCCTTACAAACTAGCGCCAACCAAACATCCAACAACAACTAACAAAGAATACCAATTGAATATACCAAAGGCCTTTTTAAAGCCAAAGTTAACCCATTCTTTATCCCTGTCACCTTTTAAAACCCACACTTTTGAAATATCTTGATATCCTCTCAGCAGACACATTATCTTACTTAATGCCCCAAGCAGGCATGCTTATACACTGCTTGATTTAGCCATGTACTTTGACAGACATGCTTATATACTGCCTGGATATCGAGATATCCCAAGCATGCTAGCTTTGAAGATTACAATAGATAAATCTTTTTGAATTTCCATATTTGTGTGGTAAGCTCTTTACGTATGTACTTTGGTATGATGTCACATGTGCCAATCTACAACCTCATAGTCCTGCAACTTATATACTTTCACCACATTGTTAAGCACATGTGTGAATATCTACGCACTTGCAATGCTATCGTTAGCACAAATATAAAGCATGATAACTCAAATTCCGAACATACCTGTCGAGACCACAAACAAACCATATGCAAAGCCTTGCCACAATTCCTGAATTACAATACAACACTGTACTCATATGCCACAATATAACATCACATGTGCCGAATTCAACAGGCTTAAGGTCCTGTATTTCTATACTTATGCCACGTTATTAAACACATGTTTGTGTTACTACAAATTCATGACTTGCACTTACATTGATAGCAACATTAGTACAAATATAAACCCATGATAAACAAAACATGCTAAAAGCATCCCAACTATAGTGTACACTGCATATCAAACCCAAACCATCCTTAATTGAAGTACGATTCAAATTGGGACTTCCTGCTGCCTTTACACATGCCATAAATCTCTCAAATCTTGCACTTACAATGACAAGAAATTAGTGCAAAAAATATATAAACGTGACAACAAAGCATATGCCAACCAACAAATTTGTCAACCCTCCCTCAATAATTAACTTTTCCCTTGTGCATCTAGTTGTATTAATTCCAACAGATTAGGATAATTTTTTAAAACATTGAAATCAATTGAAACCTTGATCTCAATGCTATCACTTCCTAATCTTGCCAAATAATCTGCTACTCGGTTTCCTTCCTTGTATGTGTGAGAAACTATTGATGCTACTAATTTATCTGATACAAACCCCTGCCCCTGAAGACCCTACATTACCTTTAGATGCCCCATCAAAATTCAACTTGACAAAATCTTTAAAGGGTGGAATCCATTTTACTAAAGTTCTATCAACTTTCTGAGTGTAATGTTGGAACATACTGCCATCAAAAGGTAACTTGATACCCTTCTAGTCTGTCAAAGTGTCTCTATCCCAATTTGTGAATAACGAATTAATAGCTTTCTCCCTCCGAACAAATGAGTTAACCCCTTCATATATAACATTATCTATTTTAACAAGAATTACCTCAATTGGAGATTTTACTTTCCTGAAGATTCTACTATTCCTTTCCCACCATAAGTTCCATAATACAATTACTGGGACTATATACCATAAGCATGCAAAAAAAGAAGATTGATATAATAATGGCCAACTCTAGAAGAGGTCCCAAATTGAATTTGGTAGAGGAGTAGAGAATTGAAGCTTACTTCTAACAAAATTTCAACTTTGTTGAGCAAAAGAACACTGAACAAATAAATGATCTACTATTTCAAATTCCCCTTCACATAAAGGACATTTAAACAAATCAGTAATCCTCAATTTACAAAGGCGATCACTAGTCAAAATCCTCTTCTGTAGAGCAAGCCATACAAAGCTACCCGCCTTTGGAAGGACTTTGTTATTCCAACAAAAGACATATGCCCTTTGAGGTTCATCAGGAAATTTAGACTGTGCTAAAACCACATACCCTTCCTTCATTGAATATGAACCTGTTTTAGAAGTTGCCCATATGATTTTATCTGGCTTCCCAGATAAATAGGCTATTCCGTCCTGCATACATTTACAAAACATATCTGCTTGATGAGCACTTACAAGAATATTTGAAGGACTTTTCCATGTGACCTTCCCAGTCATTAAACTTGCCGACTAAACATAATCCAACAAATTGTCACCCCAAGCCTGAGATAGAATTACTTTAACATCCTGAAGATCTTGATTTGTTGTCAATGGGGGCCTTCCATTCCATGAATTTTTCCAAAATTTAACATTTTGACCATCATTTACCTCCCAGGATATAAATTTTCTAATGAGGCTCCTACTCTTTACAATAAAATACCGGATGGCCGAACCCTTTAGAGGATCAACCACTGTAATTATACTCATTGGACTTGTAGTATCCAAATACTTAGCTTGCAAAATTCTAACCCACTTAGCTTCAGACTTAGTGCACATTTTCCATACAAGTTTTGCCCCAAAAGCCTGATTCCTCCATGATAAACTCAGAATGGCTGACCCATCTTGTTTCTTTCCTTTTGCTAAACCTTCCAAAGAGATTAAAGGTATCTTTTTCTTTTCATCAATATTGCCTTTCCAAAGAAATGTTCTTTTATCTTTTCAATTTCAGATATGATAGAAGCAGGAGCTTTAAGGACTGCTAGGAAATAATTTGGAATTGATGTTAGAACTGCTTTAATCAGGAGAATTTTGCCTGATAAAGATAACCATCTGGCTTTCCACATTAATATTCTCGCCTTTAACCTATCTATTACCTTGCTCCAATAAGTAGCTTTATTTGGTCCTTTGAAAAAAGGTATCCCCAAATAAGTACTAGGTAATTCTGCTTCTTCAAATCCTAAAAAGTTTACTATTTCAATTTCAGATCCTCAGGAGCGTTTATGACATAAATCATTGATTTTTGCGCATTTATCTTCTACGCAGAAGCTTGAGTACTTGTCAAGAACCTCTCTAACTTGTTTAGCTTCCAACAAGGAAGATTTGCTAAATAAGCGAGTGTCATCCACAAAAAGAGAGTGGGTGACTGATATATTTGAATTTGGTATCTGCACTTCTCGCCAGAGATTCAAATTATGCTTCAATTGAATGAATCTACTTAAAAGCTTTTGCCATAATTACAAACAAGAATGGGGAGAGCAGGTCCCCTTTCCTGACACCTTGCGTGGAGCTAAAGAAACCCACGAGGCTTCCATTTACAATTACTAAAAAATTTGCTTTGGATAAACAAGACATAATCCATCTACACCATTTTGAACATAAACCAAAATTTGCCAAAACCTTATTCAGGAATTGCCAATTTGCCTTATCATAAGCTTTCATCATGTCTAATTTGACAATGAAAGAAGGCAGTTTTGACATTGCAATTGTATGCAACACTTCGTGAGCAACAATTACACTTTCATGCGTTTCCCTACCTGACACAAACCCTCCTTGCTCCAAAGAGACAATCTTTGAAATGAGCGGTCGTAACCTCAAATAAATTGCTTTTGTGAAGATTTTGTAAATTGTATTGCATAACGAAATATGCCTAAACTCAACAAAAGTTTTAGGCTCTTTGAATTTCGGCAGTATTGCAATATTTGTTACATTGAATTGTCTGAGGATAAACCCAGTTCTCTGAGATTCCTCAAGTTCCCATAAAAGCTCAAAGCACAAAAAATCCTAGCGCTTTTGGAAGAACAAAGCTGTAAATCCATCTGGACCAGGGGCCTTCTCAGGAGGAAAAGAAAAAACTACATGCCTCAACTCCTACAATATAAAAGGTCTCATTAGGAGAGTATTATCTTGGTCATAGATAAGTCAAGGGATGGTGTCCAATAATTCCCTTTCATCTCTAATTCTGTTATCATTAGTTGTTTGCGAAGCTGGCAACAGTTCTGAAAAGAACTTAACCCCTTCTTTATTAATATCTCCCTCTTTTGTTAACCAGTTTCATGTATCAATCTCTTGAATATGTTGAATTGATTTAGCCACTTTTTTTGAATTGAGCAGAGGCATGAAATAATTTTGTATTACGGTCACCTTCTTTCAACCATAACCCTCTCGACTTTTGCCTCCAATATATTTCTTCCCTAGAGCATAACTCTTCCCATTTTGACTGTAACAACTTCTGTTTTTCATACAAATCAACATCTAAACCATTCTGAATTATACTCTCATGCACTGTTGTAAGCTCTTTAAACACTAATTCCTTTTGATGAAAAATATTTAAAAAAAACATGTTTATTCCATTCCTTTATTTGATGCTTCACATATACTAACTTGCTATGGAATTGGAACATCTTAGTCCCCTGTACATATGGGGCATTAACCCACCATTGTTTCACACTATCCATAAATTGAGGATGTCAAAATTGTTGATGTTTCTAGGCAGCTTAGGGCTACTTCTTCCAGTGCACTCCTAGAAGACACATAAATTAAATGATAGCCTAATCGGCTATTTAATTTATGTTCATTAAAGATTATTATCATTTACTTGCATTGGGCCGACCTCCTTGACATTTATTGGAACTATTTATATTTCTCAAGTGGGCCGACCTGTTTGAGTTGTGACCTCATTTTGTATAAATACAAGGTCATTCCTTGTCATTTGATCATCAAGTTTATTCATGTTAATTCACATTCCTACATCAGTTCGCACTTGAGCAGCAGAGTATCATCTTGTAGCAGTAGACCTATTTCAAGGAGAATCATATTCACACTTAGGAGAAGTGCTAATATTCATTGTATCAAATTCGCCCTTTGTGCTGGGCCTGTTTTGTAAGCAGATTTTTGCTCTTGTTCCTACAATATATAAGAGAATTATTTGCTAGGTTTTTCTCCCTTAGGTGGAGGGTTTTCCCAGGGTATCTTGCTGTGTTTATTATCTTATGTGTTGCAATTTTCTGAGTGCTTTCAGTTATTTAATCTGATCTATGAAACACTAACATGGTATCAAAGTGGATTTGAAAAAGATCGAGATCAGATTCGTTTTGCAACACTCTCATTAATCTTTTTCGTCTATCTCTTGAGTTTCAAGATGGTGAATGGTTTCAAAGTCAAGGACAGACTCAAAGGAGCTTCTAACTACACATCATGGAGAATCAGGATCTTTCTCACCTTGGAAGAAAATGATTTGGCTGAGTTTGTGAAAACAAAAGTTCCCAAACTTGAGGAGGAAGAAGAGAAGTTGCAGTGGAGGAAGAAAGATACTAGGGCAAAGAAAGTGTTGGTTGATTCCGTTAAAGATCATGTTGTTCCGATTGTCTCCAAGTTGGATACAACCAAGGGAAATGTTCAACACATTGGAAGAGATGTACGAAATCAACAACACCAGTTGAGCACTTGCACTGAAACAACAAATTCATCATGTGAAGATGGTGAAAGGAGAATCAATGATTACTTATTTCATGAGGATTTCAGAATTGAGAGATCAACTCTCTACAATTGGTCACTTGATTGATGACAAAGACTTGACCATGCTTTCTCTCAATGGTCTTCCGCTATTGTGGGAGTCGTTTATTTAAGGAATCAGTGCAAGATCTAAACTTCCCAAGTTTGATCGGCTAAGGATCGACTGCATTCAAGAGGAGTCGAGACAGGTGGCTAGAGGTGTTGGTCAAAGTTCAACAAATGAGGATCTTCATGTTCTCGCCTCTCATTTGTCGAAGAAAGGAAAAGTTTGGAAGAAAGGATTCTTCAAGAGGAATCAAGAGAATGGAAATGATGGTGTTCCTGCCTTCAAAAGGAAGTGAGACTTATCCAAAGTTCAATGTTTTCATTGTGACAAGTATGGCCACTTTGCGAAGGAATGTCCTCTCAGACGTAAGCAACAGGTTGCCACTGCAAATGTTGAAGAAGTCTCCCCACAGAAGGACTCAAGTGATTATCTGTTCTATTCAGCCTTGTCAAGCAATGTAACCACCAACACCAACACTTGGCTGATTGGTAGCGGTGCCTCTCGACACATCACTGGATTTAGAGGGCATCTGTTTAATTTGGTGGAGAATGATTCTAGCGAACAAGTCATTATTGGAGATGATGCTAGGTATTATGTGAAAGGATTTGGGAACTCCTCTCTCCACTTGGATTCTGGCATTTCATTGGAGTTGAATGATGTGCTATTTGTTCCAGGCATAAAGAGAAATCTTGTCTCCATTTCAGTATTGGAAGACAAGGGTTATCAAGTTGTATTTTCAGAAGGCAAAGTTCTTATATGGGCAAAGAACTCCAACATCAAGAATGCTCGGGTAATTGGAGTTAGACAAGAGTGTCTCTACAGGCTATGCACTCTTCCCCTTCAGGCTCTTGTGTAGGATTCTTCTAGCATGTGTGATCTTTGGCATCGAAGATTGGCTCACATTCACTTTCGAGCGTTACCTATCATGGAGAAGATGGTCACCGGCCTTCCGAAATTCAACCAGGATCATGAAGGTACATGCAAAGGCCGCGCCCTAGGTAAGAATACAAAAGGTATGTTTCATTCTAGTGAAAGTAGATCTAAATGTATTTTTGATCTCATTCATTATGATTTATGTGGTCCAATGTCCGTTGCATCTTCTAGTGGTTTCTTGTATTACATTATTTTTATTGATGATTACTCTAGAAAGACTTGGATTTAATTCTTGAGATCTAAAGAATCTGAGGATGTATTAGGAAGATTCAAAGAATTCGAAGCACATGTGGAAAACTTCTTTGGGAAAAAGATCAAGGTTTTGAGATCTGACAACGGTGGAGAGTACACCTCTGGTACCTTCCGTGATTTCTGTATTGAAGCAAGGATTAAGAGGGAGTTCAGTGTTCCTTATAATCCTCAATAGAATGGTATTGTTGAAAGGAAGAACATGTCTATTGTGGAAGCAGTTAAAGCAATGATTCATGATCAAGACCTGCAAATATCACTTTGGGCTGAGGCATCTAGGCTAGCCATCTATGTTTAGAACAGGAGTCCCCACAGGATCTTGGAGAATAAAACTCCTGAAGAACCATTCTCAGGGGTGAAACCAGAAGTCAGTGATCTGAGGATCTTTGGTTGTCCAGTGTATGTTCATATTCCAAATGAAAAGAGAACAAAGTTGGAACCTTCTGGCAAGAAGGGAATTCTGGTGGGCTACAGTGAGACATCAAAAGCCTACAAAATCTACATTCCAGGTCAAAAGACTATTGAGATTAGTAGAGATGTCACATTTGAGGAAGATGTTGCATTCAAAAGATCCAAGGGCATTCCTATCGAGATCGATGAAGAAGAACCTACTCAAGATATGGAAATTGACCATGTTCCTGAGAATCAGAAGGAGGTTCCAGAACCTATAGAAGATGATGATCTAGCTGAGCCCTTGGAGCCTACTAATGGGCCTACAGATATTGTGATCGGAAGGAAAAGACCTCTTTGGGCCAGGCAAATAATGCAAGAGGCAGAAAGTTTTGCAGCCCCAAGATGAACTTTCAGAGAAAGTAAGAGACCTAATAAGTTCTGCAGTTATGTAGCCTTGATGAGTCAGATTATTGAGTCAGAGCCTTCCAGTGTTGAGGAAGCTTCTAGTCAACAAGTTTGGAAAGATGCTATGATTGAGGAGTATCAATCCATACTTAAGAATGATGTTTGGGATATCGTTCCTAGACCTAAAGGCAAATCTGTAGTGTCTTCTAAATGGCTCTTCAAGATCAAGCATGCAGCTAATGGGAGCATTGAGAAGTACAAGGCAAGATTCGTGGCTAGAGGGTTCTCACAAATAGAGGGAGTTGACTATGAAGAAAATTTTGCTCATGTGGCTCGATACACTTCTGTCAGAACCATTATTGCTATTGCTGCATCTAGAGGATGGAAGATTCACCAAATGGATGTAAAGACAACCTTTCTAAATGGTGTAATGGAAGAAGAGGTTTACATTGAGCAACCCGATGGATTTGAGGTACATGGGAAGGAGTCTCATGTTTTCAAGCTGAAGAATGCCTTGTATGGTCTTAAGCAGGCTCCTCGTGCTTGGTACGAAAGGATTGATTGTTACCTATTGAGTCTAGGTGGTGCAGGAGCACCTAGGAAACACTAGGCAATCTAGTTTTGATTCTTGTTTTTGGTATGTTTTCCATGAAGGTCATGTTGGCCATTGAGTAGGTGAGGTAGAATTAGAGGCTTGGGGACATGTCTTGATCCTTAGTGATCATTAGGATAAGGTGTGGAAAGGCTTAATGAGTTTTGGAACTCATTTGCATAGGTTTGCTAGAAATTGGCAAAAGTTGCAAAAAGTTGCATTTTTGCAACTTTGCCACCATGTAACTGAAATGTTCGACCAAGGGGAGGTATAACTGATTTTTTTTCCCTATATAGGGTGTGCCTCGACTCGAAAGCAGGGTTGGAAGCATTTGCATTGATTGGTGTTTTTGAATTCAAGGAAGACAATGGAGTTTTAGTGTGAATTTCTATTTTTGTCAAATAGTAGAGCTTAAATGGATTGAATTTTCTATTTTAGGTGGTGTAGGATGTAGTAAACTTGTGGATTATGCATTGTGTGGTAGCAATTTAGATTTCTAGTTCAGTTTCAAGCATTGTTGTAGTTGTTTGTTTCCTTTCATTTGCTGATCTGACAGTTTGGTTGTGGAAAATGGAGGTTTAGATCACATTCCCTCTGTACATAACATACGGCCTCTTGGGAATTATGACTAGACTCCATGCTTGTACATATGGTAGGGCTAGGAGGTCTTGACAGTTCTACAAGCGCCATGGAAATCTTCTCCTAGGCGAGCCAAGAAGTGTCCGGCTAGGGAAGACAAGAAGTGTAGAGCACTTGATTTGTAGGGGTGTTAATTTCCTATCAAATCACGGTGTGGAGAGGGTAGGTATGAGCCTTGCCAAGGACTAGCATGGAGGAGGAAGCTCCACCAATCCATTTGGTGAGAGAAACTCATGACAGTCTGCTGTGTGGTCAGGAAATGGCTTAAAAAAGGCCTAATTTGCTAAATTGAGGGTTATGGCTATGTACGAACAGTTGAGGGTTAAGGCCTCTAGAATCTTTGAGGGATAGACACAAGGACCAGGAACCCTAAAGGAAGATTTTGGGTTCTTTGGGAAACTTTGGAGAACCAACTTGTTTTTTCGAAGGATGAAGCCTAATTGGAATTCCTAGGACTAGTGGACTAAAACCCTAGATGAGGGTTTGGTGGGAGCGGCTAGTAAATGGAGTTTGGTGGACCCTGAAGAACCCTATGAGGATGGATTGAAGCTATTGGAAACATCTCCACACCCCCGCAAAGCTAAATTTTAGTTCTTGGAGTATGTTAGCCTTTAGGGTGGATTAAGGGCTAAGGAAGAGTTGAAGCATTGCACCAAGGTTGGCTTGGTAGGTAGGATTTTTCATGGTAGTTGGGTTGGCAAGGTGAACCTAAACAAGAAATAGGTCCTATAGGTTAAGGTGGTGGAGTGAGACACCATAGAGGTCTTCCAAGTAAGACCCAGAGCATGAAACAATGACTGTTTCATCCAACCTCCCTATCAGATTAGTATCAAAGCAACAAAAGATTTAAGATAGAATCTTGTATGTCAGATCTTGAGTCTAGTGGTTGTACAACCATGGTGACAAATGTGGAATTGGCCAAGAAGGTCGAAGATCAAGAGGAAGACAATAGGAGACTAAGGAAAAGATTAGCTCAACTTGAGGAGACATTGAGTAATGTGCAAATCAAGGCCGATGAGGTCAGTGATAGATTGGAAGGCAAGGTACCAAAGAGTGAAGAGGTTGCAGAGGAAGACAAGATCCCTGAACCTGACCCTGTTCTGCAAGAGGATCCTTTCTTGAAGACATTGAAAGCTTTGAGTGGAAAAGCACTTGAAGGCATACCACTGTTTAGTGGCAAATTGGAAGCCGATCTAGTCATGGATTGGATAGAGGGAATGGAAAACCATTTTGAGTGTGATAGAGTCACTGAAGCACAGAAGGTGAAGGTGGCCAAGTCTAGATTGAGAGGATTTTCCTTGACATGGTGGAAGTTCATTCAGATAGAGAGGGAAAAGGAAGGCAAGAAGCCTATTTCAACTTGGAAGGGTATGGTTGCCAAAGTGAGAGAAGCATACATGCCAGATGATTATGAGATTCAGTTGCATAAGAAGAGACAAAGTTTGAGACAAAGAGACCAAGATGTGAATACTTACACTGAGGAGTTTCAAAAACTTTGTATGAGGTCTAATGTCTTAGAGGATGAAAGTCTTAAGGTGGCTAGGTACTTTAATGGCTTGAAGTGGAACATTCAAGAGGAGATGACTCTTCTATGTCCCAAGACAGTACACCAATGTTACCAATTAGCTAGAAAGATTGAGGAAATAAGCAAGAGGAGACAAGATCAGGCTTCTAAGAGTAGAGGCAAAGGAAGAGATCAAAGAGGACATAGAGGTGGCTACCAAGGTAGAGGGATTGAACAAAGAAACCAAGGAGAGTCCAAACTCACAGAGCATGGAAGTGAAACACCTTCTAGAGGAGGTTATGGAAGAGGTAGAGGATCTTAAGGAGGATCAAATAGAGGAAGAGTAGCAGGAAGAAGTAACTCATACTTTGCTAGTATGAAGTGTTATCATTGTGGTCAAGTAGGTCATCCAGCTTATAGGTGCCCGGAGAAAGCATCTTCATCAAATATAGAGAAGAGAGTGGCATATGCTCAAGAAGACACCATGAGTACCAAATCACCAGAGGTTAGTCACATTGAATCAAAAATGGGGGAGAACTTGATGTTTAGAAGAGTTTTGATCAGACAATCGGTCAAGGAAGAGCCAAAGCAAAGAAGAGCCTTATTTAGAGTGAGATGCAAAATACCTGGGAAAGTATGCAAGGTGATAGTGGACTCAGGGTCTACTGACAACATAATCTCAGAGGAGGCAGTAAGGAAATTGAAGTTGGAGAAAGTACTGCACACTAACCCTTACAAGGTGACATGGTTAAACAAAGGGCAGAGTGTTCTTGTCAATGAGCAAATAATTGTGGATTTCTCCATTGGAGGGTACAAGGATAAGTTGATTTGTGATGTGTTACCCATGGATGCATGCCATCTTCTATTGGGAAGACCATGGTAGTATGATAGAGGTGCCATCTATGATGGAAAGGAAAATACTATCTCATTCAATAAGGATGGGAAGACATTCAAATTGCAGTCACTGTTAGATGAGGAAGAAGGACAGTCAAAGACCCCTAGTTTCTTATTAAGCAGTGGTAAAGAGTTCATTAACAACCTACATCAAGGAGGTGAAGGATATGTGGTTATGGTGCAACCCAAGGAAGAAGACAAGACTAAGAAATCAGTCATACCCGGAGCAGTCCAGAAGTTGTTAGAACAGTTCAAGGACATAGTGAGTGATGGAACATCAACAACCTTATCTCCAAAGAGAGCCATTATCCATCAGATTGACTTCATACCGAGAGCTTCATTACCAAACAAAGTAACCTACAAGCTTACAGCGGATCAAAACCTAGAGGTAGCTAGACAAGTGTAGGAGTTATTGGATCAAGGATTAATTAGGAAGAGCATCAATCCGTGTATAGTGCCAGTGGTCTTAGCAACCAAGAAAGGAGGCAAGTGGAGATTATGCACTGATTCTAGAGCTATAAATAGAATCACAATTAGGTATAGGTTCCCTATTCCTAGGATTGAGGACTTGATGGATTGTCTTGGAGGAGCTCAGTACTTTACCAAGTTGGATCTCAAAAGTGGATACCATCAGATCAGGATTAAGGATGGAGATGAGTAGAAGACAACCTTTAAGACAACTGATGGGTTGTATGAGTGGAGAGTTATGCCATTTGGCTTCTCTAATGCCCCTAGCACATTCATGAGGCTCATGAATGAAGTGCTCAAAGACTTTACAGGGATATTTGTGGTGGTATATCTTGATGATATACTCATCTTTAGCAAGACAACAGAAGAACATCTAAAACATGTGGAGTTGGTTCTTAGAAGATTGCAAGAAGAGAAGTTAGCCATCAACCTAGAGAAATGTGAGTTCTTCAAACAGGAGGTTGTGTATTTGGGGTTTGTAGTATCCCAAGGATCATTGAAGATGGATCCAAGCAAGGTGGAAGCTATCCTAAATTGGCCTACACCAACCATAGGGACAAAGGTAAGAAGTTTTCATGGATTGGCTCAATTTTATAGGAAATTCATAAGGAACTTTAGTGGCATATGTGCACCAGTCCTTGATACAATCAAAGGTGGTCTAAAAACTAAGTTCAAGTGGACTTTAGAAGCTGAGAAGGGTTTTGAGAAACTAAAACAAGAAGTGGTAACTCAACCCATCCTTTTGTTACCTAGTTTTGATAAGTTATTCACTGTGGAATGTGATGCTAGTGGAATTGCAGTAGGAGGATTATTAAGCCAAGAAGGTAGGCCTATAGCTTTCTTTAGTGAAAATCTCAATGAAGCAAAGAAAAATTACTCTACATATGACCTAGAACTCTATGCTCTAGTACAATCAATTAGGAAGTGGAGGCATTAACTTCTACCTAAAGAGTTTGTAGTGTTCATTGATAATCAGGCACTTAGCTACATCAACACTCAAGAGAAGTTGAGAAATAGACATCTAAAATGGATGGAGTACCTCCAAGCCTTCACTTTCAACATCAAGCACAAGAAGGGATAGTTGAACAAGGTGGCAGATGCATTAAGTAGGAGATTGCTGATAGTGCAAGAGATATAGATCAAGAGCATTGGAATGGAGAGTTTCAAGGATCTCTATGGGGAAGATGAAGACTTCTTAGAGGCCTACAAGGTATGTTTTGACTTTGAGAATCACTTTCATAGTCAATACTCAGAGTATACATTGCAAAGTGGATTGTTATTCAAGGGGAATCAGTTATGTGTTCCAAGAGGATCAATGAGAGAGAATATCATCCAGGAGAAGCACAATGGTAGTCTTAGTGGACATTTTGGCCTCAACAAGACAATGGAACTAGTGCAAAGGTTCTACTATTGGCCTAAGTTGCCAAGGGATGTCAGGAGGTATGTGGAGCAGTGTGTAGTGTGTATTAAAGCCAAAGGAGGAGCTAGTTATGTAGATTTGTATCAACCCCTACCCATTCCTAACAGACCATGGGAATGTATTAGCATGGACTTTGTTGTAGGACTCCCTAAGACTAAGATAGGGTTTGATAGTG
Organism: Sequoiadendron giganteum; assembly: GCA_007115665.2. NCBI lineage: Eukaryota > Viridiplantae > Streptophyta > Pinopsida > Cupressales > Cupressaceae > Sequoiadendron > Sequoiadendron giganteum. The sequence continues at coordinate 834,075,058 of CM021100.1, read as the reverse complement.
TCTATGTGGTGGTAGATAGATTCAGTAAGATGAGTCACTTCATCCCTTGCAAGACCACCCATGATGCTAGCTATATTGCTCACCTTTTCTTCAAAGAAATCGTAAGGATCCATGGATTGCCATTGAGCATTGTATCTGATAGGGATGTGAAGTTCATGAGTCATTTTTGGAAGACTCTATGGAGCAGATTAGGTACCAACCTGTCTTTTGGATCAGCTTACCATCCTGAAACTGATGGACAAACAAAGGTGGTTAATAGGGTGTTGGGTAACCTTCTTAGATGCCTAACCAAGGAGAATGGACAGACATGGGACATGGTCATCTCACAAGCTGAAAATGCCTACAATGACAGTGTGAACCGGACCACAGGGAAGAGTCCTTTTGAAATAGTGTATGGAATGCACCCAAGAGGTGTGTGTGAGCTCAAGGATCTAGGAGCTATGGAGCATAGGAGTGGGCATGCAGAGGATTTATCTCAGACCATGAAGGAGATTCAGGAGCAGGTGAAGAAGGCAGTCACCGAGGCTACCCAAAAGTTGAAAACTAAGGTGGATCTATCTAGGAAGGATCTACAATTTGCAGAAGGAGACTATGTTATGGTCCATCTCAAAAAATCTCGATTGCAGAAGGGAACATCAACCAAGTCACAGATGAAGAGAGTGGGACCATGTAAGGTGTTAGCCAAATATGGGAAGAATGCCTACAAGGTGGAGCTACCTATAGATTTGGGCATTTCACCAGTGTTCAATGTAGCTGATCTGATCAGATATAAGGGAACAGTCACTGACATGGATTAGAACAACAGGGATATCTTCAAAGATGTGAGTAACATAGCCTTACCTACTCAAGACAAGCTATAAGTAGAGAGGATCTTGGAATCCAGAGTGAAGAAGTCTACAAGGCATAGAGTGTACATGGAGCATCTCATCAAGTGGAAGGACAAGCCAGAGTCTGAAGCTACATGGGTGGATGAAGCTCAGTTCAAGAAGCAGGGCATTGATGTGTCACTGATCTCTCCTCACATTCCTTAGTGTTTGTGTAGAGGGGGGAGAATGGTGCAGGAGCACCTAGGAAACACTAGGCAATCTAGTTTTGATTCTTGTTTTTGGTATGTTTTCCATGAAGGTCATGTTGACCATTGAGTAGGTGAGGTAGAATTAGAGGCTTGGGGACATGTCTTGATCCTTAGTGATCATTAGGATAAGGTGTGGAAAGGCTTAATGAGTTTTGGAACTCATTTGCATAGGTTTGCTAGAAATTGGTAAAAGTTGCAAAATGGTGCATTTTTGCAACTTTGCCACCATGTAACTGAAATGTCTGACCAAGGGGAGGTGTAACTGATTTTGTTTCCCTATATAGGGTGTGCCTCAACCTGAAAGCAGGGTCGGAAGCATTTGCATTGATTGGTGTTTTTGAATTCAAGGAAGATAGTGAAGTTTTAGTGTGAATTTCTGTTTTTGTCAAATAGTAGAGCTTAAATGGATTGAATTTGCTACTATAGGTGGTGTAGGATGTAGTAAACTTGTGCATTAAGCATTGTGTGGTAGCAATTTAGATTTCTAGTTCAGTTTCAAGCATTGTTGTAGTTGTTTGTTTCCTTTCATTTGCTGATCTGACAGTTTGGTTGTAGAAAATTGAGGTTTAGATCACATTCCCTCTGTACATAACGTACGACCTCTTGGGAATTGTGACTAGACTCCATGCTTGTACATATGGTAGGGTTAGGAGGTCTTGAAAATTCTGCAAGTGCCATGGAAATCTTCTCCTAGGCGAGCCAAGAAGTGTCCGGGTAGGGAAGACAAGAAGTGTAGAGCACTTGATTTGCAGGGGTGTTAATTTCCTATCAAATCACGGTGTGGAGAGGGCAGTTATTAGCCTTGCCAAGGCCTAACATGGAGGAGGAAGCTCCACCAATCCATTTGGTGAGAGAAACTCATGATAGTCTGTTGTGTGGTCAGGAAATGGCTTAAAAAAGGCCTAATTTGCTAAATTGAGGGTTATGGCACTGTACGAACAGTTGAGGGTTAAGGCCTCTAGAATCTTTGAGGGATAGACACAAGGACCAGGAACCCCAAAGGAAGATTCTGGGTTCTTTGGGAAACTTTGGAGAACCAACTTGTTTTCTCGGAGGATGAAGCCTAATTGGAATTCCTAGGACTAGTGGACTAAAACCCTAGATGAGGGTTTGGTGGGAGCGGCTAGTAAATGGAGTTTGGTGGACCCTCAAGAACCCTAGGAGGATAGATTGAATCTATTGGAAACATCTCCACACCCCTACAAAGCTAAATTTTAGTTCTTGGATTATGTTAGCCTTTAGGGTGGATTAAGGGCTAAGGAAGAGTTGAAGCATTGCACCAAGGTTGGCTTGGTAGGTAGGATTTGTCATGGTAGTTGGGTTGGCAAGGTGAACCTAAACAAGAAATAGGTCCTATAGGTTAAGGTGGTGGAGTGAGACACCATAGAGGTCTTCCAAGTAAGACCCAGAGCATGAAACAGTGACGGTTTCATCCAACCTCCCTATCACTGGGTTTCTCAAAGAATGATGCAGATTCTAACCTCTACTTCAAGGTAATTCTAACCTAATTCTAAAATGTAAGGAGTTAGCTTCTGTGTTTGAGATGATGAATCTTGGTCTCATGCATTACTTTCTTGGCTTAGAAGTTTGCCAAAAGCCAGATGAGATGATTCTAAGTCAAGGCAAGTATACTATTGACATTCTAAAGAGGTTTGGTATGATTGATTGCAAACCTATGTCTACACCTATGGAGACAAATCTACATAAGTTGAAGGAGGCTGCAACTAGTTCAGAACTGGTGGATTCTACGATGTATAGGTAGTTGATTGGTTCATTAATGTATCTAGTTAACACTAGACCTGATATCTTCTATGTAGTAAGTGCACTTAGTCAGTTTATGTGTGAACCAAGGCATATACATCTTGTTGCAGCTAAACATATCCTGAGATACTTGCGTGGAACAATTGGATATGGGTTGAGATATTCTACAGGTGTGGACTTGGAGCTGCATGGCTTTACTGAATCTAATTGGGTAGGGTGTGTCACAGATCGAAAGAGTACCTTTGGTTATTACTTCAGTTTAGGATCTGCTATGATATCTTGGTGTAGTAGGAAGCAGTCTTTTGTAGCATTGAGTACAACTGAGGCAAAGTATATTGCAGCTTGTATGGCAGCTCGTGAAGTAGTGTGGCTTCATAAGCTCCTTGCAGGACTGTTTGGACAATCAATGGAGCCTACTATCATTCATTTTGATAACCAAAGTTGTGTGAAGCTTTCTGTCAATCTTGTGTTTCATGACTGAACAAAGCATGTTGAGATCAAGTACCACTATATCAGAGATATGGTATTGAGGAAAGCTATACAGTTGAGGTAGATCGGCACTGATGAGCAAACGATAGACATTCTCACCAAGCCTCTCTCTAGGATCAAGTTTGTGTACTTTCGAGAAAAGATTGGTATGGTGGAGAACGTAGCCTTGACTGAGAAGGAGTCTCAGTATCAGTGATTCTCTGTTTAATGTATTTCTCTATTTGAGAGAGATTTGAGGTGCAAGCCCTTGATAATGCATTTCTCTTTGAGATTTGAGGTGAAAGCCCTTGTTTCCACCCTCTCGGAGAGCCATGGTGGATGTCATGTGTGTGACTCCATGACAACATCACGTGAGGGAGCCCATGATGATTTACTTGTACTTGTGTTTCACCCTCTGGGAGAGCCATGGTGAAAGTCACGTTGAGGTGACAACATCACATTGAGTGATGAGCACTTGTGTATACCATCTATGGAGGTAGCCATGATGGTTGATATCACGATGAGATGGTATCCGATATCACGATGTGGTGATATCTTATTTTCTTTTCACATTGAGGTGATAAGCTACTGCATCACTATGAGGTGATATGTTTTGTGTAGCTGAAAGTATCACCCCTAGCTGAGAGGGAGTGTTGATGTTTCTAGGCAGCTTAGGGCTACTTCTTCTAGCGCACTCCTAGAAGACACATAAATTAAATGATAGCCTAATCGGCTATTTAATTTATGTTCATTAAAGATTATTATCATTTACTTGCATTGGGCCGACCTCCTTGACATTTATTGGAATTATTTATATTTCTGAAGTGGGCCGACCTGTTTGAGTTGTGACCTACTTTTGTATAAATACAAGGTCATTCCTTGTCATTTGATCATCAAGTTTATTCATGTTAATTCGTATTCCTACAACAATTCGCACTTGAGCAGCAAAGTATCATCTTGTAGCAGCAAACCTATTTCAAGGAGAATCATATTCGCACTTAGGAGAAGTGCTAATATTCATTGCATCAAATTCACCCTTTGTGCTAGGCCTGTTTTGTAAGCAGATTTCTGCTCTTGTTCCTACAATATATAAGATAATTATTTGTTGGGTTTTTCTCCCTCAAGTGGAGGGTTTTCCCAGGGTATCTTGCTGTGTTTATTATCTTATGTGTTGCAATTTTCTGAGTGCTTTCAGTTATTTAATCTGATCTATGAAACACTAACAAAAACCACATGTTTTCAAATTTAAATGAAGCTTTAGGTCTTCTTATGGTAATATTTGAAATATCCAAACAAATTGTATAATGGTCTGATCCTGGATATGGCAAAATGTTAAATTTAAGACTATACATAGAGGTGAACCAATTTGAAGTCACTAAAAATCTATCTAACCTCTCTGCAATCTCCAAAAAACCTTTCCTCTTATTAGTCCAAGTGAACTTTCCAGAGGTTGGTTGTATATCTCACAATGCATTTGTTGAAATAAAATCACTAAAATATGCCATCACTTTAGTCGGAGGACTTATCCCTCTACTTTTTTCCTGCAAAGATGGTATTTCATTAAAGTCCCGATAACTTTCTCATTATGCAACATTCCAAGCTGCCTAGTGATTTCATCCCACAACTTCTTATCCACTATGGAAGTAGGCCCATACACATTTATTACCCAAAAGTGAAGATCAAATTTTGTTACTTCTACAAGCTACCAAGAGCTTCCATTGTTATGTGATATAACATTCAATGATTTTGGATCCCAAAGAATCAGAAGACCCCCTGATGCCCCTTGAGCAGGTGAATGTGTAGATGCCCACTTATTCCATTTCTTAATTGATGCTTCAAATATTTGTAATGAAGTTTTAGTTTATTGCAACAAACATATGTTTGCTCCACAAGCATCGATTAGATTCTTGATACGAGCACGCTTGTTAGGGGCATTAATACCCCTGACATTCCATGAAGATATCCTCATTGGATTCGAGGAGAGCAACATGCCCTTTGTAGTCTCTTATTGGTCAATGACTAAATAATTGTCTGTTGCACTCTTGCTTCAATTTGTTCCTTCATTTTAATGAGATTTGATTTCCTACCTCTCTTCCCAGGGGATCTCCTGATTGAAGTTTTTAAAGGAGACTGTGATTTCATCATACTGTTATTAACCAATATCTCCTCTAAAACCCCTTTCAAATGATTTACATGCAATAGTTCTTGACTATCATTGATTCCCTTTTCACTCAATGATTGGTGAGTCTCGGGCAAACTGTCCCGAATTTGTTTCTTTGGCATAACTTCCTGATGCCACATCTCAAACTACCCTGGAGGGTACATTTGGGACACGTTTCCGACCTCCCATAAACCTTCTTCAACAACTATTTCATCAAATAAATCAGAACCTACTGACACTAATATCCTGCTTGCTAACACCTCAAGTTCTACATCCGAAGGACTAGTGGTTGTGATTAAAGGTAACTCCTTATCTTGACGAACCCCTATAACATCGTTATCCACTTTCTTCACATGGCCCTTCTATTTAAAACCCCCAGATAGCAACTCCCTAGTACCTTGAAACATTAATTTCCTCACTATTTCCTCTAGATGTGCTTCAAAATTTAATTTTTCCATTGGTAAATATAGGTTGAGCAAAAGACTAGCAAACTCTCCCATTAACTTCCATATGTTTGTAGACACTTTATAGTTCAATGCAGGTTTTTTGTATAATCTACAATTTAAACTAAAACCCAACTATGAACATCCCTCTTCCTATTTTCTTTTAATAGATTGTTCATGCCTGTTACACTCTGGGAATTGAACTAGAAAGTGTCTAAAAGCACATGAACGATTACCCTCTTGAGATTGAACAGTATTGCTCAAAGATAAAGATTGATCATTTTGACTACATTTATTTTGCTGATCCCTTCTTTTAGCATTAGTTAGATGAGAAAAGTTTGAAGAAGACCCAATAGAACACTCAAAATACAAATGGCCTATAGTATGATATTGAAAGCAAGTAGTTTCAAGCCATTCAAATCAATTTTTTTTATTCCAGTTACCAAACTCTGAGGATAATAAAATATGTTTTGGAAATTGTTCATCCGCATTCATTAAAACACATGCTCTAATGGGTTGTGTAAGATTTTTAAAGAATTCATTATCATGCATAAGAAACATTCCTACACTATTTGCTATTGCTTCAATCAAATTCAATTCCCTATACTCTAATGGAAAAGTAGGCAATTGAAACCAGACTAAAACAAAGTGAAAAGAGGCATTTTCAGCTTTGAAATTTGGTACCCACGACTGCATGCATAAACTAGATTCTTGGAATGACAATGACTTAATTCGAAAAACCACATCTCTATTTTCTTTACTATAAAAAAATCTACAAATATGCCCCTATCAGAATCCAAATAAAAGACTTGTTGTACCCCATCCCAATCACCATACATTAAATCTTTCAAATCATTCAAAGACAGAGTGAGTTTCTAGAACTTGCATATGATTGTAACGCCCCACCACACAACCCTAGAGGAAGTTGCAAAGAACGACTTAAACGAACTATTTTTTTTTTTTTATAAGAATAATTAATAAGAAGTTCACTAACTAATGCCAACAACCTCTAAGGTTATGAGACAAAGGTTATATAGAACCTTAACAAAACATGCATTTAAACCATGACAATTATTTAATTAATAAGATAACCACATACATTCCAAATAAAATGATTCTACAACAAGCATAAGAGATAGCTTTCAATTGCATTAATCCATTCATTAACAATAAGGTTACAACACTCATTCCCCAAATGAGGAAAGTTCAATAAATAAGGTTACACTTACAAATTCCACCTTGATAAAAAATGAGGGGTAATATAACACAAGATCAACTGAAATAACCAGGCATGAAACGAAACTGGATCATACGAGCTCTCCAATTGGAAGTCTTGTCCACACGATCAAGAAGAAAAACCCAATAGAGAAAGGTGCACGTTCCACCCAACCAAGTGGAACCCAAAGGTCCACCCCCATGCTAGGAGATAGTAACCAGGATTTCTAACCAAGGACATCTACCCCATAGACATAGGCTAACACAACCAAACTAAAATAAATAAAATGACATCACTGACACAATGGTTACATGCTTCCAGAATTAACATAATCAACTACATCACTGATGCGAACATACTGTCAACCTAGGAGAAGTGTCATCACAATGTTACATAGGTTATCCTAGTAAGTCTTCCTAGGCCCCGACCCCCAACTCGGGTTATCCTGGTAACCTCTAATGACTTCTGGCCCCTCATATAACCCAATGTGGAATCAGTTATCTTTCGTAGAGACAAGATAACGATCTTTCCATTCCAGGCATTCTTGTCTCAACCCAAGTCTTTACAAGCCCTTGTGTTCATGAGCGAGGCATAATTATCTTGTTAAGTCTTTGATACTACGTGATACTCTAATCAATTAATTAAGTTATCACTGGATTAACTAACTTACAATGAGTTATCCTGACACCACTTTGTGTGTCGGCCCTCATTACAAGCCACAACTCTAAGACGACATGTGGAACAACTCCACAACCCAAGGGTACACAAGTGCTACGCAAGGATATTACATCCCTAACCATGACATACAATCAATACACTCCCATTCGTGATAACCGGGGAACAAATTGGTTAAACGCACTACCCAAGGTAATCCAAAGGTTGACTACATAGTACGACAACCCACAAACTTGAAAACCCAACTGAAAGACTTGCTAAATGTTAAGACCCACATTTTCCAAATGAACATACAAACATATCACAAATAAGACAAGAATCAAATCTACTTTGGGTTCACTAAACCCATTTCCTCACTAACATTCAGTACACTAAGCATTAAATAAACTAAGTTAAATACGTCATTTCAAAAATCATTTTATTTCTATGTTAGCATTTAAATATATGAAACATTAACCCGTATATCCACAATTCAGATAAAAGCAAAATCCCATTTTTAAATAAAATATTGTTTTCCATATTCAATAAAACCCATTTAAAAAAAAAACATTCCCCTTTAACAATATAATAATATAATGAAATTTTCATTTTCAAAAAGTTAATATTAAAACATTAATATTATTACTGTTATTTAAATTTTCTCATAATATTATAAAAATCACAATATTAAACCACTAAATGCATTTTAATATTATAATGAATCATAATATTATACTATTAAAATCATTTAATATTATCATAAATCATAATATTAACATGTAATATTATATTGTGATAATAAAATATTATAATAATTATAATATTAAAATATTATGAAAATTATAATATTAAAATATTATGAAAATTATAATATTAAAATATAATAAAATATTATTATATATATATATATATATATATTTTTAAAATTTTAATAAGTCAAAGGCACTGCCTCAGTTCGCGTGCCAACCCTAGGGTTGAGCCGTGCGACCTTGGGGCTCATGCGAAGGATTCCGGGTGGGAGAAGGTCGGCCACGGGTTTTACCAGGCGGCGACGACGGTTTCGACTGTGGCGGCAGCAGGAAACGACACCAATGGTGGTTGCAGGCGCGACAGAAGGAGGAGGCACCGGGCGCGGGCGGCATTGGCAACGTCGACCACCAACAGTGGTGACGTGGGCTGCGTAGTGCGTAGCCGACCACCACTGTTGGTGGTTGCGGGCTGCATAGTCCACACGACCGCGGGGAGGGAGTTGTTGGACGTGCTCCCCCACGCCGCTTCCCATGGGGGCAGTGGGGTGAGCCCCAACCCCCCATTAAATATATATTTTTTATATATATATATATATATATATATATATATATATATATATATATATATTTAAACACTTTTGACTATCATTTTTCTTTGTAAAGTTTTTTGGAAAATAAAAACCGAAGCTAAAAACAAGCTTTTTTTTAGCAATTCGAAATTTTTATAAAAAAATTTGCCAGCATAATTTTGTAAGGGAGAATTTTTTTTTTAAAAAACAAAGAAAAAACAAAACATATATATATATACCCATAATTTTCATTCTTCCAAGCTTGAAACTTCAACAAATTGAAGAACAAATTGAGAACACAACAGAATTGAAATACTACTTTGCAACCAAGAATTCATTTCCAACTTTGAACAATCTTTCCCAAATTATGAAAGCAAGGTTTCCAAAAGTTTTGCCATCCACACAAATGTCATTGAATTCAATTTTTTTTTTAACCAAATACAAGCTGAAAACCTAATTTTTTGAAGTATGGTGAAGATCCTGATGGAGCCTTGAATCCCTTTTAAGCTCCACAGATTCTTTGAGCTTTTTATCCAAACCCACAAAATTGAACAATTCTTCTTCTTCTCTTTTCAATTTTTCTCCAAAACTCCATTAACAAGAGTTGTGAAGAAAATTCATAATAATGCAATTTTTCCCCAAAAATCCTACAACCACCCTGATCAATTCCAGAAAATAGAATAGGAAATATCTCATTTTTTTAAATTTTCAAAATTTCAAATTTCTAAATTGACTTTTTAATCATTTTCTTAATTTTCAATTCCAACTCAAATATGCATGCATTTCCAAAATGAATAATGTAATTCATTTCAACACAAATAACTTAATTAATTAATAAAATAAATCTACAACAAGATTAAACTATTTATTAATTAAATTAATAAATTAAATCACATTTCAAACATATACACAGATAAATTTACTCACTAACTTGGCTACAAAAGCATTTATTTTAATATTATTTTAACTTCAAAATTAAATTGAACAAGACAGATTGAACAATATAAAGCAACTGGACCACACTAGGACCGACGACACACTATGACCAGGGTGACGACTTGGCACAAAAATCCTAGCTACTATCTCCCAATCGAATGTCGTTGGCCTTGGACACGCTCGAACCTGTGAAACCGGGTGGAGTCGATGTTCTGTACCTGTCAACCTGCGAGAAAAGAGTATATACATATGCAATAATATGTCATAAATAATTCACACTGTGAAAAGGAAATCATGAAATCGTAGGGCACTCGCAAGCGAGTGATGCGATACCGTCCTCTTCACCAATACAATAGTACTAACTGACGCATATAACAAAGCAACATAATCAAAGCATGAAACATCATAAATTTAAATATCCACTTGCTAATTCGAAACATGCCATAATAATCACATCAAAATAGTATCATCACATCAAGGTACATCACGATAAAACAATGATCAATTGCAATCAAGTACATAGTCAAAGTACAACACAATACTAAAGCATAAAAGGGGAAACAACATTGTTCGAACAATAGATCAAAATGGAGGGGTATTACATCCTCCCCCCCTAGGGTCAGGCTTACTCCTGGAAGCCTGCAAATAAATATGGATAAAGCTCCCTCATTCTAGCTGCATCTTCCCATGTGGATGACGTGTCATCCCTAGGATCCCACTGAATGCTAACCTGATCAATATCTCACCCTTATATGGTGAGCATTCTGTGCTCCACGATGACCATGGGCTCTAAAGCCAACTGCCCATCCTCTACCTGCAATGCATTCCAATCAAGGACATGACAAATGTCTGGATGGTACGGCCGAAGAACTGAAACATGAAACACATCGTGAATGCGCGAGAGACTGGGCGGTAAAGCAAGATGATAAGCAATAGGATCAATCTTCTCGAGTATCTCGAAAGGTCCGATAAAGCGAGGTACCAACTTAGAGCCCTTCCCATAATGGATGGCACTCTTTCGCGGACGCACTCGCAAGAAGAATCTATCGCCTACTACAAACTGACAATCTACTCTATGCACATCGGCATACTTCTTCTTCCTATCTTGCGCTGCCACCAAATGCTCTCTAATCCTATCCACTTGATGCTCCATATCCTATAACATCTCAGGACCCAACACTATCCTATCCTCCAGTCGATCCCAACTCAAGGGGGTACGACACGGTCTCCCATACAATGCTTGGAATGGAGGCATACCAATGGAACTCTGGAAACCATTATTATAGGAAAACTCTACCAAATAGAGATTATCCTCCCATTGTGTCTGCTGGTCCATCACATACATACGTAACATATCCTCAAGGATCTGATTAACCCTCTTGGTCTGTCCATTTGTCTCGGGGTGATAAGCTGAACTAAAGTTCAACTGTGTCCCCATCGCATGTTGCAATGACGTCCAAAGAGCTAAGGTAAACACTGGATCCCTGTCAGAATAATCCAACACGGAATACCATGTAACCTCACTATGTCCTCCATGAACACTCTAGCTACGAATGATGCAATATAGGATGAGCGCATAGGTGAGAAGTGTGCCACCTTCGTCAACCTATCAACTGTTACCATTATCGCATCATGTCCTCTTGAAGAGTTGGGTAAACCAATAATGAAATCCAATGAGATTATATCCCACTTCCACTTTGGTACTAAATGCGGTTGCAAGAGCCCTGCTGGATGCTGGTGTTCAGCCTTAACTCGCTGATACTCAAGACATCATGACACATAATCCGCGATATCTCACTTCATCCCTGGCCAAAAGTACTACTGATGCAAATCTGCATGCATCTTCTTCACCCTAGGATCGGTTGAATAAGGTGCGAAGACCATCTGAAGGAGGAACATATATGTGTCCCATGTGTCTCAATAACTCATCTAAATCTAGAGAATATCCTGAATGTCTGCCCTTAAGAGGTCTACCTGCCTCTATCACTGTCCTGACCTCCTGGTACCAACTATCTGCTAGAAGGGAAAAAAGAATCAGACTCTGTAAATCCACAACTAGAGTCAACTCGGATATATCATGTCTCCATCTACTGAGTGCATCCACTACGACATTCTCCTTCCCCTGGATTTACTTCACCTCAAAGTCGTACTCACAGAGGAACTCCATCCAATGCCTCTGTCTAGCATTAAGGTTGGGCTGCGTGAAGATATACTAAAGACTCCTGTGATCACTATGCAACTCAAACCTATGGTCAAGAAGGAAATGCCTCCATCTCGTCAATGCATGCATAAATTCCGCTAACTCAAGATCATGGGTGGGATAGTTCAACTCATGATCCTTGAGTTTTCGTGACTCATATGCAATGACTCAACCCTCCTGCATCAACATTGCACCAAGACCCTCCAAAGACGCATCTGTACAAACTACAAAGTCCCCAGTCAGATCTGGTATAGCAAGTATTAGTGCACTAGTCAACATCTTCTTTAGATTTTGAAATGTTGTCTCACACTTCTCAGACAACTCAAACCTCTTCCCTTTCCTCTAAAGGGTAGTGATAGGATAACCTATCCTAGAAAATCCCTGCACGAAGTGTCTGTAATAGCCCGCTAGCCCCATAAAGCTACGTATCTCTTCCACATTCGTGGGTGTAGGCCAATCTGAGATTGCTTGGATCTTTGCAGGATTCACTAAAATACCCTTCCCTAAGATGACATGCCCAAGGTACTATACCTTAGACTTGAACAACTCACACTTCGATAGGTTAGCAAACAACTGATTATCCCGCAAGCACTACAATACCTGCCACAAATGTTCCTCATGCTCTACCATAGTCCTAGAATATATCAGAATGTCATCAAGGAATACCAGGACAAACCTATCTAGGTATGTACGAAATACACCGTTCATTAGACTTATGAACACAGAAGGTGCATTCGTCAACCCGAATGGTACTACTATGAACTCGTAGTGACCATACCGCGTTCGAACCGCTGTCTTATAGATATCAGAGTCAAAGATCCGTAGCTGATGATATCCTGACTTAAGATCAATCTTCGAAAAGATGGTGGCACCCTTGACCTGATAAAAAAGATCATTGATCCTAGGAAGCGGATATCGATTCTTGATGGTTACTTTGTTCAACTATCAGTAATCAATACATAACTGAAGTGAACCATCTTTCTTCTTCACAAAGATGACTGGGGCTCCCCATGGTGAAACACTAGGGCGAATGAAGCCCTTCTCTAACAACTCCTCAAGCTGTAAATGAAGCTCTTTCAACTACTGGGTGGTCATACGATAGGGAGCTCGAGAAATGGGTTCTGAACCAGGTATAAGATCAATCTTGAAGTCAATATCCCTCTGAGGTGGCATCCCTAGAATCTCATCTAGGAAGACATTGGAATACTCTTGAAGGACGGGGTAACTATCAAGAGAGACTTTCTCTTCTCCACCTCCTAGATCCAAGTCATCCACTGTGATAGCAAACAACTGGAAACCCTGACATACACACCTTCTCAATTGCATAGCTGAGATGACCCTCAAAGAAATTGGCCTTTGGATTCCCACTATCTCTACCTCTCTACCAAATGCCTCACTGCATCGAATCAACTTGCATCGACAATCCAAGACCGCACTATGTGCCTCCAACCAATCCATCCCTATGACGATGTCATAAAAACCCAACGAAATAACTTGGAGGTCCATCGTAGTCTGAAGAGGTCCAATCTCCAATCTACACTCTAGCACAAGGGAATGTGATGTGACTTTCACACCCAAAGCTAGCTTTACCTACCACCTATTGACTTGCCTTACCGCACCTAGTCTACATCGCGACACGACTGATGTCGAAATGAAGGAGTCTGACGCTCCTGAATCAAATAAGATGGTAACTAGGTTACCCATCAACATACCATATGTCTCGATGACAGTGCCTTGATGCTCTGCCTGGCGGTTATCAACCACTGCAAAAACTCGATGCCCTCTACCTACATCTCCAACAGTCGGTTCAGATGCCGCTGGTCCCTGAGAAAACCTAGCTATGCCCTTGTTGGGACACCCTTTAGCCATGTGACCCTACTGACCACATGCAAAACACTCAATACCTCTGCCATAACCTCTACCCCTAGATGGTGCACTAGACTACTACGCACTACCCTGAAAGTAGACTGTGAACTCTGTGCTGGCTGCTCAAAATTGAAGAGTTTTGCATGCCTCCAATTCATGTCTCCTTGTCTCGGTTGGAAACCTTTATGTTTCCCTTGCGATACCTGTTGCTACTACTGCTAACTGCCCTGAGATGGCCCCTACTGAGACCTAGGAGGTACACCTCCCTGAGACTGCCCTCCTCTAGCACTAGATCCTACCACTGCACTACTGCTAATTGGAACACTCATGTTCCCTCCAAGTGCCATACTCAGATTCTCCTCAACCAGGTGTACTTTCTCTACTGCCACTTCCATGGTCTTGGGTTCGAAAACCCTCACACCACCGCTGAGACAGGCATTTAAGCCCTGACAAAGTGGTGTACCAACATACTCTCGTCGTCACCAATCTCTGTATACTGTTTGAGCTCATAAAAGCATCGCTCGTATTGCTCAACAGATAATTCCATCTTACACAAGGCATGGAACTTGTCACCTCGACGCTGACGCCAATGCTTAGATAAGAATCGAGCTCTAAATCTCTCTAGGAAGATCTCCCATGATGTTGTGTGGATGTTGATATGGAGCTTCTGCTCCTCTAGTCTCCACCAAGTGGATGCATACCCTCTCAACTGCATAATGGCATAACGAGCTCTAGTGTTACTGCCATATGAATGCATGGAAAAACACCTATCCAGGTCTATAAGCTAGGTCTCAGCCTCTAAACCAGTACCTGATCCATCATATAATGGAGGATGCCTCTTGAGTAGGTCCCTCATGTGTGAATCAGACTAGGGTGGAGCTTCCCTCACTGCAGGGTTAACTTGAACCTCTATCTGCCTCAGACCAAGGAGTGCCAAAGCCTCCTCAAGCGATCTATGCGCAGCCTCAATCCCTGCTAGATCCTGCGGACGATTACTAAACCCTGGTGCATTCTGAGATGCCTGTTGTTCCTCCTGATCTGGGATAAGAGGAACTAAAGGAGGAGAGTCACCACAACCGTCTATATGGCCCCGACCATGCCCTCTACCTCTTTTGCGTGTGGGAGGCATATTCCTGCATAGACACTTCAAGGTATTAGGCAAGATATACAACTCAAAACTTAAAAAACTAAAAGCTTAATGGTTCCATCATAATCCCAAAGTGCCCAGTGTTTAAACCTAGACTCTGATACCATGTGTAATGCCTCACCACGCAACCCTGGAGGAAGATGCAAAGAACTACTTAAATAGACTAATTTTTTTTTTGTTTAAGAATAATTAATAAGAAGTTCACTAACTAATGCCAACAACCTCTAAGGTTACAAGACATAGGTTATATAGAACCTCAACAAAACATGCATTTAAACCATGACAATTATTTAATTAATAAGATAACCACATACATTCCAAATAAAATGATTCTACAACAAGCATAAGAGATAGCTTTCAATTGCATTAATCCATTCATTAACAATAAGGTTACAACACTCATTCCCCGAATGAGGCAAGTTCAATAAATAAGGTTACAATTACAAATTCCACCTCGATAACAAATGAGGGGTAATATAACACAAGATCAACTGAAATAACCAAGCATGAAATGAAACTGGATCATACGAGCTCTCCAACTAGAAGTCTCGTCCACACAATCAAGAAGAAAAATCCAACGGAGAAAGGTGCACATTCCACCCAACCAAGTGAAACCCAAAGGTCCACCCCCCATGCTAGGAGATAGTAACCAGGATTTCTAACCAAGGACATGTACCCCATAGACATAGGCTAACACAATGGTTACATGCTTCCAGAATTAACATAATCAACTGCATCACTGATGCGAACATACTGTCGACCTAGGAGAAGTGTCATCACAATGTTACATAGGTTATCCTAGTAAGTCTTCCTAGGCCCCGACCCCCAACTCGGGTTATCCTGGTAACCTCTAACGACTTTCGGCCCCTCATGTAACCCAATGTGGAATCAGTTATCTTTCGTAGAGACAAGATAACGATCTTGCCATTCCAGGCCTTCTCGTCTCAACCCAAGTCTTTACAAGCCCTTGTGTTCATGAGCGAGGCATAATTATCTTGTTAAGTGTTTGATACTACATGATACTCTAATCAATTAATTAAGTTATCATTGGATTAATTAACTTACAACGAGTTATCCTGGCACCACTTTGTGTGCCGACCCTCATTACAAGCCCCTCCTCTAAGACGAAACGTAGAACAACTCCACAACCCAAGGGTACACAAGTGTTATGCAAGGATATTACATCCCTAACCATGAAATACAGTCAAGACACTCCCGTTCATGATAAGCGGGGAACAAACTGGCTAAACGCACTACCCAAGGTAATCCAAAGGTTGACTACACAGTACGACAACCCACAAACTTGAAAACCCAACTGAAAGACTTGCTAAATGTTAAGACCCACATTTTCCAAATGAACATACGAACATATCACAAACAAGGCAAGAATCAAATCTACTTTGGGTTCACTAAACCCATTTCCTCACTAACATTCAGTACTCTAAGCATTAAATAAACTAAGTTAAATACGCCATTTCAAAAATCATTTTATTTCTATGTTAGCATTTAAATATATGAAACATTAACCCGTATATCCACAATTCAGATAAAAGCAAAATCCCATTTTTAAATAAAATATTGTTTTCCATATTCAATAAAACCCATTTAAAAAAAAACATTCCCCTTTAACAATATAATAATATAATGAAATTCTCATTTTCAAAAAGTTAATATTAAAATATTAATATTATTACTGTTATTTAAATTTTCTCATAATATTATAAAAATCACAATATTAAACCACTAAATGCATTTTAATATTATAATGAATCATAATATTATACTATTAAAATCATTTAATATTATCATAAATCATAATATTAACATGTAATATTATATTGTGATAATAAAATATTATAATAATTATAATATTAAAATATTATGAAAATTATAATATTAAAATATAATAAAATATTATTATATATATATTTTTTTAAAATTTTAATAAGTCAAAGGCACTGCCTCGGTTCTCGCACCAACCGTAGGGTTGAGCCGCGTGACCTTGGGGCTTGTGCGAAGGATTCCGGGTGGGAGAAGGTCGACCGCGGGTTTTACCAGGCGACGACAACCACAGGGAGTGATGCCGACCGTGGTTGTAGGCACGACAGAAGGAGAAGGCGCTGTGCGTGGGTAGTGCTGGCAGCACCGGCCACCAACAGTGGTGGCATGTGTTGCACAGAGCGCAACCGACCACCACTATTGGTGGTCGCGGGCTGCACAATCCGCGCGGCCACAGGGAGGGAGTTGCTGGGTGCGCTCCCCCACGCCACTTCCCATGGGGGCAGCAGTGGGGGTAGCCCCAGCCCCCCATTATTTTATTTTTTTCTAATATATATATATATATATATTAAACACTTTTGACTATCATTTTTTTTTGTAAGGTTTTTTTTTGGAAAATAAAAAAACTAGAACTTAAAAACAAGCTTTTTTTTAACATTTCAAAATTTTTATAAAAAAATTTGCCAGCATAATTTTGTAAGGGAGAATTTTGTTTTTTAAAACAAAGAAAAAAAAAACATATATATACCCATAATTTTCATTCTTCCAAGCTTGAAACTTCAATAAATTGAAGAACAAATTGAAAACACAACAGAATTGAAATACTACTTTGCAACCAAGAATTCATTTCCAACTTTGAACAATCTTTCCCAAATTATGAAAGCAAGGTTTCCAAAAGTTTTGCCATCCACACAAATGCCATTGAATTCAACTTTTTTTTTACCAAATACAAGCTAAAAAACTGATTTTTTGAAGTATGGTGAAGATCCTAATGGAGCCTTGAATCCCTTTTAAGCTCCATAGATTCTTTGAGCTTTTTATCCAAACCCACAAAATTGAACAATTCTTCCTCTTCTTTTTTCAATTTTTCTCCAAAACTCCATTAACAAGAGTTGTGAAGAAAATTCATAATAATGCAATTTTTCCCCAAAAATCCTACAACCACCCTCATCAATTCCAGAAAACAGAATAAGAAATATCTCATTTTTTCAAACTTTCAAAATTTCAAATTTCTAAATTGACTTTTTAATCATTTTCTTAATTTTCAATTCCAACTCAAATATGCATGCATTTCCAAAATGAATAATGTAATTCATTTCGACACAAATAACTTAATTAATTAATAAAATAAATCTACAACAAAATTAAACTATTTATTAATTAAATTAATTAAATTAATTAAATTAATAAATTAAATCACATTTCAAACATATACCCAGATAAATTTACTCACTAACTCGGCTACAAAAGCATTTATTTTAACATTATTCTAACTTCAAAATTAAACTAAACAAGACAGATTGAACAATATAAAGCAACTGGACCACACTAGGACTAACGACACACTATGACCAGGGTGACGACTTGGCACAAAAATCCTAGCTACTATCTCCCAATTGAATGTCGTTGGCCTTGGACACGCTCGAACCTATGAAACCAGGTGGAGTTGATGTCCTATACCTGTCAACCTACGAGCAAAGAGTATATACATATGCAATAATATGTCATAAATAAGGCACACCGTGAAGAGGAAATCACAAAATTGCAGGGCACTCGCAAGCGCATGATGGGATACCATCCTCTTCACCAATACAATAGTACTAACTGACGCATATAAAAAACAACATAATCAAAGCATGAAACATCATAAATTTAAATATCCACTTATGCTAATTCCAAACATGCCATAATAATCACATCAACATAGTATCATCACATCAAGGTACATCACAACAAAATAATGATCAACTGTAATCAAGTACATAGTCAAAGTACAACACAATACTAAAGCATAAAAGGGGAAACAAAATTGTTCAAACAATAGATCAAAACAGAGGGGTATTACAATGAGGGATTTATTCCTTAAATCATTAATTTGCAGAAGCAAAATAGATTATGGAAAGGTAATTTTTAATACATTACCCTCATTCAAAGAACGATCTTGAACACACTGCTGGCTAGACAGAGCTTGCAAGCCTTCACCCAAATACTGGGAAACCTTGCACCTCCAAACCTTTTTCAGCCCCGCATTGATTTTTTTGCCCTTTATTTTCTTTTTCTTTTTCTTTTTCTTCAATTTACCCTTTCTTGGGACCACACTTGGCTAAATGTGATTTTCAACAATTTCATTAATTCCTCTTCGTGCATACTGCCTCTGTTGAAGCTTTGGATTGAAGGAAGCGCCTTGGGTTTCAGGAACCAAAGCAAGAAAATCGACATTAATACGATTTGAGTCTGAGAAGGCTTCCGCCACTTCCAAAGATTTAGGGTTTTTTTGAACCCTAAAAGTTGAATCATGTCTCGAACACAAAACATCTGAATCCTTACGATTTCAGAAAACCCTCGCTCAACTTCAATAACTTTAAAATTACTTTGAATCCTATCAGTTAAACCATACCTCGAACGCGAAGCATCCAAACCCTTCCCTATTCGACCTTGTGGCTCTCCATGGTACTCATTAGAATCTTTAACTGCAAAAGATATAAAATCAGCTTCAACTTCCTGATATAATCGTTGAAACAAAGCCGGATCCTTCTCATGAAATTTTCTCTAAAAATCTCTACTATAGAGGGTATCTTCCTCACAGATGCCAATGATCTACTGGCCATTCTTTTTAACAACCTTGTTAATAGACAATGAAGCCCAATTTGGTCGAGTGAAGCGGTATCGCTTTGGACCCCTTGCATCTCCATGAAGCCACCTTCAACTGTCTGAAGGGCCCAGGAAGCATTGTCCATACTCCCTTCTACCACGAGGACCACAAGAATGAGTTCTTTCTGTCATTTTCTACCATTGACACGTCATTGCCATTTTCTTGGAGCTCATCAAGCATCATTAGCATATCATCGATGCTGTTGATTTTTCCAAAGCGAAAATCATTTTAAAGTAGTTATCTTTCAAAAACAAATAATTGAATAAACTATTATAATTGCAATTAATATTGAAACAATAGTATGAAAATTAACATTAGTTGCAATCCAATGTTTACTTTAAATAACACAACTTATCATTTCATTGCATATATAAATATTTAATTGAACTAAAATTAATACCTTAATTCTTTCACTTATATTTCATTTTTAATTAATTCAATTAACCATTTTAAAATACTCAATAAGAAAATCATCCAAGCTAAATGCTAAATGCATCTATATGACACTAAGTGCTCTATGTGTGATCGAGAGAACCGTTCCCGGTTTACCCTACCAAGAAGCTAACCTCCTCTACCTTAGCCACACCCTTGGTCTTCGACAACCTGCAACGCAAGTACATTCAAAAGGTGTCATTCCCAAAGAGGCGTGATAGGAGTTATTATATGCGAACTCCACCAGAGGTAAATAATCCTCCCACTTATGCTATTGTTCCATACAATACATCCTGAGGAGATCCTCCACTACCTGATTTACCCTCTTTATTTGACTGTCAGTTTGAGGGTGATAAGCGGAGCTGAAATTAAATTTGGTTCCCAAAGAAGAATTCAATGTAGTCCACAACCTAGAAGTCATCTGAGTGTCACGATCTGAGATGATCATTTCCGGCACTCCGTGCAATTGGAAAATTGCCTGCACGAACTTCTTCACCAATACCTAAGATCCATCCTTAAGATTCCCAGGGATGAAGTGAGCTACCTTCGTCCATTTATCAACCACAAACAAGATGACATTGTGTCGATTCTTGGTCATAGGCAACCCCTGAATGAAATCCACAGTGATAACCTGGCATTTATACTCTGGCACTCTGTGTGGGAATAAAAGTCCCATCGGATGCACATGATTAGCCTTAACTCGTTGGCATTCTAAACATCCGGCTGCAAAAGAAGTAACATCTCTCTTAAGTCCTGGACATAAATACAATGGCCTGAGTCCCTCTACCATTTTTGTCACACCGGGGTGCCCAGAATATGGTGCATTGTGAAATTATTCTAGCACTAAATCTCTCAATCCTGCTGTGTTAGGAACATAAATCCATCCTTGGAACCTCAAGAGTCCATTAGTCTCAAACATATATCCAACAAATCTACGATCCGAATGATCCTGCTCTAGGGCTTGTTTCACCCTTTCATGATGCTCATCCCCTAGCAAGGCTTGTATCACCTGCTGCCTGAAACTTGACCTTATAGTGACCATACCTACAAGATATCTCCTCCTACTTAAGGCATCTGCTACTCTATTTTCCTTTCCTTTTACATACTCAATACCAAAATCATATTCACTCAAAAACTCCAACCATCGTCTCTGACGAGCATTTAGGTTGGGTTGAGTAAAGATATATTACAATCCTTCATGATTAGTTTTAAGCTCAAAAGGTTTTCCCAAAAGGTAGTGCCTCCACATTTGAAGAGTGTGCACTATGGAAACCGACTCCAAATCATTGGTGCATAATTCAATTCATGTTGTTTCAGTTTCCTTGACTCGTATGCCACCACCTATCCATGCTACATAAGAACTACTCCTACACCCTCTCCTGAAGCATCTGTTATCATTGTGAAGTGCCCATTTGGATCTGGCACAATCAAGGTAGGTGCAGAAGTTTCTCTTTCAACAATTGAAAATCCTTCTCACATCTATCACTCCATTCAATTTTCTTTCCTTCCTTTTGGAGTGTGGTGATGGGTGTTGCAATTGTTGAGAACCCCTTGCCAAACTTCCTATAATAATCGACAAGCCCCATAAAGCTCTGGACTTCTGATACATTTTGTGGTGTTGGCCAGTCCATAATTGCCTTAATTTTATTTGGGTCCATTGCTATCCCATCAGCTGAAATAACATGTCCCAAGTAGTGCACCTTAGTTTGGGAGAAAGTGCATTTAAACATTTTCCCATAGAGCTTACGATTCCTCAATCGTTGCAACACAATCCTTAGGTATTTGTCATGCTCTTCTTCTGACTTAGAGTATATCAGGATATCATCTAGAAAAACTAGAACAAAGTCATCTAGACAATCTTAGAAGATGTTCACCAAATTCATAAAGGATGTAGGGGCATCAGTTAGCCCAAATTGTAACACCGTGAATTCATAGTGCTTGTATCTCATCCTGAAAGTAGTTTTGAATATGTCATCATCCTTTATCCTCAGCTAATGGTATCCCGATCTCAAATCAATTTTTGAGAATATCTTAGCTCCTTTCATTTGGTCAAATAGATCATCAATCCTAGGGAGCGGATACTTGTTCTTAATGGTAACCTTATTAAGCATCTTGTAATCAATGCACAACCTTAAGGTCCCATCCTTCTTCTTTACAAATATGACAGGTACTCCCCATGGAGACACACTTGGCCTTATAAAACCCTGATCAAGCAACTCCTGCAGTTCAACAATATTCACCCTGTATGGTGCCTTAGACTGAGGCTCAACCCCAAGCAACAAGTCTATTGAGAAATCAAATACTCGCTTAGGAGGGAGTTCAGTCAATTCATCAGGAAAACATCTTGAAATTCCTTCAAAATAGGATGATCATTAACTGATGACTCCAAGCTATCAAGATCCCTGAATTTTATTGCATAGATCATGCACCCTTTTCTGCAAGCCTTCTTTAGCTGCATGACAAAGATCTTCTTGACTTCTAGGGGCCTTTTTCAAACCATGAATTTCAACACGGTTACCCTGATTATCAAGACACCTCACTATTTTCTCTTCACAATCAATGAGGGCCTTATGTTCAATAAGCCAATTTATTCCCAAGATTACATCATATGACCCAAAAGGTGCTGCATACAAATTAACCTACGTTTCAAAACTAGGAAGCTCAAGTTCGTTGTAGGCTAGGCATTGCTCCACTATCCTCTCTACCCGATTTCCATACCGAACCTTCCATGAATTAGCTATAATCTCGGTTTAACAAATAATTTAGAAATAACATGAGGATCTACAAAACACTTTGTGGCACTAGTATCAATTAAAATGGAAACAAGACATCCAAAAAGTTTACCCGAAAGCTGGATTTGTGTAGCCTTGTAATCTTCTTGGCAATTATCAACCACTGCATAAATGTGATGTTGATTCTTGTTCTTCTGATTATTCCTCTGAGGACACACACTAGCATAGTGCTCACTACCGCATGTATACCAACCTCTGTGGGGTGCTTTGGGTCTATTGGAACCATCTCTCCTGTTATTATTGTTATTATTGTAATTTTATCTCTTATTGTTGTCATGATTCCCATCATGGTGATCCTGAGAATTGTTACCCCTCTTGAGATTCTTGATCTTCCTTCTATTATTGTTGCTTTGGTTATACTGATTTTGATTACTATTATTCTGATGGTTCCCCTGAGACTTCCTCTTGGCATCTTTGTTTTTCCTGTAATTTGCAACCTATTGTAGCTTCTACTCCTGCTTAGTAGCTTTCTCAAAAGCCTCATCCATGGTGGAAGGATTATGTATATCCACTTTAGCTCCAATTTGAGGCCTAAGACCTAGAACGAACTTATGAACTTAAAACTTCTCATCAAGTTGGTACTGGGGTACATATTTGAGCAAGTGAGAAAATATTTCCCAATGCTGTGTCACTGTCATTCCCCCCTGAGTGAGAGTCTAGAATTCAGTCATCTTTTTATCAAAATAAGACTGTGGTAACCACCTTTTTCTGAACAACTGTAGGAATTGTTCCCAAGTCACCTTACCATGCAAAAATTGCTTTTCTACCTTTTCGTTCTCCCACCAAGTGGCAGCTTCACCGGTGAGTTGATACAAACCCCATTCAGCCTTAGTTTCATTAGACAAATTCTGCAAGGCAAAATACTTCTCCATTTCAATTATCCAAGCTTTTCCCCCGTCTCCAATTGTTTTATCATCAAATTTTGGTGGGGTGAGCTTTTTGAGGTCCTTGCCCAACTCCTCTGCCATTCTGCTTAGCTGATTGGGGTTTTCTTTGGTCTCGGGCTATTCTACATTTGTATTTTCTTCATTCCCTCAAGAATTCGGTCCTTGTGGACCTCTGCGCCTTTCTTGCTCAAGGATGTCAATCTTGGCCTCCTATTGATTCAATAGGGCTAGAATCTGATCCAACACATCATTAGTATCACCACAAAATCCACCCCCATGATTCTCACATTGATTGGTTCTAAAATCCATAGAGTTATTTTGAAACACACAACATCAAGCGTAATTAGGCGTAGGTCCTAGAGTTTAACCTAGATGCTCTGATACCAAAATGTAAATCTCAGAAATAATTACATTCCAAATAAAGTATTTCCATGTTCATTGAACATCACCAAATAAGTAAAAGAGATAACATGTGCAAAACTAATATCCATAAGTGCTCAAAGAAAATTTATTAAATGTGTTACAAAGTACTTACACCAAAGGGTGTTACAAATCATCTGTTTCAATGATACATCATCACGTATACATCAATAAATACATTCATGAAATAGAGTTACAATTTACAAATTGGCTAACAAGCCATACAAAAATAATAATATATGAAGCACATCCATAGAAATAGAACCTCTTAACCTCACCCACCTTGACACCACCGGTCTTCTTGTGCTGAGGCCAAGAGTGCGATTAAGGCACCTTTTCCGCCCAACAATGAAGTACATGACTTCCCCGGGTTTCTTCCTAACTCGAAGAAATCCCTCACCTTGCATGAGGAGCCTACCAACCTGGAAAAATAAAGCAAGAGGGAACTCTCGATGCATATTGATTTACCTATATGCATTCCTATACTAGAAAACATATTTCTTGCAAGTAGGATGTGGCAGAGATATAAATAACATAAAATTCTAGGCTTTTAATCCATCTATTTCAATGGTACATTGCTTGGCCAAGCATTTAAAACATAAATGGTAGTTTATGAAAAGGCTAAACTACCGTCTCTGTATGGCTACATTCATCATCATGTCTCAGAAGTTCTCATAGAAAAGAAAATATCTCATGAATTCACACAAAATGTCATGAAGTTCAAGTATTTATCAATTCAACATTGTTTCGGAAAAGAAAAATACATTATGTTTCTAAGTTTGCCCCAAAAGATTGACTCACAAGATATGAATTATTCATCTAGTTTCACATTTCACCTCCATTTCATTTGAGTCATTTCGCTATACATCAAGAATAAAGCAATTACTAGAATATGTGTACATTTCTCAACATTCCAATATCCAATATTCCATTTCTAGTTAAATTAAGTAGTTCTAAGTAATGAATCTGCATAATTGAGAGAATTATTCACAAGTAAAAGTATAGTCAGTTTAAGAGGAAAAGTTGGTTTCAAGCCAGATAGTGAGTTAGTGTATAGATATATATAGTTTTGTATAAATGATTTCCCTTGAATAGTGTTCCATATAAATACAGAGAAGTCAAATTGTAACAAAACAAATAACTTTTTAAACAAAAAATATATATATTCATATAAAGTCAGTTTTCAATATCTATCATTTTTGTCAATTCAACTTGTTTTCCCACATATTGTAGTACTAATAATTTTATATATAATTTCTACATATATATATATATATATATATATATATATTTATATAAATTTCATAAGTAAAGAAAAGAATAAAAGTCTATATTTACAGATGATGTATCCTAATTTTAGTTGCAGCTATAGGATGTTTTCCAGATGCATTCATATTAATATAGTCATAAATATATGTGTATATATTACATATGTGTGTATATATATAATTTTATACACACACACACACACACACACACATATATATATATATTTACATTTATATACTCATGTATTTGAGTACCCATTTTTTGGAAAAGTGAAGTATTCAATTTTCAACCAAAAGATGTATACACAACCAATTCCAGTGATATATACATATATATTCATATATATATATATATTCCTTTAGATATTTAAAAACATGCGATATACACAACCAGTTTCCAATGAAAATTATATATACATATATATATATATATATATTTTAAAAGTATGCGATATCAAACAAAGGCATCAAATGTATACAACATGCAAGGTAAGATATCAGAGGTATGCTTGGCATATAGGCCAGCGACCCCCCATTGGGGTGCATTGTCTGTGGGGCAACACGGCCTCCACAAGTCGTGGCTTGTGGAGGGTGTGGCCTCCACAATATCGCCTTCCTCACATGGGGAGGCACAACCGTGGCTATGCTCTCATAAAAAAATTGATAATTTTTTTTTATTATCCTTCTGTAAGAGAGAGGAACCAACCATTGCAAGGCCCCAGGTCACGAAAGGCCAAGAGTAGTATGGCTGCCCTAACTTACCTCAGTTTAAATGAATGTTAGGATAGGCGAGATGAGAATGATGAGGACTGTGGGGTCCTTCGACCACTCTGCAAATCTGAGAGTTGA
Source organism: Sequoiadendron giganteum (assembly GCA_007115665.2). Taxonomy (NCBI): domain Eukaryota; kingdom Viridiplantae; phylum Streptophyta; class Pinopsida; order Cupressales; family Cupressaceae; genus Sequoiadendron; species Sequoiadendron giganteum. The sequence continues at coordinate 834,048,514 of CM021100.1, read as the reverse complement.
AAGGAGACTAGGCGAGTCATTTTTTAGGGTCGACTCCGTGTCTCAAATAACTCTTTGTTAGATGACAGAAGCACGGTTCTAGGATGACAGCGCGATGCGCGGGCGTCTCTTAGGTGCACTGGAGTCTGTACGGCCAAAAAACTAGGGAGACAAGGTCTGACCACTATGAAACGAACTAACAACCTAGCTAAGAGTTTCTAAAGGTGCAAAATAATAGTATGAAATACAAAACATAGAGACATATGTGATAAAGGGAGTATATTACGGCAAGGGTGATGTACATGATCTCACACAATAAATTGTTCACCAGCTTGCTCCAAGATATCTCCATCTACAAATAGAAAAGAGGGAAAATGTTGGAGGGTTGTTTAGGGGTCTGCCTCAGTCAAACCCCCGTTTTGGTGTTTCCACCTGCATGGACATCCAAGTTTTCCATGATATAGAAATAAAGTGATAAAGAAGGAAATACAAGGAAAGTACACAAAACACTACAAAACAATAATGTGCTAACTCTGTAATGCCCCGCCATGCAACCCTAGAGGAAGCTGCAATTAACTACTTAAACAAACTATTTTTTTTTTTTTAAGTACAAAAGCATGCAAGTTCACTACCCATTGCAAACAACCCCTAAGGTTACGAGACTGGGTTTACTTTAAGGCCCAAACAAAAAGCATGAAAGGAAACCATTACATTCATTTACTTAATAAATTAGAACACATACATTCTATATGAGGTAAATTACATCAAGAATAAGATATACCATGTGATTACATTTATCACTAATAAAATAATAAGATTACATCTCTCATTCCCCGAATGAGGTAAATCCAATAAGCATGATTACAATTACAACTTTCCACCTCGATAACAAATGAGGGGTAATAAATTACAAGATTAACTGAAATGAATAAACATGGAATGAAACTGGATCCCACGAGCTCTCCAACTAGAAATATCGTCCACACGAACAAGAAGGAAGCCCAACAGAGTAAGGTGCACTTTCCACCCAACCAAGTGGAACCCAAAGGCCCACCCCCCATGCTAGAAGATAGTAACAAGGATTCCTAGCCAAGACCAACTACCTCTAGACACAGGCTAACACATAACTGAACCATACTGACACAACCAATGAAATGTACCACACAAGTACCATACAAGTACAACTCTAACACGGTCACATTGCTTCAAGATATAAAACAGAGCGAGTATGTTAAGAAAACCATACACATAATAAACAAATATCAACTGTTGTCCTAGACAGAGTGTCATCACACAGCTCGTCATGAGTTGCCCACTGCGGATCTTCATAGGCTCTGACCCCCATTATAGGTTATCCTGGTGGCCTCAACCGATCCCCGACCCTCATACGTACTAATGCAGAATTAAATACCTGTCATAAAAAACTAGATAGATGACCTTGCCATTCCAGGCCTTCCCACTCACCCCAAGCCTAAACAAGCGCTTGCAACTATGAGTGAGGCTAGAAATTATCTTGATTAGTGTGTAATACTACCTAATCTTCTAAATACATTTCTTTAGTTTTCACTTGATTAAACTAGCTCCGAAGGTTACCCAATCTTACCTCTTACGAGCTCTGCCCCCTAACGGAAGCCATTCTTCTACTTGACAACATACACACCATCCAATTACCAAGGGTACCAAAGTGCAAATAAACAAGATAACACGACCACCCCTTTCTCAAGAGGTGACATAAGTTCAAACCCTCTCCAAACACTGGAGGTAACAAACATAACAAAACCACTCCTTACAAGGAGGCATAAAACATCCCCATTCGTGGAAATCAGGTAAATAACTGATACGTACCATGCACTACCCAAGAAATTCACAACAGGTTGGCATCACAAAATGACAACCCCCATAATTATAAACCCCATTTGGAAGACTCATTAACCCCTACTGAACCTTTTTCCCCAAAACAAAAATGGAAACAGTTCACAATCAAGACAAGCCAAAAGACAGGAATTAAATCTACTTCGGATTTACTAAATCCATTTCCTCATTAACATTCAGTTATTTATTGCATTAAATAAACAGATTTAAAATACTTCTTTTCAGACAAGGGAGAAATTAAAACTCAATATTTAATTCCCTACTTGCAATTTAAATAATAATAACATATCTAATTAATTTTACAAATCAAAATACATTGATATAAAATAATTATTGCTTCCTCTTTTCCATATAACCATTTAAAAACAATTAAGTTGTCTTAAAATCATATTATTGAAAATCAAAACTATTTCTCCTTGAAAATAATATTTTAAAATAAAACAATGATTTAACTAAAATTATCATGTTTCCATTTCCTCAATTTGACTTAAATCATGCCTTAAAAAAAAACTTAACTTAAATACATATACACATAATATATATATCTATATATCTATGTAATTTCATATATATTAACTGGATATGTTATTATTATATTATATATATCAATGTTTATATCAATATTATTATTATATTATATATATATATATATATCTATTTTAATCATCCAAAACAAATATATATAATAATATAATATTAATTATTTATATATATATATATATATATATATTATGTGTATATGTATTTAAGTTAAGTTTTTCTTGAAGGCATGATTTAAGTTAAATTGAGGAAATGGAAACATGATAATTTTAGTTAAATCATTGTTTTATTTTAAAATATTATTTTGAAGGAGAAGTAGTTTTAATTTTAAATAATATGATTTTAAAACAAGTTAATTGTTTTAAAATGGTTATCTGGAAAATAGGAAGCAATAATTATTTTATATCAATGTATTTTGATTTGTAGAATTAACTGGATATGTTATTATTATTTAAATGCAAGTAGGGAATTAAATATTGAGTTTTAATTTCTCCCTTGTCTGAAAAGACGTATTTTAAATCTGTTTATTTAATGCAATAAATTATTGAATGTTAATGAGGAAATGGATTTAGTAAATCCGAAGTAGATTTAATTCTTGTCTTCTGGCTTGTCTTGATTGTGAACTTTTTCCATTTTTGTTTTGGGGAAAAAGGTTCAATAGGGGTTAATGAGTCTTTCAGATGGGGTTTATAATTATGGGGGTTGTCGTTTTGTGATGTCAACCTGTTGTGAATTTCTTGGGTAGTGCATGGTACGTATCAGTTATTTACCTGGTTTCCATGAACGAGGATGTTTTATGCCTCCTTGTAAGGAGTGGCTTTGTTATGTTTGTTACCTCTAGTGTTTGGAGAGGGTTTGAACTTATGTCGCCTCTTGAGAAAGGGGTGGTTGTGTTATGTTGTTTTTTTGCACTTTGGTACCCTTGGTAATTGGATGGTGTGTATGTTGTCAAGCAGAAGAGTGGTTTCCGTTAGGGGCCAGAGCCCATAAGAGGTAAGACTGGGTAACCTTCGGAGGCAGTTTAATCAAGTGAAAACTAAAGCAATGTATTTAGAAGATTAGGTAGTATTACACAGTAATCAAGATAATTTCTAGCCTCACTCATAGTTGCAAGCACTTGTTTAAGCTTGGGGTGAGTGGGAAGGCCTAGAATGGCAAGGTCATCTATTTGGTTTTTTATGACAGGTATTTGATTCTGCATTAATAAGTATGAGGGTCAGGGATTGGTTGAGGCCACAAGGATAACCTATAATGGGGGTCGGAGCCTATGAAGATCCGTAGTGGGTAACTCATGACGAGTTGTGTGATGACACACCGTCTAGGACAACAGTTGGTATTTGTTTATTATGTGTATGGTTTTCTTAACATACTCGATCTGTTTTATATGTTGGAGCAATGTGACCATGTTAGAGTTGTACTTGTATGGTACTTGTGTGGTACTTGTGTGGTACATGTGATTGGTTGTGCCAATATGGTTCAGTTATGTGTAAGCATGTGTCTAGAGGTAGTTGGTCTTGGCTAGGAATCCTTGTTACTATCTCCTAGCATGGGGGGTGGGCCTTTGGGTTCCACTTGGCTAGGTGGAACATGCACCTTACTCCGTTAGGCTTCCTACTTGTTCGTGTGGACGAGATTTCCAGTTAGAGAGCTTGTGGGATCCAATTTCATTCCATGTTTATTCATTTCAATTAATCTTGTAATTTATTACCCCTCATTTGTTATCGAGGTGGAAATTTGTAATTGTAATCATGCTTATTGGATTTACCTCATTCGGGGAATGAGAGATGCAATATTATTGTTCTATTAGTGATAAATGAAATCACATGGTATCTCTTATTCTTGATGTAATTTACCTCGTATGGAATGTATGTGTTCTAATTTATTAAGTAAATGAATGTAATGGTTTCCATTCATGTTTTTTGTTTGGTTCTTAAAGTAAACTCGGTCTCGTAACCTTAGGGGTTGTTTGCAATGGGTAGTGAACTTGCATGCTTTTGTACTTAAACAAAAAAAAATTAGTCTGTTTAAGTAGTTAATTGCAACTTCCTCTAGGGTTGTGTGGCAGGGCATTACAAACTCAACCAAATAATAGAGAAGATGAGTGAGGAGCTTACCACCTCCGTCCAAAGTGTTCAAGGATAGTGGGGGAGAAAATTAGAGGAACTCAAGCCTCTATTGCAATGGAGTTGTCCTACACTTGATCTATTGAAGTGATGGAGTGAAGAGATTGCTGCTATGGAGTGCAAAATGCTATTGTAATGCTTGAGGATGAGTGAATGAATGGTGAAGAGCTTGTGTAAGCTTGGTCTAGAGATCTAGAGATGAAAAAATGGATGAAGGAATGAAGAATATGAAGAAGGGAGATGAAGAAATGACCATATTCGAGTCAACCAACCGAATGGAGGCATTACAATTCGACTTCCAATAAGAAGTGTAACGTCTCTGGAAACTCCAACTGCAAGAATCTGCTAGAGACATAAGTGTGCCTCGTGGATGTTTGCGCGCTCCGTGGGCATCCCCAACATGAACGACTCAACCAACACTCTAAACGAGCCCCAAGTGGAATGGGGACAACGAGATTATGTGGAATTAAGCCTCTGCCTTTGGTTTTCTAAAGTTGAGAGGGGTGAAAGGGGAATTTGCATTAGGGGTGAAAATTCACTCCTATACATTTCCCCCCCACTTTAGCGAGCACGAATACTGGCGAGTGCCTTAGTAAATTAGGTCGAAGAAGTAATAGGGTTAGAGATGTATACCTGAATCATTGAGGAAGCAGATCGCGGTCTGGTGAACTTGAGAGTGCAGGATAAGGAAAAGACTTAATAGCTCTGTAGGACTATGAAGCTGAAGAAATAAAGCACCTTACAGGCTCATGAACCTACAAGGGAGGTATCCTTCAAGAACTCTCACATGAAGGACACCAGAAAGAGCACCTTATAGATTGGAATACCTATAAGGAAAGGTATCCCTCAAGAACTCTCTCATGAGGGAGACCGAGAAAAGGAGACTATGCAGAGTCAGAAATGACAACATGTTTACCCACAGATAAAACACATTAGGAAGCGGCCGCGTAGGGCAGTGAACGAACACTCACATAGATCGTCGCCAAGTTGGAATAATTTCAAAGGGGTCCCTTGGGAACCCTTCAAAAGGAAGAGGGGTCCACTCAAGGGATGCACTATTTGAAAAGTGAAGTCTAGTCAAGCTGCCCACAAGCTAGATGCGAGGATGTGAAGTAAGTCTAGTTGGGTTTCCCCCAAGATAGACACCAAGATGCAAAGGATTTTGAAGGGGTCCCTTTGGAACCCGATGTGAAAAGAAAGGGTCCACTCAAGGGATGCATTCTTCGAAAGCTAATGTCTTCTTTTTCGAATAGATCCATCATCAAATAATCCTTTTGAAAGATGTTCACTTCATTAAGGAATTTGAAAAGAAGAATATACCCCCATGCAAGGGGAAGATCAAAGTTTTTCCCACTTCGGAGGAAGGTTTCCAAGTCCTTTCTTTGTGAACCAATGATGAAAGAAACATGTTCCATTAGGATTTCAAGTAGAGAATGCAATTCTAACAAAGAAGTGTGTGAAGGGTCTTTGAGGAAAGATTCATTGGCAATGAATGCATTTTATAAAGACCAAGTAATATAGAAGTGGTGTTGTCACACATAAGAGGGACAACTCAAGCAAATAAGAGAAAAAGATAAAGAGAAAGAAAAAGGGAAGATAACACAAACAAAGGGCACATGGGGATCTGGTTTCACGGGGTCAAATCTGCCTTTGTTTATATACAATAGGTAACTACGGTGCAAGGTGAAATATCATCAATCCCCAACTAGATAAGGAAGAATGCACAAAAGACAAAATAAAAATAAACAATGGCTCAACATGGAAGGAAGCATAAATGCCCCCAATGCTTTGCATCGTCCCCAATTTTCCGAAATTCAATCACAAACATGGAAGAATGATGATACAAATAGAATAAGGTTTACAACACAAAAGTCACGCCTATATTCAAGCACCAACAAGGGTGATGAGGGTCATCCAACACACATAACACGATCACGAGGGAAGCACATCGTAACACACACACACATCTAATCTAAAGATCAAGAAGAGGGTATCCCCCTAACATTGGTCAACCAAGAGGTCGTTAGCTTCCCACTCTAGATCATCATAGGGGGGAGGATGATGAGCCTACAATGGTGTAATTTTAAGGGGAGGAGCTTCTAACCCTCCCACAAGAAGGGCTAAGGAGGAAGGACCTGTGAGGTCTCTGTCGTTCAACTTTTGTGGGTCCAAGGTCAACGACTTTACAAAGATCGCTGACAAGGTCAAAAATTCATCCACCAAGTTAAACATGCACTTAACAAGAGTTCTTTGTTTCACCTCGATGGACAAAGGGGTTTGTTCTTGAGATTTACCATTAAGCTCACTGAGAGATTTGGGAGCGGTGACAAACTCGGGAGAGGTTGGGACTGGTTCCGCCACTAGGATAGAACAAGTTAGTGCAGGACCACCTTTTAGAGAAGGTGGAATCCTCTTACATCCTCCATTGCTGGAGGGACCACTACCTTCTTCATCGAAGGAGGAAAACACCCCATGGACGAAGCAAGAAGGGTAGAGGGAGAGGAGGAAAGAACCGTCGTAGATATAACTGAAGTATTAATCATATCTACAGGCTTCAAGAAAGGTGAGACATCTAGAAAAGATGCCAACAAAGGCAGCTCTACTGAAAGAGCGATGAACATCTGCACCTTTTACAAGCGCATGTGCGCTCGTATTGGAAACCATAATCGATACAAAGTTTGTTTGGCTAGACACAAAAGGGAAGAGAGAGGAGGACATGGTAGGAGGTCTTAATACAGGAGCGGTCGTCTCTTCTTCTTTCTTCTATAAGGTGACTTGCTTAGCCAGAAGAGCCTTTTGCTGGCGCTTACGCTCGCATGCAAGGCAGTTTCTACAAATCTTCGAACCTGAAGCCCAAGGTTGCATAGGAACATAGGGCTCCTGCTCAACCATGTGAGTTTCCTCCACAATTGTTTCCAGTGGAGGGACAAACTCCTGAATGGGAGCAGGTTCAAAAATGACAAGGGGAATCGATTCTAGCACCTCAATGGTGAGTCTTTTCCCATTCACTACTTTAAGAGCAGGGATGGTAGGAGGCTGCGAAGAAAATTCTCTTTGCGAGCCTTTTTTATACCATATAAATAGTACTAAGGTCCAAGGGACCTGTTAGGGAGATCCGATATCCTAATCTTGGGTCTACACCAAGTAGGCATCATCAAAATCAGAGGGTAAAGTCCAGGCTTATTCATCCAATACTCCTCCCAAGAAAGGGGAGTAGACAAGGCATCTTGAGAAGGAGCGAGCTTCTCCTTTTCCTTTTGGGAGGAGGATGTAGTTGGCTACTCTACTACAGGAAGAGTCAACTTCGGCTATCCCTTGCCCCTAGTCTTATACTTTACGTAGTTATTATAAAGTAAGTTTGTTCTTGAAGGGAGCGAACCAACCGAGGTGGGCCAAAAGTGATCCAATGAATATCCCCCACGAGATACCATAGGCTAGTATCCAGTGTCATGCACCACGTGAATGACAACCTCATGGGAAAAATTAAGACACCTATGAATTACAGAGGTGATCCCATTCATGAAAGTTAACCAAGGTATACCTAACTTCACCATGAATAGGTCTGACTTAGGAATAACATTGAAAATCATGTTAATTTTCCTAGGTCCAACTAGGAGGAACAATTTTATTGATCCATAGGGTTTAGGGGAAAGACCATCATGTGTATGGAAGATGGACCTTGTTTTTCATATTCCTCCCTTTGCAGGGAGTTCAAGAATAGAGTCTTTTCTGTGATGACATTCACTCTACTTGTGGGGTCGACTAAGACTCCTGTCACAATTTTGCTATCAAGATGAGAAGGAATGTAAAGCGGATAAGGTTTGTCATTTGCTGGTACATATTGCGAAGTGAATTTTATATCCAGCGAACCGATCACAAGACGAGGAGAGAGAGTAACAATAACCATGTTAATGTAGGCTTCAAGCTGGGAAATAGAATCCGCGAGATCAATAATCATGTTAGCAGAGTGTGACGGGAATCGGTCCATGTATATCTGCAATTCACTATTAGCTTTCACCATTGATTTGTTCATATTTTGTTTACTTCCATCAAGACGAATAGTACCATCCTTGATGCGGTCCTATATCTCATGACACAGGTACATGCAACATTCGGTATCATGTTCGTTAACTCGATGGTATTGACAATAGGTATTTGCTTCATACTAGCTAGGATATGGTTCCCTAACTAGTTTTGGAGTTAGTAAGTTAACGATCTTATCCTTCAACAACTTATGTAAGATGGAGGAATAAGATTCTGATAACTTTGTAAACTTTTGGTTGTGTCTGAGGCCATTGTTATCCACAAAGTCTACTACATTCGCAACAACCTTTCCTTTTCCAAAGATTGATATAATGGACTTCCCTTTAGGAAGGGAGCGCAAGGAAGGTCCCTTGAACTGAACCACCATCTGTTGATACTCCCATAAGGCCACACACAAATGTGTGAAAGAAGGGTATTTCATAAGGGAAAACTTCTCTTGCTAAGGCCTTTGTAAGTTTCCTATGAACACCTTCTGTACATCAAAATTAGGTAACATGTATGAGATTTGTGAAAAGAGCGCTTGATATCACTTTATAAAGTTGGTAATCTTCTCATTATCCCCTTGTTTACATCAAACAAGGTCAGAGAAGGTCATCTTAGGTTTGATGTTGGCTTGGAATTGTCGTAGGAACTGGTTCACAAGCTGATTGAACGTAAAGATGGAATTGTCAGGCAAAGAACAGTACCATTCGAGCATTGTATCCTTGAGGGATTGAGGGAACAATTTTTCCATCAACGCATCATGATGGAAGAAGTCTATACATAAGGTGTTAAAGGCGGAAACATGTGTTTGTGGGTCCCCTTTGCCACCATATTTCTCAAATTTAGTAATCTCCATCCCTTACGGGAAAGGATTGTTAAGAATTGCTACCAACAACAGGCTATGTCGGAAGAAGGGTTGGAAGATATGATGGGCATAAGCTTGGGAAAGGTTCATCAACTGGTTTTTCATTTTCCCCATATTTTGAAGAAGGGTGTTCAGAATAGGGTCGTTAGAAGATATAGGACCAGTGGAGCCATTACCAAAGCCACTGCCAGAACTGCTGCTGTGACTACCACTAGAGCTGCCACCGCCATCGGTGTGACCTTTGCTAGAGCCAGTGCCACTTCCAAAGCCACCAACATGACCTTCGCTGAAACCATTCCCGCTAGTACCTCCTCCTCTACTGAAGTTACCACTACTAAAGCCTCTGCCAACCATCCTGCCAAATCCTCCACCACCGAGGACGACAAGAGGGGGGAGGTGAAAACCCAGAAGGTTCTTGTTTACTCTAACAGTTTCAAAACTTTCAGAAGCAGAAAGGATATTGATAGAAGGGACTGTGTCGGCCATGTACACAAATGTGGGAGGCATCGACACTCCTAACTGCCTCTCATGTTCTTCGAAGGGGCCAACTCATATCATTCTACCATGGTTCAAAGGGGCACATGCTTCATCCAGACTAGTGAGACTAGCCAGTAGTTTTATGCCTATTCGATCTTTTCCAACCATATACTTTATTTCGCTAATAACTTTAGCAGTCGTAGCCATCTTCGAGTTTTTCTCCAGGTGATTTTCCAAAGCACCCAACTCTTTGCTCAAAATAGTGACATATTTAGAGGGAATGTGGATGGCTTAATGCTCATCAATGGAAGATGACGTAGGTGACAGAAGAGGGGTAGGGACATGGTCAATTTCATCAAAGAATCTAGACTTGCCCAATGACACTTGCTCCTATGTAAAAACACCAACCATAGAACTGGAGAAAAGACTTGTAGTGAAACTAGAAGAGACCTTCGTCTTCTCCATCGAAAGGTGTCACAAACAACTCTTGAAAATATACCCAAAGTTTGTGGACTGGGTTGTGATTCTCATAAAATTTCACAACACACAGGAGTACAATCGATCAAAGGGTATAAGAGGAAAAGCTCAAAACACCGACAAATGAGTAGACGTTGGTTCATGTCAAGTTCACCAAAAATGTAAGAGAGGGAGACCAACCACTACAAGTCCCCAGGTCACAAAAGGTCGAGAGCAGTATGGCTGCCCTAACTTACCTTAGTTTAAAGGAATGTTAGGATAGGTGGGATGAGAATGATGAGGACTGTGGGGTCCTTCGACCACTCTGAAAACCTGAGAGTTGAAGGGAGACTAGGTGAGAAGGTTTTTAGGGTTGACTTTGTGTCTCAGATAACTCTCTGTCAAAGGATAAAAGCACAGTTCAGGGATGACAACACGACACGTTGGCGTCTCTCAAGTGTCGTGGCGTCTATATGACCAAAAAACTAGGGAGACGAGGTCTGACCACTACAAAACAAACTAACAACCTAGTTAAGAGTTTCTAAAGCTACAAAATAACAAGAAATATGAAACATAGAGATGAATGTGATAAAGGGAGTATATTACCATAAGGGTGATGTAGACGATCTCATACAATAACCTATTCGCCAACTCACTCGAAGATATCTCCACCTACACATAGAAAAGAGGGAAAATGTTGGGGGGTTGTTTAGGGGTCTACCTTAGTTAGAACCTTGTTTTGGTGTTTCCACCTCCATAGACAACCAAGTTTTTTATGATATAGAAATAAAGTGATAAAGAAGGAAATACAAGCAAAGTACACAAAACACTACAAAAAAGTAATGTGCTAACTCAACCAAGTAATAGAGAAGATGAGTGAGGAGCTTACCACCTCCACCCAAAGCGCTTAAGGCTAGTGGGGGAGAAAATGAGAGGAACTCAAGTCTCTGTTGCAATGGAGTTGTCCTACACTTTCTCTATTGAAGTGATGGAGTGAAGAGATTGCTGATATGGAGTGAAAAATGTTGTTGTAATGCTTGAGGATGAGTGAATGAATGGTGAAGAGCTTGTGTAAGCTTGGTGTAGAGATCTAGAGATGAAAAATGGATGGAGGAATGAAGAATATGAAGAAGGGAGATGAAGAAAAGACCATATTCGGGTCGGCCAGTCGAAGGGAGGCGTTATAATTTGACTTCCAATAGGAAGTTTAACAATTCTGCAGACTCCAGCCGCAAGAATCTGCCAGGGACGTAAGCACGCTGTGCAGAATTATGCGCATCACATGGACGTCCACAACAAAAATGCCTCTACCAACACTCAAAATGAGTGGTAAGTGGAATGGGAACAACAAACTTATTTGGAATTAAGCCTCCACATTTGGTTTTCTAAAGTGGAGAGGGGTGAAAGGGGAATTTACATTAGGGGTCCAAATTCGCTCCTATACACCTTTAAGCTAGAATAAATTTTGATACTTGGCCTTCAATCAGTTGGCTTCCAGAAAAAAATATATTGCATATAAATGCATCTGCTGAGATTAATTTATACATTGTTTTTGAAATTATATATATATATATATAATCCTATAGTTCAAGGTATTGATAAATATGTAACCAACAACACTGGTAATGTATTTCCCTCAATTTTCCCATGGAAATAATTATGTATTTTATCAATAGACTCAATTTGCAGCAATAAAACAAAGGAAAAAATACATGTAAGTATATATATATATATATAGATCATAGGGGTTTTATGAAGATTCAGGTATGCACAAGATTTGTCTAGAATTTATGAAAAACTCATTCAAATGAGGAAATTTCACAGACAAATTCCACTTTCTAGACACAACAGTTTGCTCACACATTGAATTTAAATTGCAATGGAAAAGGATTAAAAACTTGGAATTTGCTTCCTGTTGAGTTTCCTTTCCTTGTTCTCCTTTCTTTCTTGCCTTTCCTTCTCCTTCCACTGAGCTAGATTCACTGTACCTTTGAAACCCCCTTCTCGACAACCATTATTTTGGTTATTTTTGTAAAGAAAAACAAGAAGATTGTAAAAGCAGTTGTGTTTTCTCATTAATCCATTTATCTTTTTAAAGATTTCTTTTCATTTCCCAAGACCTAATTTTGAAAATAGAGAATTAAATAAAATTTGTTTTTTGCTCAACTTGTATCCTCAATTTAATAAGTAATCCTCTTTTAATTACAAATCAACATTTTTCCTAAAAACAAATAATTGAATAAACTATTATAATTGCAATCAATATTGAAACAATAGTATGACAATTAACATTAGTTGCAATCAAATACTTACTTTAAATAACACAACTTATCATTTAATTACATATATAAATATTTAATTGAACTAAAATTAATTCCTTAATTCTTTTACACTTTTATTTCATTTTTAATTAATTCAATTAACCATTTTAAAATACTAACAGTAAGACAATCATCAAAGCTAAATGCTAAATGCATCTATATGACACTAAGTGCTTTGTGTGTGATCGAGAGAACCATTCCTAGTTTACCATACCAAGAAGCTAACCTCCTCTACCTTATCCACACCCTTGGTCTTCGACAACCTGCAACACAAGTACACTTAGGCAACGAAGATGAGATTGGTATCAGATAAAATATAATCAAATCAGCATAACTCATTAATTCTAAATCAAATCCTACAAAATTCATTAATTCTAAATATCACCTTGCTATTTTGCATCATTTCCAAAGTAAAATAATATTCCATTCATTTCAACTTTTCACAAAATTAAAATCACATTTTCATATTTCATTCCTCAAAACACCACATTAGTTATCAATTAATCTATCACACACACACACATTCAATTAAAAACCACATAAAGTAAAAGAAAGCATCACCAAAGTTAGAGACGTGAAAAAATGGAATGAATTATATATTGATGACACCATATGGAAGCCTCAAGGAAGTTTGAGAAAGTTTTGAAATTCCATGCAACCATTTGTTGGAATGCATATATGATGCACCATCTTTCTTTTAGCCACCACATCATCTTGTATGTTGTCATCACCAACTTGTGAAGGAAGGTGAGTTTATTATTTTGGTTGAGAGAAGTCATAGAGTTATTGATTTGAGTACAACATAGAATATTTAATATTTACCTCTAAGGTTGTGCAACATATAGGCAAACTCCCAAGCTAATGGTGAAGGGGCATGATTTGGTAAGTTACCCATATTGAAGAATTATGTGCAAAGAATTAAGATGCTATTCCTTTAAAAGAACGCCATACCTTATCTTGACCACCGAACATATATGTATATCATCAGTTCAACGTGTCCATTACAAGTCAACATTAGAAATGATTTCTGAGTTTAATTTGTAAATTTCATAAATTCTAGTGATTTGAAAATAGTATTATAAAGTAATGGTATGATTGTAAGAGAGTCGGGATATTTATTTAACTTTGGAAAGTTATTCTCTATAATGTTTACTATGAAAAAAAGTCAAATATTATTTGAGTGAAAATAAAGAGGAAAACATATCCAAATCAAAGGTCTATAGACTATTTGATTAAATTCCTGAATAGTGAAAATTGGGAAGAATTAACAAGTTTGGGTATAGAAATTGGGTAAAATCTTATAGTGGTATCATAGCCTAAATCTTGCCTGCTTGGAGGGTTATGTACACCAATGACAAGGCCAAACGATATGCTAAAAGAGAGAAAAAATGAAAACAATTTCAATTCCTAGAACCATATCCAATATATTATACATTCTCAACTACATTAGTAGTAAGAAAACCACTTAGAGTTGCACATGGAATTGAAACAATGGTGGGTTCAGGTGGTGAGAGTCCTCGAGATAGGATTGAAAGGAAAGTTGACCACAACAATGTACAAAATATATTAACCGATCTAGCAAGGGGACAACAACAAATGATGCAACAATTCATGCAATCACAACAACAATTAATTTCAGCTATTGGCCAAATGTCATAGGATATGAATTCTTTCAAGGTGAACCATAATGCTACAGGTGAAGGTAGAAATGTAGGTAATGAAACTACAAGAGGATCCTGAGTCTATATAGGTGGGTAACATCTAGACCTTTTTAACCTACATTCACACCTAGGGACAGAAAAGAAGAAACTCAACCTGAGGAGGAGCAACCATTGGTTGATGATGTAATGTTAGTTTATGATGAATACTACACTTTTCCTCATGCAATTAGAAATGAAATAACATAGTTTAACTAATACATGAACCAAAAAAAAGACATTACACAACAAAAACAAAGACCTCGAGGCCCACATAATGAGTATCAACATGCCTTGAGTAAAATCACTCTTCCTACTTTTGATGGTAGTGGGAAAATCACAATACATGCTTGGATACATCTTTTTACTCTCAAGCCCATGCTAGAAGTAGAGGCAGGATTTATGGGTTGGTGACACAAAATCATGCACTAATTCAGTCATATGATGAGCTCAAAAGTAAATTGATTGCTAAATTTGATCAGAAGGCTATAGAGATGTATTTTCATGAGTTGGTGTTGATTAGATAGAATGGGGATGTTAACAGTTACATTAATGAGTTTCAAATGGTTGCTATTATGGTTCCTAATATGTCTGAAAGGAGAGTGGTCATGTTATTTACAAAAGGTTTGAGTGAAAATCTAAGGGGTTTGGTAAAGGATTTCAATCCTAGTACACTCTAGGATGATATTCTGATGACACTTGATCTTGAAACTACACATCCTACTCATCAAACCCAAAAGAAGTGTTTCAAGAGAAATAAACCTTTAAGGACCTGCAATTAGCCTAAGACTACACCACATGGAATGGATTTTGAGATAAATAATGAGTTGCGTAGGAAGAAGTTATGTTTCTCCTGCAAAGAACCATGGGAGCCCAGTCATAGGTGCCTTGGGAAAGGAAAAATGCATTATATTAAGGTCACTTTCAACATTGATGAGGAGGTAGCAGATACTAGTTCAAAGAGTGCTCATGAGGATCAACAGTTAGAGCATGATGATAACGTTAGAGGATATTTGACACATGACAGTATCACTACATTATTAGGGGCTCCTAAGTACCATACTTTAAGAGTTAGAGGAGTCCTAAAGGACATTTGGTTACTTGTTTATTTGACAGTAGGGTAACTCATAAATTTATTGATGAGGGTCTTGTGGTGAAGAGGGGATTATAGGTTGATTATTTTCTTGGATTTAGTGTCATGGTAGTTGATGGTTCAAAATTACTTGCACAAAGAAAATTTCACACTTGAGCATTCAGCTGGGGGATTATACAGTTACTGATGAATTTTATGTGGTATGGATTGGTGATATTGATGTTGTTCTAGGAGTTCAGTGGCTACATTCACTTGGTGGATATAGTCAAGACTTTAAGAAGATGGAGTTAGAGTTCATGGTAGGAGGCATGACAATAGTGTTGAGAGCTTTGGTAGATGGTGCACCAAAGGTGGTGACAACTAAGAGGCTGGAGATTTTGTTCATACATGGTGGGGTTGCATGGGCAACCCAATATTTGGTGTCTTCCAAATCTTCTTCTAGTGATGACCGACAATATCATGTGGACATTCAATTGGTTTTGGATAAGCATAGTATAGTGTTGAGAGCTTTGGTAGATGGTGCACCAAAGGTAGTGACAATGAAGAGGATGGAGATTTTGTTCATACATGGTGAGGTTGCATGGGAAACCCAATATTTGGTGTCTTCCAAATCTTCTTCTAATGATGACCGACAATATCATGTGGACATTCAATTGGTTTTGGATAAGCATAGTATGGTGTTTGGAGATATTCCACCTGGTAGACCTCTTGATCATGGATTTGAGAATGTGATTAAGATGGAGGAGGGATCCAAGCTAGTTATTACCACCTCTTGTCGTCATCCCAAAAGTTTCAAAGAAGAAGTTGAGAAAATGATTGAGTTATTGGATATGGGACACATTAGATCCAATTCTAGTCTCTTTTCATCTTTGATGGTCTTGGTTAAGAAGAAAGATGACACAATGATGATGTGCATCATTTATCATGCCTTGAACAATAAAACTATTAAGAAACATTTCCTTTATACCCATAATAGATGAGCTATTGGATGAGCTTCATGGGGCATTTTACTTCTCGAAGATTGATCTTCGTTCAAGGTACCATCAGATTAGAGTTTGTGAGGGGGATATACATAAGAATTCATTCAAATGCCACTAAAAAAATTATGAGCATTTAATTATGCCCTTCAGTCTTACTAATGCACTTGTAATGTACTAATCATGTATGAATCACATTTTTAATAAGTAGTTGCAAATATTTGTTTTGGTATTTTTTGATGACATCTTGATCTACAGTAAGACATGGGAGGATCACCTCAAGCACATTGATGAGGTGTTGGACATTATGGAGGCATAGTCCTTTCTTGTGAAGGCTTCCAAATGTGAGTTTGTCATGACATGATTTTATACTTGGGACATGTGATTGGTGTTGGTGGTGTAAAGGTACACTAGGATAAGATACAAGCCATTCTTGATTGGGCACCATCAAGGAACATTTATGACTTGAGGGGTTTTCTCAAGTTATGCAGTTACTATATGAGATTTGTTAAGGGTTTTTCCCAATTAGCTGCACCTCTTACATATCTCACCAAGAAGGGTGCATTCAGATGGTTGGATGAGGCTCATAGTGCATTTTATAGGCTCAAGCAGGTGATGAGTTCTTGTCCAGTGCTAGCTTTACTAGACTTCTCTTGTATTGGAGTTTGATCATGCATCAGGCGAAGGGATATATATAGTACTTATGCAGAACAAACATCCCATAACCTATGAGAGTAGGAATTTGAGATATGTGGAGTGGTTGAATTCCACCTATGACAAGGAAATGCTTGCCATCATGCATGCATTGGAAAAATTTAGACATTACCTAGTGGGTGGAAAATTCATGGTCAGAATAGATCACAATAGTCTAAAATATTCCCTAGAGAAAAAGGATTTGAATGAACACCAACATAAGTGGGCAAGTAAGATTCAAGTGTATGATTTTGATATTGAATATGTCAAGGGAAAAAATATTGTAGCAGATGCATTATCTAGGAGACCCACACTTTGCTCTATGTCAATTTTTTTAGCTAATTGGAAGGTTCACCTTATGGTTGAGTATGTTGAAAAACAAGGTGAAGGAAAGCTACAATATGAACTTATGCAAGTGAATTTAGATCTAAAAATCAGATTAATAGATGAAATTTAAACATGTGATTGCAACATGCATCATAATATAAAAATAAGAAACAAAATGTGACACTAGATTTATGTGGAGAAACCCTTTTGGGGAAAAATCCACACAAGAAAAGAGGACAAGTATATTATTAATATTCAAATGGGAGTACACAATAATACACTCCAGTACTGATATTTGATCAACCTGAAAGCACCCTATTACCGAGAATAACTCAACATAAAACTACCATCCAATGGTTCCAATTTATAGAATTTTTGGGAGGAAATCCACAAATGGTAAACCAAAACAAGAGGTACAAAACCACCTGCAAAACCCATGCCCCTTGATAGGCTAACACTAGGGTAAAGAATAAGAAGGATTTAATGCTTTATAATGAATTTCAAAGTTTGGTCTATACATGTCAATCTGGGGGTGTAAACTTATGAGAGGTATCAGGACTATATGCCACAAAGGGGTGAAAGTCGTGAGATGAGTGGTTATGAATGCAACTATTAAAATAAACCTATTGCAAATCAAAGTGATTTAGATGGCATAAACTGTCACTTCCTGGTGACAAGAACTACACACATAATTTTTTTTTAAATAAAACAAATGATTTATTAACAAAAATTCTCATTAAATCAATAATACTAAAAAAAAACTATAATGAGCTATTGCAAATGAAACTCAAATCACAAAATGCTCTATCAAACTAAACTACTAAAATTTAAATCACAGGATTATTAAAATTTAAAAGCTGGAAATAAATAACACACCAAAAATAAGTCACCATGCTCCACCATAGAGTGGGCCCTTGCTCCATGGTTTGCAGGGTGAATAGAACAAGATCTTTCCTAAGTTACCATGATCAGAAGAGGCACTATTTTTATTATCAAAAACTAATATAGAAGTATGTGTATAATAATCTACTACCAAATCTGCATACCATCATATCTGCTTCTGAATGAATCAAAACTTTATGTTACGCTGCTTATATATACAAAACATGTAACAACTGTTTACAAGAATAGGTGACCTGTTTTGGCTTGAGGCCAACAAACTAATGATTCACGCAAATATTTTACTACTAGACACAAGTGAAATTTTTTTTTTTTGAAAGTTTTCGTTGGCTACATAATAAAGGACAAAATTAGGAATAATTTGATTTGCACCATCTCCATTGCACAACTGCATCTTTATCCTGACGTCTTTATTGGTTCTTCCTTTTATTAGATATGATAAATAAAGAACTCATCCAACATGGTAGTGGTTGCCAGAAGAATGAAACTATGAGTAGATGAACGAATGGTACACGTTAAATCCTACTGGTGGAAAGCAAGTGTTGTACAGATATGAAAAGATTACGCAAACATCATTAAATGTAAATAGAGGTAGTGGGAAATGTTGGGAAAAAGTCCAGTATAAAACACGTGGAGAGGTGTGCAAGTGAGCCATTGTGGAGATTGCATGTATGGGTAGAATGTATGGCCAACATGCTATGGAAAGACTCCATGTGGTAGTAAAGCACTGAGTGATAAGAAGGTTCCTATATATATAGTGACAGGAAGTCTACATTCTATAATTAGAACAACACTTTATTAATAAAGAAAATCAATAAGTAATTCTCATATTTTATCCCAAAACTAAACTAGATATCACTTATTAATATAATCATATACAACAACAAATGGAAAAATGGTATGATATAAAACATAAATGGAATGTGGGAATGGGTATGAAGGTGTATGAAAATAGGCTAAAATATGGCATAAAATGAGACAAAAATAGCTCTCATCACCCCTCTTCATGGATAACCAAAAGACATAATAAAATATTAAATGGAATCACAAGACTCCCACATGGGAGCCTAGCCCATAGCCATCCAATTTCTGACTTTCTAGATACTCCGATGACATTTTCGATCCTCGATGGAACACCAACGAACACCTTTTCCTCTCCAATCTTGGGCACCCCATTCAAGACCTTCCAAATTCCAATATGGATGCCTAGGAGAGATTCCTTATCCATTTTTTATGTGTAACCTCCATCGAAATTAAATCCTCTCTTTAAAATATATTATAATATCCCAAAATTTAATGATTTTCTCTCATGTCCTCTAAAACAAATTTCAAGGAATGAGGAGACATACAAATGATATAGGATTACAAGGTTAATCTCCCCTTATCCCAACATTTTCCCACTTGATAGTATACATTGTAATTACATCCAAGAGACAAATAATAAAATCAAGTACACTGATCAAGGCCCATGAGCTTCCTGTACCAAGAATACTTATTTGTGGTCATTGACTTGGTAAGAGAATTTGCAACATTATCCAAAGTGTCAACCTTTTCAATCAAGACCTTACCATTCTCAACCATTTCTTGTACAAAGTGATACTAAACATTGACATGCTTAGTATGAGCATGATACATAGGATTTTTGGCCAAAAAAATAACACTCTAACTGTCACATCTAATCATCACTATCCTATAATAAAAACCAATTCCATTACCAAGCCTCTGTAACCATACTGTCTATTTAGAGGCATATGTAGGAGCCATATACTCTGCTTTAATGGTGGACAAAGCAACTGTAGGCTACCTCTTACCCATCCAACTCATTACATTTCCAAACAAAGTAAATACATAGCCACTAGTGGACCTTTGACTATCCAAGTCACCTACCCAATTTGCATTAACAAACCTTTGTATGTCCAATGACTTGACCACATCATTAGTACCATGATAAACCAAACAATGATCAAAAGTAGCTCGCAAATATCTAAACACCCTCTTAACAAAATTCCAATACTCTCTACTAGGGTTAGACATAAACTTGCTTAGAACTCCCATTGCTTGGGCTATACCTAGTCTAGTGCAAACCATTATATACATAAAACTACCAATGACACTAGCATAAGGAACCATAAACATATCCTTAAATCATCATCATCTAATTAGGACACATATCTAAGCCCAACTTAGTACCAACCATAAATGGAATACTATCTAGCTTATAATCATGCATATTAAACCTCTACAAAATGGTATAAGCATACTTTCTCTGACTTAACCAAAACTTTTTGTGATCCCAATCTCTATTGATCTCCATCCCAAGAATATATTTTGCAGCCCCCACATCCTTCATATCAAATGTGCCAGTAAGTTGTATCTTGAGCTCACTAATCATCACCTTGTTGTTACCAATAAACACCATATCATCAACATGCAAGACAATAAATAAAATTTGATTATTAATAACCTTAAAGTACACACAATGATCCTCCTCATTCCTAAGAAAACTCAAATTTAATGCAATAGTATCAAATTTTAGGTACCACATTCTAGGTGACTATTTCAAACCATACAAATATCTCTTCAACCTACAAACCAATTGTTCTTTTCTTTTCACAACAAAATCGAGTCAAGCTATCATATATAAATTTCCTCCTCAATATCCCCATGCAAGAAAGAAGTTTTAACATCCATCTTCTCTATCTCAAAGTCACAAGAAACAACAATAGATAATAGGAATCTAATATAAGTCATTTTAGCAACATGAGAGAAAATTTCATCAAAATTAACTCCCTCTCTCTAGGATTAGCCCTTAGCCACCAATTTGACCTTGTATCGCTCTAACTGACCATTTGCTCCTTTTTTTAAAAGAAAAAACCCACATGCAATCAATGGGCTTCCTTCCTTTGGGAAAACTAACAAGATCCCAAGTGTCACAATTATCCAAAGCCATCATCTCCTCCTGCATGGCCTACAACTAAGAATCACTTTCTTTCGAAGAGTGAGCCTCCCTGAAATATCTAGATTCATTGACAGTATTCAACAAATAAAATGCACAATGATAATCTGATGGGCTATACCTGTCAACTTGATTTTGTTATCTTGTGGACCTCCTCACAGTAGGATCTCTACTTGTTGTTCTTCTTTTGTGTGTTCATCCTACACATCCTCTGAACTGTCTAAACCCTCTTCTTCTCTATCCTCAAATCCATCTATTTTTTCTTCTACATGTGCATCTTCCTGCTTCTCAATATTTATCTTGAAGTGCATTGTATTTGTCTTATCTTTCTCCTTTAGTTGTTCTTCTCCCCAGTAAGCTCTAAACTCCTTGAAAATCACATTTCTAGAAAATATTATTTTACGAGATAGAGGATTCTAAAGCTTATAACCTTTTACATTCTCATCGTAACAAACAAAGATGCATTTCTGAGCTCTTGGATCTAGTTTACATTGCTTCTCTTGGGGCACATGAAAATAATTCTCACAACAAAAGACCCTTTAGTGTGAAACAAATGGCTTTCTACCTATCCACACTTCATAAGGATTTTTATCAACAATATCTAAACAAGGAGATCTATTAATCAAATAACAAGTAGTACTAATCACTTCTTCCAAGAAGCATCTATCAAGCTTAGCACCACTTAACATGCTCCTCACTTTTCCATCAAGGTTTGCTTCATTATTTCTACTACCCCATTTTGTTGGGGAGTATAAGGAGTAGTCTTTTGCTGAAGAATACCAGCATGCTTATAGAACTCATCAAATTCCCTGGAATAATATTCACCCCCATTATTAGATCTCAAACACTTTTATCTTATAATATGATTGCTTCTCAACTAAGGCCTTAAATTCCTTAAAATTAGTGAAAACTTCAAATTTAGAAAATTTAAAATAAATCCATGTGTATCTTGAGACATCATCAATGAAAGAGACATATTACCAAGATTTTCCAAAAGAGTCAAAATCCACTGGTCCATATACATCCAAATGAATGATCTCTAATAATCTATTTTCCTTTTTAGTTCTATTAGGAAATGAAGATCTATTCTGTTTACCAAACACACAATGCTCACAAAAGTCAATTTTGCTAACAAAATAATTTGAAATATCATCAATGAAACTTTTATTAAGAATGGTCTTAAGACCTTTTTCACCAATGTGACCCAATCTATGATGCCACAAGATACATGCATTTTTAGTGCTAGTTACATTAGAAGAGTTACAAAAAGTAGAGGCATTTAGCCTAAACAAAGTCCCCATTTGAGATCCTTTAGCTATCACCAAAATCCCTCTTAAAACCTGTAACCAAACTCGTCAAATGTCAGATGCATTCTAGAATCATTCAACTTGGATACTGAAAGTAAATTTCTCACAAGTCCTAGACTATGTAAAAACTTATTAAGGTTTTTAATCCTCCCATCACTAAACAAAACTTTACCTTTCCCTTACCATCAATCTTCTTAGTGTTGTTATCACCAAGGAAAACATCTCCTCATCATATTCTTAGTAAGTAGTAAACCACTCCTTGTGAGGAGTCATATGGTTGGAGCAACTCGAATCAATAAGCCAAGAATAATTAATAAAAGAGTTAGTTGAAATAAACAAAGCATCATAATCATCATCGGAGGAATTTTCTATGGAGGAATCAACATTCATTTTCTTATTCTAACACTCCTTCACATGCCCTCTTTTGCTACAATTCCAACAATTTTCTTTTTCTGAGGGTCTTAAAATGTCCTTTAGACTTATCCATCTTTTTATCCCCTTTAGGCCCTTTCTCTTTGGATCTTCCTCGCACATGCAAGACATCTTTAGAGCCAACATTCATAGAATTTCTTGTCATCTCGTCCGATAGAAGTATGGAAACAATGTTGTCCATATTTGTCTCTACATTACCACTACTTAGGACAGTAATTAGATTTGAGCAAAGAACAAAGAAATAAAATACATTTATCTTCATCTTTTAATTTAACATCTACTGATGCAAGCTGAATTATAATCAAATTAAAGACATTTAAATCGTCTGCAATAGAATCAACATTTTTCATTTTTAGTGAATATAACCGTCTTTTGAGATACAACTTGTTAGAAAAAATTTTAGTTTGATAAATATCACCTATCATCTTCCACAAATTGTATGCGGTGTCTTATGTGGAGACATTCAAAAGGACAAAATCTGTGAGACACAACCATATGGTTCCTCGTGCCTTCTTGTCTAAATTTTTATAATCTTCATTAGACATTGCAACTGATTTACTCTCTTGTGAAACTGACAACCACTGATCTCTCTCTTCAAGGAGATCCTCCATCTCCAGTTTCCATATCTCATAGCCTGTGCCATTGAATTTTTTAATATCCTGGCAAGAGGTAAAAGTCATGGTAAACAATCCTCTTCACAGATATGCAATATACCACAAAACTAAAGCTCCCACGACAACCAAAAAAACCTCTAATACTTTAGAGAAAGGCGTTCCATTCTCAACAAAACCATTAGCTTTGATACCAAATTTTGAAAAATAAGGTAAAGGAATGCTACAATATAACTTATGCAAGTGAATTTAGATTTGAAAATCAAATTACCAAATTGGATTTAAAAATGTCATTGCAACATACATTACAATATAAAAACAACAAATAAAATGTGACCAGATTTATGTGGAAAAACTCTTTCAAGAAAAAAATCCACATGACAAAAGAGGACAAGTATATTATTAATCTTTGAACGAGAGTACACAATAATACACTCCGATATTGATCTTTGATCAACCCAAAAAGATCATGTTACATGCAATAACTCAATAGAAAACTACCATCCAATGGTTCCAATTTATAAAACTTGTTTGAGGTAAAACCACAAATGGTAAGCCAAAAAGAACAAGTATAAAACCACCTACAAAAACCCACACCTCTCTTCATGGACAACCAAAAGACAATAAAATATTAAATGGAGTTATAAGACTCCCACATGGGCACCTAACCTATAGCCTATCCAACTCTTGACTTTTTGGATGCTCTGATGACCTTTCTGATCCTCGATGGAACACCAACAAACACCTTTTCTTCTCCAATACTGGGCTCCCCATCCAAGAACTTCCAACTTCCAATATGGACACTTAAGAGAGATACCTTATCCATTTTTTATGTGTAACCTCCACAAAAATTAAATCCTCTCTTTGAAATATAATTACAATATGCCAAAATTTAATGATTTTATTTCATTTCCCTGAGAACACATTCCAAGGAATGAGAAGAAGCATATAAATGACATAGGATTACAAGGTTAATGCCACATTATCCTAATAGAGTATTCCAAGAATACATTTGCATCCGAGCTCATGGATGACAAGTTTCAGGATGATAGACACAAGTTAGTTGATGATGTGGCATATTACAAGGACATAATATATTTGGTATCTAAATCTAAGATGAAGAGTAATATTTTAAGAGTTGTTCATGATACACCTCCAACAAGACATCCTAAGTATTTTAAAACCTACATACATATTAGGGAGAGATTCTCATGGAAGGGTCTCAAGAGTGATGTCTTGCATTATGTTAGAGAGTGTATGACTTGTCAGTAGAATAATTCTAAGCATATTTTTTCCACGGAGCAAAAAGTGGGAGAGTATATCAATGGACTTTATAACTAGTCTTCCAAAATTCCAAGGCAAAGATTGCATATATGTAGTGGTTGATAGATTGATGAAGTATGCAAATTTATTTTCTATTTCCTATTATTATAAGACACCTCAGGTGGAAAATTTGTTCTTTAGAGAGGTTCTAACTTCATGGGATTTCGAAGAACATTGTTAGCAATAGGGACAACAAATTTCTTAGTGTTTTGGCAAGATTTGTTAAGATTAGTTGGTACCGAGTTGTTCTCTAGTACTAGTTACCATCCACAAAGAGACAAACAAATAAAATGAAGTAAATAAGTGGGTGGAGGGTTATTTATGTAATTATGTAGCAAGGTAAAAAAAGGCCTAGAATAGATGGCTATACTTAGGGGAGCATTGTTATTGATGCAGTAGCATCCATGGCTCAGTACAATCCTGTGTCAACCTAAAGGTTTTATTTTTCAATTTTTCAATTTTGATGGGTTGGATTTCATGTTCAATTATTGAAATTCATATTTTGGTATGAAACTAAATGTTTTGGGATGTGGAAAAAATTGAAATTGGACTTGATTTAAAATTGAGTCAAATTGGTGAAGAGAAATCATGGAGAATATGCTTTAAAACTAAAAAAGCAGAAGAAAGCAATGAAAAGGCAGTTTTAAAATATTTAAAAGGAAATTTGTGGTGTTGGGATTTGAATTTTGAGCAATAAAACACCAATTAAATGATCCCTAAAAAGTAGGGACTGAGGAAGTGGGCACCCAGACCTGCTTTTTGATTTTTTGCTTTTTTCAGGAGTCAAAAAAAGAAGGATTTAAAACTTCTTTTTTTCATATCTTTAGAGGGTTGTTGGGAATGGATTTTAAATGAGTTTTAATTTTTTTTTTTTTAGGGATTTAATGTGCAGAAACAACAAAGGGTCTTGCTATATTGGAGATGCCCAAAAAAAGCATTAAAATTAACTTTAGGAGGGTGGAGAAGAATCTGGAAAACCACTTTCCATAGTAGAATTGGAAAAAGAGAATTTGGAAGGCAATTTGAAGGAGACAAGTGAGAGGGTGTAGCCTTCTTTGGGAGAATATTTTGGGACATGTTTATTGTAGGTTTTGTCTCATAAACAACAACCCATGAGGATGCCAGAAAGACTGGTTTGAAGTTGTGAATGTTTCAGGTGGTTTAGAAGAGCTAGGAGATGGTTCTATCTATAAAAGCTCATATGTTTGAGCATAGTTTATTTGAGATTACTTTATAGTTGCATATGTGATTCATGTAGGAGAATAATTTGCTGCATATCATTCCATATATGACTGAAAACTTTTGTATCCAAATTATTTTAATGAAGAAAACCAATGGTTTCCTGTGCAAGTAAATTTTTGTGTGTTAATTTACAATTCCTCTATTTTGTTTAAGAATTTGTCGAGAGAGTTTGGAGAGGGTTTTGTGTGTGTCAATCCATCTCTACATTAGTGGTATCAGAGCAACAAGATCTTGAGTGTGTAACAGACCACCGAAGAGAGTCAGTTGCACCAGGACTATGTTGTGGGTATTGAAAAAAAATTGGATGGGAGAGGAGCCCATCATGGTAGAGGTAGAGGAAGAGGAATAGGAGATAATTTTGTCAGAAATGATGATTTAATAATTTTGAGAAGGCAGGTTGAAACTTTGCAAAATGAGATAAGGAGAGGATTTGCAAGAATGGGAGACCTAAGGAGTGATGAAGAAGATGAAAGCACAAAGAATGCTAGTTTAGATACTAAACAAAGAGAAGAAGTTGCATTAGTTGTAAGAGATCCATTGTTAAGGGTTTTAACAAAAATGGGAATAAACCAAGTATTGATGTTCCTACCTTTAATGGGAGATTGAATCCATAAGAACTGATAGACTGGATAAATGATATGGAAAATTATTTTGAATTTGAGGAAGTTGGAGACCCAGACCGAGTACGGTTTGCCAAGGCAAAATTGAAGGGACATGCTTCAATCTGGTGGAGAGAAATTCAGTTGGAAAGAGGAAGAAGAGGAAAAGAGAAGATTACAAGATGGGATAAAATGGTGGAGAAACTTAAAAGACAATTTATTCCCGTGGATTATGAATTGGACCTGCTCAAGAAAATGCAAGGTTTGAGACAGGGCAGCAAGAGTGTGAAAGAGTATACAAAAGAATTCCATAGAATTCTTATTAGAACTGGACATTCTAAGGTGACCAAAGAGAAGGTTGCAAGATACATAAATGGGTTGAGATCAAGCATACGGGAAGAAATGACACTTGTTAAAGTTGTGACAAAGGAAGATGCTTATCGAATAGCATTAAAAATAGAAGAAAAGATGAATAGGAGGTTTGAAAATAGGAAAAGAGGAAAGAAAAAAATAATTTTCAGTAGTATGAGGATCAAATTGGAGACACTAAGGACAGCAAGGAAGAAAAAGGGGAGAGTTCAAATCAAACACATGACCAAAGTTTCAGAGGAACAGGAAGATCGAGTAGAGGATTTGGAAGAGGAAATTACAAATTAACTTGTTTCAAGTGTGGAGAAGAGGGGCACAAATCATATGAGTGTCCTCATGAAGAGGAAAGACCAAGAAGAAGTACTGAAAATAAGAATAGGGCATAAAATGTGAATAGAGAAGATGCAATATCATCACATTTTGAAGAAGCGGAAGATGGTGAAACTTTAATGGCAAGGAGAACATTGTTAAATGAAGATGATAAATCCATTCAAAGAAGAAGATTGTTTAGGACAAGATGCAAGTGTGAAGGAAAGGCATGAAATGTCATTATTGATAGTGGAAGCACAAACGATCTTGTGTTTGATAAAATGGTAAGAAAATTGCAGCTAGACAGGAAGAAGCACCCGAATCCATATCATACAGCATGGGTACAAGATGACAAGAATATTTTGATCAGTGAACAATTTGAGAAAAAATTTAAGATAGGAGGCTATTATGATGAAGTTTTATGTGATATTATCCCAATGGATGCTTGTCATATTCTTCTAGGAAGACTTTGGAAATTTGACAGGAAGGCAATGCACAATGGTTATGCCAACACATACACGTTGAGGAAGGATGGAGTGAAACACAAATTGAAGCCATTGAAAGAAGAAATCGGTAAGGTTTGCAGAAATGCAAGGTCTTATTTGGTTGATGAAATCAAACTTTTAGATGGTATGAATTATGAATATATTGGCTTTGATAATACTAACTGTGAAGAAGATGAGAAAGGTGAATTGTTGACTCAGATTGAGGAAAAGATCTCAAGTGGAATGAAGGTAGCAGCAGAGGGTAAGGTAAAATATGATTTATTTGTTTACTTTGATGAGAAAGAGAGTGAAGGAATATATAATTTTGTTCCAGTAGAAATATTTTTTTATAAATTTGGATTACAAAAGGGAGTGAAAAGGTTAATGAAGATTTTTTTTGAGAAATCCTTGCTTGAGAACGGTGGAGGTGAAAATGTTTTGATTAGTAATCATGATTCCTTGTCAAGTAATATGGAAATTAATTATTTTGATGATAGTAATAACGCTGTTTTGAGTGAAGGAAAACAAGTTGTAGCAATATCATGCCTTTTAGAAGGAATTGAAACAATAGAATTTAATGAAGGAAACATAGTTGAAGGAGGTGGAAAAGGTGGGACAGCGAATGAGGAAAAAAAATACATTTGTTTTGATGAAGGAGAAGGTATAATTTTAATTGTTATTTTTGGTTTTAATGAAGTATATTGGTGGGACAATAGATTTGATGCTTTGAATTACATGATGGGTAGTAGAAGGATGAAGCATGGTAATGCTATAAGTTTGTTGAAAGTGGTGCATAGAAATATTTCAATGGACAAGGAAATGAGGTGGATACAAGATAGACATAAGGTCTACAAATGTTTCTAAATGAAAATCATGAAACATTTCTTTCTACCATGGGTGTCTGATGCAAGAGCATCCATGGCTCAATACAATCCTGTGTCAATCTGAAGGTTTTATTTTTGAATTTTTCAATTTTGGTAGGTTGGATTTCATGTTTAATTATTGAAATTCATATTTTGGTACGAAATTAAATGTTTTGGGATGTGGAAAATTTTGAAATTGGACTTGATTTAAAATTGGGTCAATTGGTAAAGAGAAATCATGGAGAATATGCTTTAAAACTGAAAAAGCAGAAAAAAGCAATGAAAAGACAGTTTTAAAATATTTAAATTAAAAAAATATTTAAAAGGAAATTTGGGGTGTTGGGATTTGGATTTTGAGCAATAAAACACCAATTAAATGATCCCTAAAAATTAGGGACTGAGGAAGTGGGCACCCAGACCTGCTTTTTGATTTTTTGCTTTTTCAGGAGTAAAAAAGAGAAGGATTTAAAATTATTTTTTTTCCTATCTTTAGAGGGTTGTTGGGAATGGATTTTAAATGAGTTTTAATTGTTTTTTAAAGGGATTTAATGTGCAGCAACAACAAAGGGTCGTGCTATATTAGAGATGCCCAAAAAAAGCATTAAAATTAATTTCAGGAAGGTGGAGAAGAATCTAGAAAACCACTTTCCATGGTAGAATTGGAAAAAGAGAATTTGGAAGGCAATTTGGAGGAGACAGGTGAGAGGGTGTAGCCTTCTTTGGGAGAAGAGTTTGGGACATGTTTATTGCAGGTATGGTCTGATAAACAACAACCCATGAGGATGTCAGAAATACTGGTTTGAAGTTGTGAATGTTGCAGGTGGTTTAGAAGAGCTGGGAGATGGTTCTGTCTATAAAATCTCATATGTTTGAGCATAGTTTATTTGAGATTACTTTATAGTTGCATATGTGATTCCTGTAGGAGAATAATTTGCTGCATATCAGTCCATATATGACTGAAAACTTTTGTATCTAGATTATTTTAATGAAGAAAATCAATGGTTTCCTGTGCAAGTAAATTTTTGTTTGTTAATTTACAATTCCTCTATTTTGTTTAAGAATTTATCGAGAGAGTTTGGAGAGGGTTTTGTGTGTTCCAATCCATCTCTACATTAGTTATAATACTACATACCACATGTTGATAGGCATCTCACTATACAAGGCTTGTATGGGTATGATGCTATGTATTTTGTAGACCTAGAATTTGATGATAGTACAGCACCCAAGGCTAGAGAGTTAATGCATGATAGCCAAGATATCCTTAAGTCACTTAAGGAAAATTTGCATCATGCTCAAAATTAGTAGAAGATATACACAAATAAGTATATGATTGAGAGGAATTTTGAGTTAATGATATCACATTTCCACAATCCATATTGATTCTTATTAGATGATTTCTAGATTTGATTGTGTAAAATGTTTTGCATTAAAGAGCATAGTGTGGACATTAGGCATAAGCGTGTTATCAAGTCCACCCTAGCTGACCACTCCTCTTCTACAAAGCACCATATTTCTTTGGAAACCACTAAAATACTGTTCAAAGAGGAAAACTTCTTCAAGAGAAAACTCAAAGAAGCCATTGAAATCCTCAATCACCCTTCAAATCTCAATCATGATGAGGGTTGGAGATTGAGTCCTTCTTGACACCCTTCATTAGCCAACCTAAGAACCCCCCAGTTGCCCGCTTCTCACTAATTCCTTTCTTCGCCTTTCCTCCTTTTCCTCTCCATCCCTCACCTCTACCCCCTTCCCCCGCTCCTTCTAACCTCTTTATTCATGCTTGTGTCCTATCTTTCCTTTCATTGTTTTGTCTCTATTTTCCATGTTTAGCCCCTTTTTCTTTTCTCTGATTTTTTGATCTTTTATTTCATTTTATTTAATTGTTTTCCTCTTTTATATCTGATTTTTAAGATTTATCCTTTAATTATTGTAGAGTTTTGTTTTTCAAACATTTTTATTGGTTTTATTTATAGTTTTTAGTACTCATTATGATTATCTTTTTTCATAAAATTGTTTGGTTCTTCTTGTTAACTGTGTTAATAGCCTATATTTTCATTTAATTGTGTATATATGTGTATATATATATACACATATATATATTATATTTATACATATATATTATTTATATATTATATATTTATATATATATATATACATATATATTATTAATGTATTATTGTAGAGTTTTGTTTTTCAAACATTTTTATTGATTTTATTTATAGTTTTTAGTACTCATTATGCTTGAGTATCTTATTTCATTTAATTGTGCATATATATGTACACACACACACACACATATATATATGTTCAATTTTATAATTCTTTTGATTATTTGAATTTGTTTCTTTCACTTTCTTATTTTCTTGTTGAACTGTTGTATTTCTTAATTTTATGTTGATTTTTCAATTCATTTTGTCATTTCTTCTTTATAATTTAAAATTTTAATTATATTTCATTTAATTCTTTAGAGTTTTGTTTTATGTATATTTTACTTATATTCTTGTATTTTATTTTATTTTATTCTTTTTCTTATTAGTTTCAAAATAATTAATGCATAAATTTATCTCATACATTGATTATTTTTTACTATTGTTCATTTCTTT
This sequence comes from Sequoiadendron giganteum, assembly GCA_007115665.2. NCBI lineage: Eukaryota > Viridiplantae > Streptophyta > Pinopsida > Cupressales > Cupressaceae > Sequoiadendron > Sequoiadendron giganteum. The sequence continues at coordinate 834,017,069 of CM021100.1, read as the reverse complement.
GCTCTTTTTTCATTGTTTTAATTTATCTTTTTCTTCCTTTATTGTCTTCTTTTATTTTATTTTATTTATTTATTTATTTATTTGCTTTCTTCTTTTTATTAGGTTGAACTCTTGCATTTCTTAATTTATTTTTGATCTTTCATTGCATTTTGTTAATTATTCTTTATAATTTAAAATTTTTATCATTCTTAAGAGTTATGTAATATGTATTTCTTACTTTTCTCAATATTTTTCTTTGATTCATTATAATATATTATTGTATTTTTCTTTATAGATTGTAATACCCGTCTATTTTGATTTCTTTCTCAGACAGTGTTCTTTGCTTTGTTTTAGTTTTTCAGTTACACTGGTACCTTGAGATACCTTATCATGTGTGTGTTACTTGATCACTATTTATTAAGCGACATAGACTATTTATGGTTGTGAGATGTATTTCTTTGATGCTTATTGTCATGCTTTAATTAGCGAAATAATGTTAGTTGTTATAACATGTTTATTCCATATGAGTTATTTGATTATTATGGAATTGTCAGTTTATGAAGAGTGTATTGGTAAAGGGGATGGGACCGCATCACTCGCTTGTGAGCGTCCTACGATTTCATGATTTTCTCTTCACAGTGTGTATTTTATGTTGTTCATATACATGTACTATGATATCTCATTTACAGGTTTGCAGGTACATGACATCGACTCCACCTGGTTTCATTAGTTTGAGTGTGTCGACCCAACGGTTAAGTTGAACAAGAGATAGTAACTAGGCAACATGTGTCGGGTCTACACCCTAGCAATAGTGTGTCATTAGTCCATGTTCGGCGTGTCTTCGTTTGCCTTGTCTATTACTATTTAATTCTGCAAGGTTTATTTTATGAAATAAATGTTAAATTATGCATTAAATGATGTTGGTATTTATTTAATTAATTTTTAGATAATATGATGGAAGCTTTCTATTTAAATTAATTAATTAAACTTAACTTATTTAGTAAATTAAATTTAATCCATGTGGTTAAATTTATTTATTAAGTAATTAAATTAATTAATTAAATTATTTATTAAGAAAGTTGTTTATAGGAATTAAATATAATTTGGAAAATAAAATTTAATATGAAATTATGAAATTATTTTGTGAAAATAAATGGGTTGTTAAAAGATATTTGTTAATTGCCAGCATGTGATAGTTAATTAATTGAGGGTTGTTAAAAAAATTATTTCCTAGAGGGAATCTTGGCTTAGGGTGAGGAAGTGGAAAGCTTCTTCATGGCAAAAAGTTTGGATATTTTTGGGGATGTTGAAAAATTGGAGAAGAACGGATGATTTTGCTTGTTGTAAAATAATTGAAAGGGATTTTGAATTGTAAGGAAATTGTGGGAAAATTTTGCATTCTTAGATTTGTTTGGGATAGATTGTTGTAGTGTTGTATTCAATACTGTGCTGGGGAATTTGGATTGCTTGGAGGAAGTTGTGAAAGCTTTGTTGGAAGCTTTGGAAAAGGCTTGGCATCAGAATCTTCAATTACTCCCGAAGCTTCGTTGAAATAGGTTTCATTCTACTGCTATTGTTTTGGTTTAAATTTTTATATGGAATTGTATTATTGTAGAAAAGATTGATATTTAGGATCTGTACTAAAAAGCTTTATTTTGTTTAAGAAAAGAAAATAATTTAAAGCTTTTGTGATTGTCGTAACGTAACCTAGAGCCTCTATAGGAATTCTTTTACAGTGAAATTAGAGAGTAACATTGAGAATCTTTTATGGATTTAATAGATTTGTCGTGGAAAAACCCAGAGAAAGACATTATAATATTTAGAAAATTGTTGAAAGCTTCTTAGAAAATTATAGTTTTCTTGTAGCTTTCTTTTCTCGGGAAAAAATTCCAGTGTTTTTAAATTGTAGGAGTTCTTTTATTTATTCTTTAAAATTTGTTTTTCCCTGTGTTTGGATTTGAGAAAACAAGAAAGGAACCTTTGTTAACGTGTTTGGAAAAATTTATTGTAGAAATCCTATGCGGAATTTGAGATTTTCTAGAAATTGCATAATTTTACCTATAAATGGTTTACAAAAACTATCTTCCCAATTTGTTTATAAAGTTGTGATCTTTATATATATACAGATATATACATATGTATATATATTGATATATACAAATGCATACATGTATATAATATATATATATTTCTTTTTAAAAAGATGTTATTGAATTGTCGTCCGTACGGCGGAAGGAAGTTCGTTGTTTTTAAATCACTGTTAATGTTAAGTTTTTCCTTGTTTTAAGAATTTGAAGGGAGTTTGTGCACAGGGCTTTCCCCACAACCACCGCCCCAAGAGAGAAGGTCGGCTATGAGGGCAGCTGCTGCCCTCCCCACTCCACAACCCTCCCTTACCTTTCTATGTCGCGCCTTGGAGAGATATGGAGGGGGTCGACTACAACTGACCCTCCATATTGTTTAAGTTTTTTTATATATACTACTTAATGATACCTGCGAATGGATATCAGGCCCGTGCGCTTTCTTTGAGATGCAAATTTTGATGAAAAATATTTTATTTAATATAAATATATATAAGACATATATATAATATATATATTATATATGTGTTATATATATAATTGGGAAATTATTCATGAGGAGTTTTATTTTGAATAGAATAATCTATTATTCTATAAAATTGTTAGTATATTTATTTAATGTATATATATTAGTATATATATAATTAAATATATAAATGTATGTGCTATGTATATATTGCATGAATATATACAAATTAAATGTATATTTACTAGATATAAATGGTTAGTTGCATGCAAATGTAAAATTAAAGATTAAGAGTAAATAATTTATTAAATGCATTTATTTTAAATGGTTGTATGATTTAGTTGGAAAATTAAAGGAATTATCTTGCAGAGAATTTATGTTGCTTTTAAAAGTAATCAAGGGTTTTGCTTTTGATAAAATTGGTATTTCCCTTCTCTGAATTTGATAAGGCAATTAATTATTTTGTTAAGGCAATTGTTATCTTTGTTGTGAAATGAATATGAAAGGGAAATGGATTTAGTGAATCCAAAATTAGTTTATTTCCTTGTAATTGTCTTTCGTGATTATTTCCTCTGTGTTCTTGTTTGGGGAAATGGGTTAAGTGTTAGACAGTAAGTTGTAAGTCTTCCAGAGGTTCCTTATATGATGGGGTTGTCGATTTGTTATGTCAACCTATTTTGAATCCCTTGGGTAGTGCATGGTGCCTTGTCAACAATTTACCTGATTTCCATGAATGGGGATTTGTGCCTCTTTTGGAAGGAGTGGATTTTTGGAAGGAGTGGATTATGTGAATTGTTGCCTCCAATGTTTGGAGTGGTTATGTTATCTAGTTTGTATGAACTTGGGAGTCCCTTGGTGATTGGTTTGTATGTGTGTTGTCAAATAGAAGAGTGGCTTCTGTTAGGGGCCAGAGCCCATAACAGTTAAGACTGGGTAACCTTCGGAGGTGGCTTAATCAAGTGATAACTAAAACAATGTACTTAGAAGATTAGGTAGTACTTCACACTAAACAAGATAAGCTCTAGCCTCACTCATAGTCGCAATTGCTTGTTTAGGCTTGGGGTGAGTGGGAAGGACCTGGAATGGCAAAGGTCAACTACCTTGTCTTTACAAAAGCTATTTGATCCTGCATTAGTAAGTATGAGGGTCGGGGGTTAGTTGAGGTCTCCAAGATATCTGAGGGCTATGAAGATCCGCAATGGGTAACTCGTTATGAGCTATGTGATGACACTTTGTCTAGGACAACAGTTGGTATTTGGTTTTATGTGTATGGTTTTCTTAACATACTTGATCTATTTTATATCTGGAAGTAATGCGACCTATGTTAGTGTTGTTAGAGTTGTACTTGTGTTGTACATGTGATTGGATGTGTCGGTATGAGTCATCCTATGATTAGAGGTTGTAGGTATGTCCATGTTATCTTGTTATTATCTCCTAGCATGGGGGGTGGGCCTTAGGGTACCACTTGGTTGGGTGGAGCATGCACCATACACCGTTGGGTCCCCCTTTGATATTCAGTTTGTGATGGTGAGGTATCCAGTTGGAGAGCTCGTAGTTTCCTGTATTTAAATCAAGCAATGTATTTATTTTAGTTTGATTCATGTTATTTTACCCCTCATTTGTAATTGAGGTGGATATTTGTATAATGTAACACATTGGTATTATTGCCTCATTCGGGGAATGAGAGATGTAACCTTATGATTAAGTTAATGAATATGGAGTTTTGTTATATTTCTTTATGTTATGATGTAACTTTATTTTGTATGAGTACTCAATTCTTTATGTAAGTAATTGTTATAGATGTTATGTGATGTATGCATGGGTTTTAAGTAATCCCAATCCTATAGCCTCAGAGGTTGTTGTTGATTATTAAGTGAACATGTATGCTATTACACTTTAAAAAAATAAAAAATTGGTGCGCTTAAGTTGTTAATTGCAACTTTCTCTAGGGTTACATGGTGAGGCATTACACATGGTATCAGAGCCCGAGTTTAAACACTTGGCGCTCTGGGATTATGATGTACCCATTAAGCTTTAGTTGCATAGGTTTTCAAGTGTTACCTTGTCTACTACCTTTATGTGTATGTGTAGGATTATGCCTTCCAGATGTGGAAGAGGTAGAGGATGAGGACGTGGCTGGGTAGGCGATCGCAAAGGGAGTCAGCATGACTCTCCTTGTGTTACACATATTCTGGATCAGGAGGAGTAGCAGGCATCACAGAATGCCCCACGGGGTGGTGATTGACAACTGGATCCTCTAGGGATCGAGGCCGCACGTAGAGCATTTGAGGAGGCATTAGTGCTCCTTGGTCAGAGACAGGTAGATGTACAAGGTAATCCTGGTGTGAGTGTAGTTTTGACACATACATAGACAATAGCCTCTACGCATATGAGAGATTTACTCAGGGCATGACCATCATTGTTTGATGGAGTAGGTAGTGGATTAGAGGCTGAGACTTGGCTCATAGACCTTGACCGGTGCTTCGCTATGCACCCGTACAGTAGTAATACCAAAGTGCAGTGCGCTATCATGCATTCATGGGGGTTTGCATCCACATGGTGGAGGTTGGAGGAGTAGAAGCTCCACATAGATATTAATACAGTGTCCTGAGATATGTTTCTAGAGTGGTTCAGAACCCACTTCCTTTCTGACCATTGGCGTCAGCGTAGAGGCAATGAGTTTCACGCGTTGTTAAAGTTAGCCATGATCGTTGAGCATTATGAGTGACGTTTCTATGAACTTAAACAGTTCACAAGTATAGTTGATGACGAGGGGATGCTCAAGCATTTAGCACTTTGTCAGGGGCTTGAACACCCGTATTAGTGGAGGTGTGAGGGTCTTTGAACCCAAATCTATGGAGACAGTTGTGGAGAAAGCACGGCTTGTGGAGGAGAACTTGGCCATGGCACTAGGAGGCCATAATAGTGTACATATTGGTAGTGGTTCAAGAGCTGGGACTAGTGCACAAGGGGGTTAGACTCAGGGAGTTGGATCACCGATGACTCAGTAGGGGCCTACTCAGAGTGGGCAGCACTAGAGTGTGCTTGTAAAGCATAAGGACTCTCAGTCATATCAGGATGATGATGGTTCTTCACCTAGAAGGAACCAAAACTAGTTGCACAATAAGTGCAATCGACAGGTGCAACCAGCCCAGAGTTCACAATCTACGACTGACTGGGGTAGCATGCAACAATCTACTGCACTGATAGGAGACAGAGGGTTTGGTTGTAACACAAGGTGTTATTCTTATGGCCAATAGGGCCACCTTGCTAGGAACTATTTGCATCAGAACACTTCTGGATTTGGTCAGGGCCCAATAGTTTTTGAGCCAACAATGGGGGATGTAGGTAGATCTCATCGAGCTTATGCTGCGGTTGATAACCATCAGCCTAGATATTAGGGAGTTGTAGTCGAGACTTCTAGAGTTGGTCATGCAGTGCAGGATACTCATCCTCAGGGATTGAGGTTTTGATTTGGATGCAGTTAGTTTGAGGGAGTTATATCCCTACTTGTTTGTAGGCTTCCAGGAGTAAGCCTAACTGACCCTAGGGGGGGAGGATGTAATACCCCTCCATTTTGGTTTCTTGCTCAGACAGTGTTCTTTGCTTTGTTTTAGTTTTTCAGTTACACTTATACCTTTAGATACCTTATCATGTGTGTGTTACTTGATCGTTATTTATTAAGCGACGTAGACTATTTGTGGTTGTGAGATGTATTTCTTTGATGCTTATTTTCATGCTTTAATTAGCAAAATAATGTTAGTTGTTTTAACATGTTTATTGCATATGAGATTTGATTATTATGGAACTGTTAGTTTATGAAGAGTGTATTGGTGAAGGGGATGGGATCGCATCACTCGCTTTTGAGCGCCCTGTGATTCTGTGATTTCCTCTTCACAATGTGTATTTTATGTTGTTTATATACATGTACTATGATATCTCATTTATAGGTTTGCAGGTACATGACATTGACTCCACCTGATTTCATAGGTTTGAGTGTGTTGACCCAATGGTTAAGTTGAACGGGAGATAGTAACTAGGTAACATGTGTCAGGTCTACACCCTAGCCATAGTGTGTCGTCAGTCCATATTCAGCGTGTCTTCGTTTGCCTTGTCTATTGCTATTTAATTTTGCAAGGTTTATTTTATGAAAAAAAAATGTTAAATTATGCATTAAATGATGGTATTTATTTAATTAATTTTTAGATAATATGATGGAAGCTTTCTATTTAAATTAAGTAATTAAATTTAACTTATTTAGTAAATTATATATAATCCATGTGGTTAAATTTATTTATTAAGAAAGTTGTTTATAGGAATTAAATATAATTTGGAAATTAAATTTGAATATGAAATTATGAAATTATTTTGTGAAAATAAATGGGTTGTTAAAAGACATTTGTTAATTGTCAGCATGTGATAGTTAATTAATTGAGGGTTGTCAAAAAAATTAATTCCCAGAGGGAATCTTGGCTTAGGGTGAGGAAGTGGAAAGCTTCTTCATGGCAAAAAGTTAGGATATTTTTGGGGATGTTGAAAAATTGGAGAACGGATGATTTTGCTTGCTGTAAAAAAATTGAAAGGGATTTTGAATTGTAAGGAAATTGTGGAAAAAAATTGCATTCTTAGATTTGTTTGGGATAGATTGTTGTAGTGTTGGATTCAATACTGTGCTTGGGAATTTGGATTGCTTGGAAGAAGCTGTGAAAGCTTTGGAAAAGGCTCGGCATCAGAATCTTCAATTACTCCAGAAGCTTCGTTGAAACAGGTTTCATTCTTCTGTTATTGTTTTGGTTTAAATTTTTATATGGAATTATATTATTGTAGAAAAGATTGATGTTCTAGATCTATAGTAAAAAGCTTTATTTTGTTTAAGAAAAGAAAAGAATTTAAGGCTTCTGTGATTGTTGTGACGAAACCTAGAGCCTCTGTAGGAATTCTTTTATAGTGAAATTAGAGAGTAACATTGAGAATCTTTTATGGATTTAATAGATTTGCCGTGGAAAAACCCAGAGGAAGACATTGTAAGATTTAGAAAATTGTTGAAAGCTTCTTAGAAAATTATAGTTTTCCTGTAGCTTTCTTTTCTCGGGAAATTTTTTTAGTGTTTTTAAATTGTAGGATTTCTTTTATTTATTCTTTAAAATTCGTTTTTCCATGTGTTTGGATTTGAGAAAACAAGAAAGGAACCTTTGTTAATGTGTTTGGAAAAATTTATTGTAGAAATCCTTTGCGAAATTTGAGATTTTCTGGAAATTGCATAATTTTACCTATAAATGGTTTACAAAAAATATCTTCCCAATTTGTTTATAAAGTTGTGATCTTTTTATATATATATTCTATACATATATACAGATGTGTATATATTGATATATACAAATGCATACATATATAATATATATATATATATATGTTTATTTATTTTTAAAAAGATGTTATTGAACTATCGTTCGTATGGCGGAAGGAAGTTCGTTGTTTTTAAATCACTTTTAATGTTAAGTTTTTCCTTGTTTAAGAATTTGAAGGGAGTTTGTGGGGGGTGCGCAGGGGTTTCCCCATAGCCACCACCCCAAGAGGGAAGGTCGGTTGTGAGGGTAGCCGCTGCCCTCCCCGCTCCACAGCCCTCCCTTACCTTTCTATGCTGCACCTTGGAGAGATATGGAGGGGGTCAGCTACAACCGACCCTCCATATTGTTTAAGTTTTTTTTTATATACTATTTAATGATACCTGTGAATGGATATCAGGCCCGTGTGCTTTCTTTGAGATGTGGATTTCAATGAAAAATATTTTATTTAATATAAATATATATAAGACATATATATATTATATATGTGTGTGTTATATTTAATATATATATATATATTTGGGAAATTATTCATGAGGAGTTTTATTTTGAATAAAATAATGTATTATTCTGTAAAATTGTTAGTATATTTATTTAATGTATATATATTAGTATATATATAATTAAATATATAAATGTATGTGTTGTATATATTGCATGAATATATGCAAATTAAATGTATATTTACTAGATATAAATGGTTAGTTGCATGCAAATGCAAAATTAAAGATTAAGAGTAAATAATTTATTAAATGCATTTATTTTAAATGGTTGTATGATTTAGGAGGAAAATTAAAGGAATTATCTTGTAGAGAATTTATGCTGCTTTTAAAAGTAATCAAGGGTTTTGCTTTTGATAAAATTGGTATTTCCCTTCTCTGAATTTGATAAGGCAATTAATTATTTTATTCAATTATTTTTTTAAGGCAATTATTATCTTTGTTGTGAAATGAATATGAAAGGGAAATGGATTTAGTGAATCCAAAATTAGTTTATTTCCTTGTAATTTCCTTTCGTGATTATTTCTCTGTGTTCTTGTTTGGGGAAATGGGTTAAGTGTTAGTCAGTAAGTTGTAAGTGTTCCAGAGGTTCCTTATATGATGGGGTTGTCGATTTGTTATGTCAGCCTATTTTGAATCCCTTGGGTAGTGCATGGTGCCTTGTCAATAATTTACCCGATTTCCATGAACGGGGATTTGTGCCTCTAGTTTGTATGCACTTGGGATTCCCTTGGTGATTGGTTTGTATGTGTGTTGTCAAATAGAAGAGTGGCTTCTGTTAGGGGCCATAGCCCATAAGAGGTAAGACTAGGTAACCTTCGGAGGTGGTTTAATCAAGTGATAACTAAAACAATGTACTTAGAAGATTAGGTAGTACTTCACACTAAACAAGATAAGTTCTAGCCTCACTCATAGTCGCAAGTGATTTTTTAGGCTTGGGGTGAGTGGGAAGGGCTTGGAATGGCAAAGGTCAATTACCTTGTCTTTATGAAAGGTATTTGATCCCGCATTAGTAAGTATGAGGGTCGGGGGTTGGTTGAGGTCTCCAAGATATCTGGGGCCTATGAAGATCCGCAGTGGGTAACTCATTATGAGTTGTGTGATGACACTTTTTCTAGGACAACATTTGGTATTTGGTTTTATGTGTATGGTTTTCTTAACATACTCGATCTGTTTTATGTCTGGAAGCAATGTGACCTATGCCAGTGTTGTTAGAGTTGTACTTGTGTTGTACATGTGATTGGATGTGTCGGTATGAGTCATCCTGTGATTAGAGGTTGTATGTTTTTCCATGTTATCTTGTTATTATCTCCTAGCATGGGGGGTGGGCCTTTGGGTACCACTTGGTTGGGTGGAACATGCACCATACACCGTTGGGACCCCCTTCGATATTCAGTTCGTGATGGTGAGGTATCCAATTGGAGAGCTTGCAATTTCCTATATTTAAATCAAGCAATGTATTTATTTCAGTTTGATTTATGTTATTTTACCCCTCATTTGTAATCGAGGTGGATATTTGTATAATGTAACACATTGGTATTATTGCCTCATTCGGGGAATGAGAGATGTAACCTTACGATTAAGTTAATGAATATGGAGTTTTGTTATATTTCTTTATGTTATGATGTAACTTTATTTTGTATGAGTACTCAATTCTTTATGTAAGTAATTGTTATAGATGTTATGTGATGTATGTATGGGTTTTAAGTAACCACGATCCTGTAGCCTTAGAGGTTGTTGTTGATTAGTAAGTGAACATGTATTCCATTACACTTTAAATAAAATAAAAATTTGGTATGCTTAAGTAGTTAATTGCAACTTTCTCTAGGATTACATGGTGGGGCATTACATAGATTCAATATAATAGATGCATAAATTTATCTTATACATATATTTTTTTGAACTTTTTGATCTCCTTGCTCCTTTTTTCTTATTTGAAATTGTCTTTTTCTTCCTTATTTGCCTAACTTTTTTGTCTTTCATTTATTTAATTCATTGGGTTGATATAATTATTATTTTTTAGTTGTCTTTCTTCATTTTTGAGCTAATTTATTGCTTTTTAATTATATATGTTCAATTATCTCAATCTTTCTTTCTTTTTTAGTCTCCTTTGGTATCTTGCTTGGAAGGGGACCTTTATTTTTCTTTTTGTTGTCTTATATATGTTTGAGCTTCCTTTATTTTTTTTTCCTTTTGTTCTCTCCAAATTTTTAATTTAATTTAATCTATTTCTCCAAGTGGTCCAATGGTTAGCTTGATTGGTTCTTGTTTTGTGTGCCTCTCTCTCCCCCTCATCTCTCTCCTTCAACTTTTTAGTTAGTTCTTGGTTTGCAACTTATCATTTTTCTCCTTAAGCTCTCAGCTATCCTGATGATGGATCACAGAGTGTGATCCGAAACATTGATGCAAAAAAAATTACACAATCAAATCCAAAAATCATCTAATAAGAAGGAATTTTGAGGTTGGTGATTTAGTTTTCTTGCATGTATAGCCTTACAAATAGTCTACATTGAAAGGAGTGGTGCAAAAAACCTGAAGCCTCGATTCTATAGGCCCTATAGGATTGTGAGGAGAGTTGGAGAGGTGGTGTATGAGCCAAATTTTCCTAAAGCTAGCAAAATTTATAACGTGTTTCATGTATCTTTCCTCAAAAGGGCAATTGGACAACACACTACATCATCTCTAAAGCTTCCACCATTAGATGAGGAGAAAAAATTGATTTTGGTGCTTGATGCTATCTTGGATGTGAGTGAGCATAGATTGAGAAGTAGGGTGATTAAGGAGTATTCGATAAAATGGATAGATTTTCCTCTTGAAGATGCTTTGTGGGAAGGAGAATAAATACTGCAACATCCAGGTTTGCAATTATTTAAGGGCAAGAAATGTCGAGAAGGGAAGACTGTAATGTCCCCATTTTTTGAGTGATCACCCAATAAAGTCTAAAATTATTAATTAAATATTAAATCATCCTAAATAACATTTTGGACATTTATAATTAATTAATTAATTATTATAGTGACTTTATTAAATGGATTGCTAAAATATTAAATAAAGTAACTTTAGAAAGAAAAATTATATAATAAAAATTTAAAAGGTGGTGGAAAAGGAATTCATTATTATCTTTTGGAAAAAATTTATTGGAAGTATTTTGGAGAGCTTGGATTTCAAGAAGCTTGAGGACAAAAGCGCTTGAGTTTCAGGGTGGATTGGACGAAAAACCAACTCCATTGGATGACAGATTCACTTAGGATTCGCATTATGCATCAATGACCAGTTGAATGATTGTGAGAAATTTTTGAAGTCTTTAAAAAGATAAATTTTAAGGTTTCATAGGGGTATTTCCAAAGTAAAATAATGGATTAAAGGCATAATTAAATATTGGGTCTCAGGTAATTTGGTAATATTAAATACTCTATTCCTAACAAGTTTGCGCCTTGCATATACTGAGTTTTGAAAGGCATTGATTGAATGAATATATTTATATAGTCATGAATGTGAGTGATAGCTATATTATTTGGTTTGTATTAAGGCATCACATATTCTCAAAGTTTCGTGCTAGCATAGCATATCCTTAAGAAGGTTCACAGGTATAAGTTACATATGGTTGAATTATTCCATCACAGTTATTCCCTAATAACGTTGATATCAAGAATTTTTGATGGCACCTTAGTTGCAGATGATTCATGGGAAGTTAATTAAATGAAATGAATTGTATATTGATGGTACCACACAAAATCCTCGAGGAAGTCTGAGATATTTTTAAAATTCCACAAACCATTCATTGGAGTGTATATATCATGCACCATCTTGTATGTTGTTGAATCACCAACTTGTGAAGGAAGGGGAGTTTATTATTCTAGTTATGAAAGAAGTCATGGGGTTATTACTTTGATTGCAACATAGAATATTTAATCTTTACCTAGAGGTTGTGCAACATATAGGTGAACTCCCAAGCTAATGGTGAAGGGGCACGATTTAGTAAGCTATCCATATTGAAGAATCATGTGCAAAGAATTAAGGTGCTATTGCTTTAAAATATTGTCATACCTTATACTGGTTTTCATAACATATATGTATATAATTAGTTCAACATTTCCATTATAGGTTAGCATTAGAAATGATTTATGAGTTTTATTTGTAAATTTCTATGAAATCCAATGATTCGAAAATAGTATTATAAAGTAATGGTATGATTGTAAGAGAGTTGGGATATCTATTTAACATTGGAAAGTTATTTTTTGTAATGTTCACTATGAAAATATACCAAATATTATTTGAGTGAAAATAAAGAGGAAAACATATCCAAATCAGAGGTTTGTAGACTGTTTGATTAAATGCTCGAGTAGTGAAAATTGGAAAGAATTAACAAATTTGGGTATAGAAATTGGGTAGAATCTTACATTATTGTACCTATTAGGGTTTTCTCCTTAGGTTATTTACATTCAATTATATCAAATTTTGACATGTTTTTATCATTCATATATTAATGACACTTCCATCCTTGATATACTTGTGAGATTTTATGTTATGGATGTAAGTGTCTTCTTTATAGAGGTCTTGTTTTACCATGTTTTTACTTTCCCATCCTTCATTGAGTTAATTAGTTTCTATCTTATGATTCTAGGGATAGTTCATTTTCAAATTTCATGATCCTCATGTGCCTTGTGATAATGAGCACACTTTGAGAAAGAATCTACCATGTGCTTCATTATATAGAATTAGTGCAACCTTTGATGATATATCCTCTATATGTCATGTTGACCTTATGTCCATGGATTCATGTATTTTGAGTGAGTTAATTTCTCTTATATAGGGTGACAAACCTATTGATGATCATTTTTTCAATTCCATGTTGAATCTATGAATAATTTTCCTCCACATAGCCTTTCTTACATGATGACAACTTATGTATTGATGATCATTCATTAGCTTCTAATTTCAATTTCATCGATGTTACATTTCCTTATTCAACATTTCATGATGAAATTATAAGCCTCATTGAATAGATTTCAAATGTTGATTATGGTGGATCTAGTGATGCATCCTTGCATGTGAAGTCACTCTTTTTAATTGCCAACACATAAAATACATATTATTGATTAGTGAGTTTAAATTGTACCTGTGGTAGAGCTTTGCAATGGTTTTATTCATCTTGTTTTCTCTACACTTCCTTTTCTCTTTTGACCAATGTTTTTATTGCACATATTTCTAGTCCTAATTCATGAGGATACCTCATACTTATCTTTGAGTCCTAGTCTATCCATTGATATGTCTTATGTGTATCCTAGAGCTTTGCAATGGTTTGATTCATCTTGTTTTCTCTACACTTCCTTTTCTCTTTTGACCAATGTTTTTATTGCACATATTTCTAGTCCTAATTCATGAGGATACCTCATAATTATCTTTGAGTCCTAGTGTATCCATTGATAAGTATGATGTGTATCCTACACTTAAATTAAAGTAGCACTAAGTTAACATGAATATAATCGTGTGGCATACTCATCAAAGATTAGGAAGAGGACAAGATATCAATTTACCACCACCTATCCTACCTATTGATGCATATAATTTACTTTATGCCTTAAGCTACATCTAACACAAAGGAGTATGACATTATTTGATAAATGTAAATTACTCAAGCTAATACATCCATGAGATCTAATATGGATATCACCATTTATTGAGATTAGTGCAAAAAATACTTGGAAAAATATAAGTTTTATTCGATATTAATCAATAATTAGTAACATCTTTGATAGAGTCTACCATTTGATCTGATAAAGAAACTCCACTTGAGGATGTATTTAAGAATACTTTATTTGTACATGATATTATGGTGGAATGCAATGATTTAATCATTGATGATCTTTAGTTGATAATGGATTTGGTCTTAACATTTACACTAAATATTGTTTAAAATAATAAGTAGACATACCGAAGATACAACCATAAGATCTTACCATTAGAGTCTTTGATAAAAAATTTGTGTCTTGTCTGATTATTATCATTCTATCGATCCACACTAGTACATGCAAAATGGACACATAGTTCCATGTGATGCCTAGTAAATTGAATTATAATATTCTTCTTGGGAATTTTTCTTGCATGCTATGAAATTGGTCCCTCTACTTTGCATCATGTAAACTCTTGGCATCAAATAAAGCTTTTTTGCATATTTATATATCCTCAACCATATAATAAATGTACTCAAATTGATACATCTAACAATCAATTGCATTACACAAATGAACCCTTAATGCATGACTTAAGCACTTTACATGGTGATTATTGGAGTTCATTACATTTTATGCCTTGTCGTGTCGATAAGTATCATGGTGATCTCAAGGTTTATAGTATCCCATCTTTATACATGGGGCCATCTACATATAAGGTTGCAAATGAGGTGTGTATGTGTGAAAGTGATCTTGAGAGTGAAAAATATTCCAATTCACAATCACCTCTTGAGTCATCATTCAAACAAATTTACAGTCCTAGATATAATATTATAGAAAACTTTAATATAAAGATACCAGACTAGGCAATAATTAACAAAGTTCTAGACAATTTATTGAACCAAGAGAAATTAGAAAATATCACGGGGTAGGATACCAACATGCAAAGATGACATGGTGGTTAGAAGAGTGAAAGCACAAAGGAAAATAACTTCGCATTCACACTAATCCTAATTTTCACAAGGCTTATTGTTCCTTTATTACACATGATATTGATTATGGGACCCCTTTGAGCCATTGTTTGATTTATCCTTTTATGTTTTCATATAATTATTAGGGTTCATCAATTCTATTAGATAACAAGTGTGATATTCATGATACATTTTTCATTCGCATATACATACATATGAACCCTAGAACATACAAAATAAATATTACAATATGCACATATAAAGTAAACAAATCTAAATGTGCAAAATCAATAAAAACATAAACATCACATGTGAATCATAAACATAGTGTCTCATAATATTAAATGATCAAATATTCATATACATCAAATGTAAAAAACATAAGCATACACAAATAACAATGATGCCATCTTTCAAGGGGAGATGCTCCTAATGACCCCTTCCCCACATTAGTTTGCCCATTTCCATGGGTCCTCATCCAATAATATGATCAAGATCTATCTTGAACCACTATAGTTATTACATGTAGTCAACTAGCCTCCTCATGCAATGTTCTAAGCTTCACTTGTTGTGCCTAGATGGTTAAATGTGTACTATCTAGTTGACAAGTGCCAAATCAATAATGAAGGAATCATTTGATGGAGAAAAATGGATCTATGGGCATCAAAATACACTAGCTCTTGCTCAATTCTATCTCTCTCTACATAGATGATATCTAGATCTAGTTACCATTGTATTTTCTCTTGCATTAGTTATATCTCTCCCACTCTAGCAAGTTGGTTGATGACACTCTATAGAAGATGCCCCACACACTATTCTAGGTCGATTTACATTGTTTAAGTATGACACAAACTATCTAACATGTATATGATCTTTCACTATATACTTTTCTATGATGGTTGGTACACCCTAGGTTAGACATAGTGATAACTTTAAGGAAAGACCCTTAAATTTTTCTATAAAATCTTGGTGAACCTTGCTTAAGTGAATTAATTTTCATCGTGGATACTTTTTATTTGTTGGAAAAATATTGGGTTTTTTGTCAAATTTATGCACATTACTAGAAATTTGTATTAAATATTTGGTAAATCTTGGAAAATACCAAATAAGTTAATTAATTACCATGGTGAATCCTTCCTTTAAAAAACATGTCTTCTTACGGAAAAATATATGCATAGTTGGTTGGTGCAGACCCACCATATATTCTTTCATTTTTTGTGATGTTGAAATGGGGACCCAAGGGTGGAAACTACCATTAGGGTCAAGAGGTTGTGGCTCCTTCTAGAGATCAAGGGAGAAATTCCCTTGAGGGGGCTACTCATGGGGTCTAGGTGATGGGTCTGGTTATTAGTATCTTTTTGTTGCTTTTCATATACTTTTAAGACACTCTACCTATGTTTTTTTAAAGTATCTTTTAGACAATACTTCCATAATATATCATCCTTTCATACATACCTTTCAACCTTGAACCCATTTTGTGGAAATGAAATATGGTGAAAATACTTGTAGCATTGCATGATTTAACTATGGATATATAGGTGTATGAATGAAATGTTGTGATTTAATTATGGTGTTTAGTTGCATATGTACGTATATGGATTAATATATTTGTAGCTCAACACATGGTAACAAGGAAGGCGTATTTGTAGCAAGCACTAAAGTAGAAGAACAAGGGATTAATGAAGATCAATCTGCTCAAGTGCAGGAAGTTGTGAAGCTGAGTGTGGTCATTATGGAAGGAATAAATGCTAGAAGATATCTGTTCTTGAATGTTGGACATTTTCCTATGTGTTTCATATGCAAGTTTTCCTTGTTTGAATAGGTCTCTTTTTCCCTTTTCAGTTAGATGAATAAGTCAATTATTATTCCATTTCCTTGTATCTAGGAATGAGATTTATGATTGCAGTTAGTTAGTTAGTTGGTAGTTCAAATAAGACTCTCTATTTTGTATAAATTCAGGAGATGAGTTCATAGTTTAGTTAGTTGATTTTGTTAGAAGTTACTAGTAGTTGGTAGTTTTCCAGTTATTCAAAGACATGTTACAATGATATTATGGAGTAAAATCTTCAAGAAGGATTATGTTTGATATTTGGTGTTATGCAATGAATGGAGTTGTATGATTTATGGATGCATGAGAATCTAAGTTAGATTTGGTTTTTAGCTAAGTGAGGCATTCTTATGAGTTGGCCACTCGGGTATTGTTCTTCACTTTAATTATCTATTTGTTCATTTATGCATTTTTAGTAATTTTGTTTTTATTATTTTACATGTACAATGCAAGTAGATTGGTTTATGGTTAGTTAAAGTTGTAGTTGTTCATGAACAAAGATAAATCATAGTTCTCTAAAGATTAGGAATATTTATTTTGTCCTTATAAGTAGTTTTAGATTAATTTTACACTTACAGATCTTTAGCAGTTACCTACAACTTATGTTGCAAGCCTACTAGGTTCTATAACCATTTTTATTATTTCTTCAATTTTGTTAAATTCTAGCAAGATAGAATAGTTTGAATAAGTTTGTGTAGAGTAACTTAGGTTAACAAAATCCCATGAAGGCACATATAGTGTTGTACCATCATAATTTTATGCTCCTTGGTTTATAATTTAATGTAGGCTTGCAATGTCAAGATGACTATTCAGCTTGGCACACCCCTGAATTGTGTAAAATTTACCAATTCCATAACACATTAGTTTACCTCTACATTTTTGGCACCATTTTCGGGGATGGTGCTACCTTCATAGGCCTATTTTTATAAGATTTCATAGTTAAAACTTTTATAGTTAAATTTTCTATTTTGCATTAGGATCGATAGATTTCATCTTCAAAAACCTAGAGTATACTAACATTATGCAGGGTCATTTCCATACAAAGACAAATCTACCATATGCGGAGGTGGAGAAATAACCAAGGAAAATTCATCCCTTCTAACACTCAAGATAGAGAAGATACTGGTGATTTTCTTGATTATACCATGAAGATTGTTGAAAGAGTAAACACTGCCTTTCCATATTCATCATCTTCAACATCATCATCATCATCTTCCACAACTACTAAAGGGACCTTCTGAACAATGAGAGATGCAACAATAGATCCACCAGAGCATGGTACCTTTGACTTCCCTATTGCTAACCAAGCTAGAGCTACTGTGTTGAAAAACAGTCCACCATCAACATTACCAATATTTTATGGCTTGCTAATAGGGGACCTAGATACATTTCTCTTTGAGTTTGACATTTTGTGTAGAAGTTATGATTATACTTTTGATGCCCACCAACTCAATCTCTTTTCAGCTATTCTTAAGGATGTTTCCCTCTGATGGTTTATGGGGCTTGGTAGGGATGTTGTTCCAAATTGGGACACAATGAAGACAAAGTTCTTGGAGAAGTATAAGGACTATTGCAGAGGATTAGACCGGAGAAGAGAAGATATTTTCTCAATGTCTCAAAAAGAAGATGAGTAGTTGGAAGATTACATAGAAAGATTTCAATTTTGTTTGAAGAAGAACCCACAACATAAACTATTAGATGAATCCCTTAAATAGATACTTTTAAGGGGGATTAATGAAGAATGTATGGATTCTCTCAACCTTATTGGGGGAGGAGACATTTTTATAGGTCCATTTGAAGATATTTTTAAATTATGTAGGAATTATTCAAGGACCCTTTCTAGAGAGCCAAGAGGGGAGAGATCATCCATCACAAGTAAGTCCTCTAATGGGGTCTCCAAAGTTGAAATTAGTAATTTATTGTCTAACATGAAGTGGGATATAATCATTCATCTAGTAACATAGTTGGACACCCTCCATATCAAGAAGAAGCAGGAGAAAGTAGAAGCCATGCTCACTGAGTACTGTTCTAATTGTAGGCAGAGGAAAGCCATTTGTAAGTCCAAACGAGTGGCCAATATCGAACAAGAAAATATTGAAAAACTAGACTTCTAGGCAATTGAAGGACAAATTTTCTACATAGCACAAAGGAGGCCTTGGCAATAGAGACAAGGTATGCCACCAAACCCCCTTTCTTTTAATCCATATTTCCCTTTGAGCAATCAAAACTTTTCTGCTTGAAACACCCACCCCTGGCAAACAAATCAAAACCAATGGCAAAGCCCTCAACAGTGGCCACAAGCCAAGCTAAATTGTAACCAACAACCAAACCCATGGCTATAACAAAACTTTCAGGGTTCCAACTATAATCCACAATGGCCAACCCAACAGAATCAATGGCACCCTTAGTGGCAGAAAGGTCAGCCATGGAAGGGAAATATGAATTACCAACAGCCTATGCTACCTCCTCCTCCAACTCAACAACAAGCTTTAATGCCCCCATAAAATCCTCAGTCTTAGCCACCTAGACCATCACAAATACCCGCCCAACCTGCATCAAACCCTAGCACTAAGCCTATTCAGCAGGCTTACAGTAATGAAGCTATCCAATACCCCTTATGGGGTAGAGGTGAGTAACCTTCATCTTAGATCAGGGAAGTAGCTTGGAGGACCTTCATCTCCCAAAATTACAAAATTAGACGATGAAGAACCTACAAAGGAAGCCTTAGATAACCAACTTTTGGAATTCCAGTCCAATCAAGGGCTCCAGACCACACCATATTCAAAGCCTCCATTCCCTAAATGTTTGGCTATCTAGTAGCAACACACCCAGGATGAAACAAACCTTCTAAGCCAGTTAAATGATGTTAGCTTTAAAATACCTTTGATCCAAGACATCAAAGATACTCCCATCTATACTAAGACTATTAGGGATCTTTGCATTCAAAAGCTAGGAAGGAAAAGAAAGGACCCATAGACAGTCCATGTTTTGGGTAACCTTGCTAATATAATGTTGGGCAATGTAACTGCTCTCAAATATACTAATCTTGGTAGTTCAATTATGGACATTAAAATAAATGGGACCCTTATTAAGAATAATTTGATAGACCCAGGTGTTGAAATTATTGTGATGACCAAGGAAACCATGCAGCTACTACAACTATCCAACCTTATGCCTACTCAAACAATTTTACAATTAACTGATAGGTCTACAGTTAAGCCTAAAGGAGTTATTGAGAACCTTGTCATTGCATTAGATTCTTGGGATTACCCTTCTGAATTTATAGTACTTCAACCCAAATTTAATCTAGTTGGTTATCCACTAATCTTAGGTCAACCTTGGCTAGCCACAACCGATGCATTCATAGGCTGTAGGTCAGGAAAAATTATCATATCCAATGGAATTGTAACCAAGAATCTAGTACTTTATCCACCAGCTCACCCACATCAATACCTTGACAAAATCATTTGGCCACACCTGGATGGTGATGAAATATACTCATTGTAGACCTTAATGACCATTGAACGTAGCCCTCTACTGTATATTCAAGATGAGGATATGTTGATTTCTCATATCGTCCAAAATGATTGTGGAAGGCACCCACAATAACAGGGTTGTCTATCTTGTTTGCATGATCCTTTGGGAAGCATAATACCTACCAGTTCCACACAAGAGGTATCCCAAATAATACATACTTTTTTTCCCCATCAATGCTTGCCAATAATACCCAACCTTGATCTATCCTCTATACAAGACATGTCTATGTAGTTAGAGATCAAGTTTGGAAATATGTTGAATGTTAATAATGCATTGACTGATGAACAACACAAATCCTTGCACGTTGTGCTGCAGGCACATGTAACAACTTTTTCATGGGATTATAGTGATATGAAAGGCATTGATCTTGCCTTATGCATGCACAAGATTTACATCAATGAAGGCTACTAACCCATAAGGTAGCCACTAAGGCGCATGAATCTAGCCCTTAGAGAAAATGTGAAAATCGAACTACAAAATCTTTTGAATGTAGGATTCATATATCCTATCTCAAACAATGAATGTGCTTCACCATTGGTCATAGTACCTAAAAAGGGTGGTAAATGGAGAGTTTTTTTTTACTAAAGGGAACTCAATACTACCATTAGGAATGACCATTTTCCATTTCCATTTATTGACCAAGTTCTAGATTCTTTGGCAGGAAAGAAATACTTCTCCTTTCTTGATGGTTTCAATGGTTATAATAAAATCAAGATTGCACCTGAAGATCAAGATAAAACCAAATTTAGCTGTCCTTGGGGTACCTATGCATATTCTATTTTACCTTTTGGTTTGTGCAATGCTCCAACAACATTTCAAAGAGTAGTGCTTAGTATATTTTTTGATTTTGCACATGATAAGATGGAGATTTATATTGATGATTTCACCACATATGGTGAAACATTGGATGCGGCTTTGCAAAATTTAGAAACAATCTTGAAAGGATGCACTAAAAATAATTTATCATTGAGCAATGGGAAATGTTTTATGTTGATGACATAAGACATTGTCTTGGGACATTTTATTTTTAGTGCAGGGATACAAATTGACCCTAAGAAGATTGAGATCATAACTACACCGCCTGTTCCTCAAAAACCAAAGGATGTGAGAAGCTTTCTTGGACATGTAGGTTATTATAAGAGATTCATTCAAGATTCATGTAGGTTATTATATTGAATTTAAGTGGACTCCAGACTATCAACAATCCTTTGAGAAGTTAAAAGAAGCTTTGACTAATGCACCAGTTTTAAGAGGTCCAAATTGGACATTTCCATTTCACATTCACACTAATGCATCAAAATTTACAATTGGAGTTGTCCTAGGAAAAAAAGAGGGGAATAAGGAGTATGCCATATATTATATCAATAAAAACCTACAAGGAGTAGAATTAAACTACACAGTGACTGAGAAAGAAGTGCTTGTTATTTATGCCATTGACAAGTTTAGACACTACATTATTGGTTATCAAGTATTCATACCCATAGATCATACAAAAATTAGATACTTGATGAATAAACCAGTGGTAGGTGGAAGACTTGTACGGTAGTTATTGTTGTTGTAAGATTTTGACATCACAATAGTTGATAAGCCTGGAAAAGCTAATGTGGTTGCTGATTTCTTGTCTAGATTGCCTACTAAATTAGTTGAAGGGGTGGTTGATGATTATTTTCCTGATGAGCATCTATTTTCTCTAAATATACACACCCCATGATATGTTGATATAGATAACTACTTGGTAACATGGCAAATTCCAGCTTACTTCTCTCCTAGGGAGAAAAGACAGTTAGTTCATAAATGCTTCCCTTATTCCTAGATTTCTAGATTCTTATTTTGCATTGGCCCAAATAACATTATGAGAAGTAATAAGGAGGATGAAGTGTTTAATATAATAAAATCCTTCCATGATGAACCTTGTGGTGGAAATTTTGCAGCCAAGAGGACAACTTTCAAAATCTTAAAAATAGTATATTATTGGCCAACCCTTCACAAAGACTTTGTTAAGTATACTAGAAGTTGTGACAGATGCTAGAGAATGGGGATACCTACAAGAAGTGATGAAATTCCTTTGCAACCCCAACTTGCACTAGCTCCTTTTGAAAAATGGGGGCTCGATTTTGTTGGTCCTATATCTCCCACTTCAAATAACAAAGAACATATACTAGTATGTGGTAACTACTTAACCAAATGGGTTGAAGTAAAAGCTTTGCAATTTTCCAAAGATGGCAATGTTGCAAAATTCTTATATGAGGAAATCTTCACTAGGTATAGTGTTCCTAAGGAGATAGTGACTGATCAAGGGCCACCATTCACATAAGACCTCGTCGCCCATCTGTTGAAGGAATATCAGATAAGGAAAAAGAAATCTACACCAAATCATCCTCAAGAAAATGGACAAGTTGAAGTTACAAACAGGGAGATTGAGAACATATTGACAAAAATAGTCCAACTTCATAGAAGAGATTGGGTATCTAGATTACTAGAAGCTGTTTGGGCATATAGAACTACCTGGAAGACAACTACAAGGTTTACCCCTTATGAGTTGGTTTATGGAAAAACAACAATGTTACCTATAGAGTTTGAATACAAAACCCTTCGTATAATAGTTGACTTGGGGATGGACTTGACAAAATCTCAGAAAGAAAGGTTGCAACATTTGAATGCCCTAGATGAAATCAGATTGTAGGCATTGCACCATATAAATTGTGTTCAAAAACAAAGGATTAAATGGAATGACCAGTACATTAAGACTAAATAATGTGTTGTAGGCGACTGGTCACTTCTATATGATTCCAGATACAAATATTTTCTAGGAAAATTATAGTCACAATGGCTAGGACCCTATGAAATACATGTATTTCCTAATGGTGAAGTACAACTATAGACTATTGATGAAGTCAAATTTTCACTTTTGGTTAATGGTCATAGACTCAAGCTATATAAGAAACCACTTGAGCATGATGATTTTGTCATATATCTAATGGATGAGTATGGTGTGCATAGTTCAACTGATTTGGGATCTAGGACATAGGTTGATGTTCCATAGGCTAATGTTGCATAGGATGGTGTTCCACAAAATGATGTTCCAACAGGAAGTGACTTACCCAGCACATATAGTAGTACATAGTTCAAGTTACACAACTCTGTTAGAGTAAAGGTTTTAACTTAATTATGTTGATTAAGTTACCTTTATTCCCTTCTTAAGATTTCACTTTAGTTTGCATAAAGTGACATTTAATAATTATATTAATTATTAAATGTTCTCCTTTTAGGGTTTCTTTTAGGGTTTCTCGATCTCCTTTTATAAGGATTGATCTCATTGTATTATCATATCAATTCATTCTCTCATTCTCTCTGATATATACATTTTCAATTTTCAGAGAACCCTTGCTTGTTTGTCTTCATCTCTTCTTTTGTGACAAGTTATTTGCATGCAGGTGATCTTCGGGGTTTGTGAAGTTGTATTTTCTCAACACCTACATGGTATCAGAGCTTTCCTATTGTATGTTTGTTCTTGTTTTTTTTCTCCATCCATTCACTTCCTTGTGATAGGTATCCATTTGCATGCAGATGATCTTGGAGTCTGAAGTTGGTTTTGACAACTTCTACATCCACCTCTGAGATTACCTAGGCCTGATTTCCCATGTTTTAAATCACATGCACACACCGCATGATGTCTGTAATGACACTGTTCTAACTTCAAAGGGACCTATACTTTGGTTTTATTGGGACCTGTTTCTAGTGGAACCTGTTAAGAATATTTTAGTCAGGCCCTGTGTGTGGAGTACATGTAGAAATACCCATTGCATGCATGTTACAATCACTTGGCGGACTCAAATTATTTTTTCCCGCGAAATGTCCTTGAACACACACATGTCCTTTACTTCCCAGTAAAGCACATGTCACCAATGCAACCACCACTTTTCATCAACTCCTATGTAATTAATGCATATCACATCACTTGTACACCATGATATGTTCTCTTTTAGTTCACAACTATGTTGAGATTTAATTTCCATTTTGCACGTATGATAGGTAACCTCGCATGATTAAAGCTAGCTTTCATTTTGTATTCATTATTATGCATTGTTTAAATTGGGCATGCAAATTTTATCACCATTAATTTTCGTAATTATCCTATCACCCTAACCTAGCTATGCATGAAGTACAGTCACTTCACTTTAAGTTGGGGGGAGGGGTATCATTGTTATAAAATTTTGTTTGATTTTTCCACCCAAGTTTGTCAGACTGCATTAATACCATCCTTTAAAACTAGAAAATTCTTCTCTATGTTTTCAATAGATGTGATCCCTTCCCTGAGATGAGATAGGGTATAATATCTTGGATACTAGATTGAATTGAGATCAAGAGGATTGTGAGTATTGGGTGTAGAGAAGGCATTTGGAGAAGCAACTGAATTTGAGGGATTTTGGGTGGTGGAGTTGAATTTGTAGAATTTGAACTCTTTGAGTTTACAAGAATCAACAAAATAATGGGAGGTGATGTAATTCATAGAGAAACATCTTCTCACAAAGAAATATTGGAGGATATGATGGTTATACCTCTTTTCACCAGAGTAGGATGGCTGGACTATTTCTTGAAGTTGACAAAATATGATAATGAGATAGTCAAGTATTTTGTAGCTACATTGAAGTATGATGAAGCAACAATAAATGGGTTGGTGGTGGATTTTTTAGAGATGGAAATTGCTCAAGTAATAGGGTTACCTCACACAAGATCTGAGTATCCAGCTTGTGCAAATATAGTAGCAACAAGGGAAGTATTTTGTGAACTAGCCAAACATTTAGATTCAACCTCACAAGGTACTAAAAGAATTTCCCTTCCATTCTTTTGGGGAAAATGTGATACTTATATTATCAAATACCTTACTTATGGTGGCCTCCACAATCTATTATATACTATGCATTTCAAGTTGTTAAACCACTTACGACATGACCAATTAGTCAATGTACCCAATTTTCTATATGACATGCTGAAAAGAATGGCCTCTGAATATCAGAGGAACTAGACTGATAATAAATTATCTCATCATTGTCTGATAACCTTACTAGTTAAGAGAAGTTTGAGAATTCAACATCCCCAGGTTGATTGGGATGCTTTTAAAGGTTGCAAGGAAATCATTGAGTTACTTGAGGCAACTAAAGCAGAAGATGAACCCTTACCTGACCCTGAACCAAAAGTTGACCTGGAGCATGATGAACCTGAGAGAGAATATTCCCTTGTTGCACCATTTTCTTTGCCTACCTACAACCAAAGTGGGATTGAGAAACATGATATGTTGATTGTAGTAGCAGAGTAACAAAACCCTAGAGTTAGGATAAGTATTGCGTCAACGTCCTCAAAAAGGAAAAGAAAGAAGAAAGGAGTTGACAAGCAGGAGAATGTTGTAAAGGAAGAAAATGAAGGCATGAAGAAAGGGAGTAAAAGAGGAAAGGAGAGTAAATCTACATAGGAAACCATTACTCCCTGCTGCTCAAGAAGGCTAAAAAGATGGAGCATTGAGAAGAGAGACATGGAGGAACCATTTTAAGAAAGAAAGGTTGGCGAATATTCCACAGATGGTAGACACAGATACAAACAAGGAAAGAGATGACCCTGATAGTGTTTATGTTGAAAATATTGATGTGCCTGCTAAAAGGAGGAGATATATATCATCTTCTTCTAATTATAATTTAGAAGATATTTTCATTGCCAAGAAGACCAGAAGAATAGTTCCCAGTGACTCTCTTAGAGAAGTTTTTTATGCCACAAGTGATAATAGTGATGGTTTAAATTTTGAAGAAGAAAAGGAGTTGCTAGAGGATAGAAACATAAGGAAAGAGCTTAAAGAAGCCCTTGATAGGATAAATAAATTGAAGGAATAGGTAAAAGGGTATGAACAAAAAGAAAAAGAGAAGGAAATGAGAATCAAGGAGCAGGAAGAGAGAGTACATACCTACAACCATGGAAATAAATTGGAACTATTGGCACAGTTGGTCGAAGGTAAAAAGGGAATTGAAATTGATTTGAATTTACAACCCCCATTTGCAAAAACACCAGCTTACCATACTACTTTTTCTTTAGGATTTGAATTGATGAAAATTACTACTCAATTCAAGCAAGAAAAAGAAAACTAGGAAAAAGAAAAGCAAATTTTGAATGAAACTAAGTATTTGGAGTTGAAAAGATTAGAGGAGAAATTGGTAGAAGTGTTTAATAGAGCTATCCAAATTTTTGAATGTAAACCTTCGTCTAGGGTATATGCATTTTTCTTAAAGGAAAAATTTCTTAGCTGCAATTCAATAAATTTGTTAATGACCAACCCTTTGCTTTAGATAAGAGACATAGTTTTCTCACTTTCTTCAGCAAGATTAGTTTAGAGGAGCAAGACTAGTTATATGAATATTATTTGCATAATTATGTGATGGTAGAAGATAATGAATGGAATCCCTTGATTTATGTTGGGGATTTTCAAGTGAGATCTCTTGCATCTTGCTTTAGAAATGAACAACTCTGTGTGGAGTTAATGGATAAATATGAAGAACAAGACAAAATAATGGCACTGCAAATTAGAAAGGAAGCAATGAATCCTGATATAGTCATTACTTACTGGTTAAGACTCCTTTCTCATAAGGGTCCAAGGAAAAAATTATAGATTTAAGGCTCAGGGATTATAGAAGGATTGAGTAATTAGCAGCGACCACTCTCCAAAACTGCTTGGTACATGTGAGGAATAGATGGGATAGTTTGACTCCAGAATTGCAGAGGAAGGATCCTCACTCCCTCTAAAATTTTATGAGAATTTTTGAGAGGTTACACAAGTATATTGAGATCTCCGGAATGAGGGGAGTGGAGTGGGTTCCACCAACTTACCACCCTCCTATCCTACTTAATTCAATTCCACATTAGACTGGACAGATTACTGATCAGGATATGAATGTAGAATTAGATAAGATGAATAGGCTTGCATACTACAATGGTTTCTATCTCAAACAAGGATAGGGAGTCAACACAGTCATGGATCTTAGGCAGATTACTTTATTTTACAATATTTTCCCCTAGGTGATTTAGTTTGATATTTTTTCTTGAGGACAAACAAAACGACAAGTTGGGGGGAATGATGGGTCTGGTTATTAGTATCTTTTTGTTGTTTTTCACATAATTTTAAGAAACTCTACCTATGTTTTTAAAGTATATTTTAGACAATACTTCCATAAAATTTTATCCTTTCATACATACCTTGCAACCTTGAACCCATTTTGTGGAAATGAAATATGGTGAAAATACTTGTAGCATTGCATGATTTAAATATATATATATATATATGCATGTATAAATGAAATGTTGTGATTTAATTATGGTGGTTAGTTGCATATGTATGTATATGGATTAATCTCTTTGTATCTCAACATGTGGTAACAAGGAAGGAGTATTTGTAGCAAGCACTAAAGAAGTAGAATAAGGGATTAATGAAGATCAAGTCGTTCAAGTGCAAGAAGCTATGGAGCTGAGTGTGGTCATTATGGAAGGAATAAATTCTGGACGATATCTGTTCTTGAATATTGGATGTTTTCCTATGTGTTTCACATGCAATTTTTCCTTGTTTGAATAGGTCTCTTTTTCCCTTTTCAGTTAGATGAATAAGTCAATCATTATTCCATCTCCTCGTATCTAGGAATGACATTTATGATTGTAGTTAGTTAGTTAAGTGGTAGTTCGAATAAGACTCTCCCCATTTTGTATAAAGTTATGGGATGAGTTCATAGTTTAGTTAGTTGATTTTGTTAGAAGTTTCTAGAACTTGGTAGTTTTCCAGTTATTCAAAGACATGTTGTTATAATGATATTATGGAATAAAATCTGCAAGAAAGATTTTGTCTGATATTTGGTGTTATGCAATGAATGGAGTTGTGTGATTTATGGATGCATGAGAATCTAATTTAGATATGGTTTTTAGTTAAGTGAGGTAGTCTTTTAAGATGGCCACTCAAGTACTGTTCTTCACTTTAATTATCTATTTGTTCATTTATGCATTTCTAGTAATTTTGTTTTCATTATTTTACATGTGCAATGCAAGTAGAATGGTTTATGGTTAGTTAAAGTTGTAGTTCATGAAAAAAAATCATAGTTCTTCGAAGATTAGGAATAGTTATTTTGTCATTATAAGTAGTTTTAGATTAATTTTACACTAGTAGATATTTAGCAGTCACCTACAACTTATGTTGCAGGTACCTGAAGCCACTAGGTTTTGTAACCTTTTTCATTGTTTCTACAATTTTGTTAAATTTCATCAAGGTAGAATAGTTTGAATAAGTTTGTGTAGAGTAACTTAGGTTAACACAATCCTATGAAGGCACATACAGTGATGTACCATCATAAGTTTACACTCCTTGGTTGATAATTTAATGTAGGCTTGCAATGTCAAGAGAACTGTTCAGCTTGGCACACCCCTGAATTGTGTAAAATTTACCAAGTTCATAACACATTAGTTTGCCTCTACACTAGGGACATTGGTCTTAATGTGATTTTTCCTTCATACATGTGGGATTGAGTGGTGGATCCCCTTATCTCCAAGCACACATAATCATGTCCCCTTGTCATCATAATATTGAGAAGGCATCAAACACAAATAGAATAAACATTTTAAAAATGATATGAATGAATCTACACCATTGATTTCTTCTCTAATCTAATAATTTTGATTTATTCATGGGGAGTAATAAGCATGCACAATTTATAATTTCCACGCATGACTCATAATTCATTTTGGACCATTAGATTGTATATTTATCAAGGATGGGTATCTAATTTGACATTTCTCATTTATTTTCTAGAAGTAATAAGCATGAACGATTTAGAATGCTCACCAATTTGCAAAATTCCTTTTGGACCATTAGATTGTATATTGATCAACAATGTTATCTAATTTGATGGTTTTGATTTATTTTTTAGAAGTAATAAGCATGCACGACTTAAACTGTTCACCCATTCTCAAAATTCTTTTAGACCATTAGAGTGTATATTGATCAACAATGTATATCTAGTTTGATGGTTTTTATTTATTTATGAGAAGTGATAAGCATGTGAAATATTCATCCATTCTCAAAATTCTTTTGGACCATTAGATAATATATTGATCAATGGTGTATATTTAATATGATGGTTTTAATTTATTTTTTGGGAAGTAATAAGAATGCATGAATTAGAATGTTCAATTGTTCCTAGAATTCTTTTTGGATAGTTAGATTACATATTGATCAATTTTGGGTATCTAATATGATGGTTTTGACTATTTATGAGAAGTAATCAACATGTGTGACTTAGAATGTTCACCCATTTTTGGAATTTATTTTGGACCATGGATATCCATGACAATAAATCTGCATGCCAATTTTCCATCATCAATTTCCTCTCTAATTTGGTAGTTATTATATATTTCAGGGATGTAATAAGCATGTGCAACTTAAAATGTTCACCCATTTTCAGAATTACTTTTCAATCGTGGGTATCCATAGTTGATCAACATACAATCTAATGGTCCAAATTGAATTCTAGAAAAGGATGAGAATTCTAAGTTGCACATATTTATTAATTCCCATAAATAAATTAGACTATTATATTGGATATCCATTGTTGATCAATATACAATCTAATGGTCCTAAAAGAATTTTTGGAATAAGTGAACATTCTAAATTGCACACACTTATTACTTCCCATAAATATATTATAATTTATTTATTAGAGAATAAATTGGTGCTAGGAAGTTGACATGCATATTTATATTGGCAAATAGATTTTCTACAAAATTTATCTAAAAATTGAAGATCAATAAAAATAATCCTTTTATCAACTAAAAACACTTTAACAAACTCTTACAATCCATACATGAAACACCTTGATTTCTCTTCTGATCACACATGCAAGTAGTCCCATTCATACCCCATCTTGCAAAAACATAAAAAGAGCCATCACATACATTATATACAGATAATACCTATTATAGATTGTAGAAAATATCTCATTTTCTTATCCATGTAAACTTTAGTACATGAACTCTATGCAACTTATATTCTTCACAATCATTATATTTGAGGTATTATATGTCCTAGGCTTTAGAGGCCATGACAATAAAGGAGAGAGAGTCGTGTTCATTTTTTGATGGTCTTGATGCCACCATAGGACTATGAGGTTTGTCTACAACTTAATGTACACTACAGGACCACAAAACAACACTTAAAAACATAATTATATACAATTTATAAAAAGAGTCCTACCAAATGTTAATCACAAAGTGAATATGGCCTCAAAAGCAAGTGGGAATTTAATATAGTGGTGATATGGCCCCAAAAAAGAGGGAATGCAATATTGATGATGAATATGATTGATCTTTGTAATGGTATTATAAGCTTTAAGTGATGAGGTTCTAGTCACACATTATTTATTGTGGGGAAACAATTCAATTTAATAGTTTAATAAAATATTGCTTGGGAAATTTAACCAAAACTGAACTATTTTTTTGGTAAAAATGGGGCAATTTAGTTTTCTTGATAACTTATCCTATTCACAAAAAATGGAGGCCCTAGTTTGAATTATTTTCCATTTGGAAAAAAGTTGTCACTAAAAAAACTATGGTTAGATGCTCAATGCTAAGAGAAATGAGTGTCACCCACTCAACTACACTCCTTGCATTGTCACATCTTTTGTTATCCATTTATTGATAGATGGAAATTCAAACATGATTTCAAATACAATATTAGAACTAATGTACTTAGATCTCTAGCATGTCGATTTGCATCAATTTGTTACATGTTGTAGGGGGATTTCTAGAGTGCCATGATGATAAGATCCTCCTACAACAAGTGAAATTATTGATGCATCAAGAGGATTGGAGGGTAGTCCATCTCTTGTTCACCATACATCATATTTGGGTGAGGCCCCCACATCATCCATGTCTACCATTTCATTGGGGGGTCTACATCAATGTCATTAGTATCTATTTGCTATGTGGATATGGTCCTCACCTTCTCCCATTGTTGAAATGGTGATATATGATGCCCTCTATGTATAATTGGCTTGAGTGGTATTATTTGAAGTAGGTTAGAATAGGGTAACACTCACTCACAATGAAATAACTCCATAATTTTTCTATGCCAACCAAATATCCACTTAAGAGTGTTTGATGTAACTTGATTAGATTTATCATCAACATTCATGCCTGATTGTCTATATAGCCTCTAGGGGATTTCTATAAGCCTCAATTTGTCAAAATCTTGTTGCCAATCCCTAAGGGTCCTTCCCTCTCCTTACCTACGTATATTTGTGGTGTCCCATTAGACCACCTATGTTATTCATGGAGCTACTATAATAAATGGTATCCCTAGGGGACATGACACCCATAGATGCCCGTAGAACCAAAACTATAATAGAAATGAACCTTAAAGAGGCATACCCCTATAATTGACAAATATGTGGAAGTCATCATATAATTGGGCCAACATGAGTAACTTTACATGAATATTTTTTGTTGCTCCTTATCATCCTCACATAACTATATGATATAGAATGTGATAAGGGATTCCTAACTAATAGGAAAATTGAAGAGACTAACAATTAATAATATCCACTTGTGCTCTCCGATATTGTACCTAACATAATCTTGGTGAATGACACACCACCTTGATGATAGTCTGTGTGACTTGTGCACTACCAATATAACTCTTGATCTTTTTCTAGTGTGGTTATATGCACCTCTATTCTCTTCCTATTGGGAACACATATAATCCTTCACACATCCTCTACTATGATTATCATCTCACATGTGGGTAGGTGATAAATGTTGTAGTAATTGTGTCCCATCACTTAGCAAGTATGGTAAGCATGAGTGTATTAAAATGTAGTGTGGGAATGTGACTATGTGCCTCAATCCTATGACCTCTAATAGTGCCAAATTGTATCATTGAGTGGAAATTTGTACAAGTTGAGTACTTGGAGGTTCCATAGATTCTTGTGGATTTATAGGTTCAACTACACAAAAGCCAAGAAAATAAATGTCACTAGAATACATTCAACAATATAAATTTGAAGCAAAATGATAGTGTGTTTGTTAAAATATCACTGTGTTGGCTAGGGTCAAGTTCACAGGTCAAGACAAGCTTGCAACTTGGGGAAAGTTCAAAGGTCTATCAAATAATGAAATTACATCATTTAAAAAATTG
Source organism: Sequoiadendron giganteum (assembly GCA_007115665.2). Lineage (NCBI taxonomy): Eukaryota > Viridiplantae > Streptophyta > Pinopsida > Cupressales > Cupressaceae > Sequoiadendron > Sequoiadendron giganteum. The sequence goes on along the minus strand of CM021100.1, from coordinate 833,984,479 downwards.
GAAAATTTTGAATATTTTTCAAAACATTAATTTTTTTGACAAAATGAGAAAAATTAAGGTTTTGAGATGACTCATTACATCATTAGCATCCCCTTTTTTGATCTAGACTCTCATGCAATCATCCCTAGTTATCATAATTCTCAATTAGACCACCATTGTGACAAACTACAAGAATACTTTAGAGCTTTGAATGTATTGATTCATTGAGGGTGAATGTGCAAATGAAAGTAATATTTTACTATTCACTCTCCCTTATATAGTTAAGTGGAAAGTTGTATCTTGCAAATTGTGTGTCTACAATGCTCATTTCCAAATCATTTACGTGCATCTAAGCTCATTTTCATGCATAATGCATTTATTACTAGCCTTTTTATAGATCAATGACACTTTTTGACATGATACATATAACATGTCGAACTAACTTTTAACACCTATCTATTTACTACAACACATTTTTTATCCACATTTATTGATTTCCACTAATTTTATAATTTATGCCATGTGCATCTATTGCTTATTCCTTTAAGATCCCTTATATGCTCTTTCACAATCATATCTACCAACATTATTACACTTTATTTATTGATTACGATATGATTTTTATTTAACCATTCAAGAATATCTTGTTCCTTTATTACACATTACTTATGAACTTACATTGATCCATCTTTTGGAGCATCATGCTTCCCCTTTACCTCTTAATTCATCATTGCCACATATTTACACATGGAGGGCATCATGCCCCCCACCTAATATATTCAACCTTCATAGACATAGAGACATCATGATTCCCCATTCCACATTATGTGTATTATTACTATATCTTATATTGAAGGCCTACCCCAAAGTTCCAACTGCATGCTATCATTTACATTTTTTTCACCACAAAAAACTTATCATCTTACTTGTACTAATGCATCTTAATCCTCTTGGATGCCATATTAGAACATATGCCACTCCAATACCTTAAACAACATAAAAATCACCCATATATAAATACAAAAACTGAGCAATTAACTACCACCCAATTCTACCCATGAAGATATAATCTATTGAATAGATACTCTTTGAATGTTTTACTTAGACAACTAATATAAAGAGAATTCATCCCTCTTATCAATCGCCTTTTGAAAATATAATACCCAATCTACCTACTCAGATCCATCAAATCTGTCACTACTCAGCTTCATGCAACTTCCATCATTTCGTTGTGTATCAGGCTTTGATATACTGTGGGCTCTAGGATCAAATATAAAAATAAAATTAAGAGTTATTTTGTAAATAATAAAAGAATACATAAGTTATATTATGTTCAGGTTTTTATATTGATTAAGTTATTGAATGATTTGTATAAAGATCTTTATAATTTTTACATTTACAATGGTTTTTCTATAAGAATCAATTATTAACCACCCAACATAAACAATAAATTATTAAATTAATACAATATTATTAACTCCAAATTAATATTTTGGATCATAAACTTAACATAATCTATCGTATACAAAAGTCAATCAAATTTGAATTTTTAATTTTTAATTTTGGGAAGACAAGTCTAAGATAACAAGATGGCCCTGCGACCATGAACTTGCATGGAACATGAACTAGGTCAAATAAGATAGAGTACCATGTTTATATAAGTATGTGCATGTGTATGCATAATAAATGAGTGGATATGGAAAATTTATAGGAATCAATAAACATATGAATGAGGATACATGAAGTGTGTGTGTGTGTGTGGGTAGGTAGGTGACAAAGGGCAAGAGAGCCAACTTTGTACAAAATTACATTATTTGTCAACATGCTAATGTATTATTTATCAATATGTCAAAACTAAATAGAAAATGGAATAGGTATGAAAATTTTACCATTACGTTTTGTCTTGACTTTGAGGTGCATGTGAATCCCAAAATGATCAAACATATAAAAATATGTAGCATTCACAAATTTACATTTGAAGTAAATGTTCAAATATCAAATGATATTGCTAGGGGTCCATATAAAGTAATGGGACCTATAAGGTTTCATCATGTATATTTTCCTTCTATATATGTTCTTCAATGGAATTAATGATGATTTTTTGCCAACACTTATGAATATCTACAAAATTTGATATTAGAGTATTAGTAATAGGATATGCCTCTACAATTGGTTGTATCCATAAGCTACAATGAATTGTAGTAGAAGGGAAAACAATAAATGAAAAGTAAATGTAAGCTAAGCATTTAAGCATGTAATCATGTAATTATGTAAGCATATATAGGAATGACTATAAATAATGCATCATGTAACAATCATGTAAATGTCTCAATTATAAGAATGGTAAGCACATGGACTAGAGATGGTATCAAGAAATTAATGTTGCCCCCAATATGGGAAAATCATGCAACCCTTAATGACTAGGAACACTTGGGTAAGTACATTTGATGAATAGAAGCTAAGAGGGTTTGTTGGATCAATGAACCTCCATAGTTGGAGATAATTGTACATAATTTTGTTTTTGATATTGATAAATGCATATTTTGAAAGGGTGTGGACCCTTGTATAATGAATCAATCAATAGGAAAATGAAACAAGTACCATGAGGTATGAGACAAACCAAACAACTGATCAAAATGAATAGAGAGAAATATAACTGTAGCCAAGCTACCAAGAAAAAATAGAACAAATATGGATCATTGAGATCCAACCTAAAAAATGCCAGATGCAATCTTCTTCAATCTCACACCCTTCACTCTAGTATTAGATTGATAGACGTATTTGGGAAGACCTTTCTTTTTCCTTTGTACAAGAGTCCAAGGAAATCTGTCATTCATGTCCTCAAAGCAAGGAAAAGGGGGGATTCCTCCACATAGAGCTCATCTATGTGTGCAACAAGAGCAATAAAATGTCAAGGCAAAGTGAACAAGCATTGAATGGCCTTCAAATGAGTAGATTGAAGTAGATTCAAAGTTGAAGGTATAACAGGCTAAGTAATTGGAGAAAAAGGTGATTGAGCCTCACTAATAGGAGCTAATGGGGCAATAGGGGTGGGACTTTCTAGAGTCATAACATTTGCATGAGATCCAATATTATGAGAAGAAATTTCATAGCTAGAGGAATCATTAACCAAAGAGTCAGAGGCACAAATAGTCGAGTGATTCTTTGTAGACATTCTTCCACCATGTCATTGTTCCCTTATGCTTGGAGAGTGGACACACGATAACTAGGTGAATTATGGCAAAGTATTATCTACGTCGGAAGGGGGTGTCTTCATCTATCAACTAGTATAGTCCAAGACCTATCTCTCACCATCAAAACCATGTCCACACAAAGAGGCTTGGATATGTCAATATCCACTAGAATGTGAGCAAATGTCAAGTGACCCATGTAGGAAGTGGTAGAGTCAACCTTCAAGAAGTGACCAATAGAATTGTCTATGACCTCATAGTCGAAATCTTCCCAGAACTAGAAAGGTAGATTTAAAAGACAAATCCACACAAGTTCAACATTGAGAGCTTCAAAAAGGGAGTTGAAGGAAGAAGTCCAAGGCTTGATAGAGAGAGTGCTTTCCCTAGATCCACAACTTACCATCAAACACCAAATCCCTATCCTTTGATAAGTCAAAAGACACAATGAACAAATTCTTGGCATAAGGAAAGGGCTCGATCTTGCCCATGACAATAGATCTCCAAGAATCCAAGACCCATTTGTATAGATCGGAAAATGAAGATAAAAAATAGAGGTTGGAGGTAAAAAATCAAATAGAGGTTGGAGGACCCTTTTTTGGGGGGTTGGCTATTCATTTAGAGAATGGGAAAAACGTTTTAATATCAATTTTTGTAATAGATGATTTATTTTTGAGTTTAGTGGTGAATGTTCTAGTTTATATTGAGGTCACATGTTTTGTTATGTTCAATTTTGGTTTTCTTTTATTGAATATTTATGTAGAGTAGTGGTTTGATAGAGTTGTATTATTCTATTTTCATATCGAATAATAAGAGAGAAAGTAAGTCTTCATGATTTTTTAATGAATAATTTTATACTTTTGATAGGTGTTGTCTATCCTAGAGAAGTAGAGGCAAAGTGAAGTCAATTGATATGTGGCTAGACAATTGATCATCGGATAAGGATGCACTTGAGGGAGAGATGCACAAGGAATTATGATGATAGTGGTTATTGTAGTTGGGTAATGAAGAAACTTGCTCATATTGCATGTGGTACAAATGGTCAAAGGTAAAGTTGATTGAGCAATTTCAATGTGATTATGTTAGGAAGAGGCAATAGATCTTCAAACTAGGAGAGCTAGTGGCACATGACACTTGATGTACAAAACTAGTAGGTGTTGCTCACACATAAATTCCATACAAATGGTTAGATATTAGGAGGAGGCATACAAGAGCAAACACTAGTTGATTAGTACTAGGACATATGATTTTGTGTTTATAGTGGTAGGATGAGTTTAATGGATGTACTAGGGCATACAAGTATCAAAGGGGTCTATCTTAGATTCATCAGAGTATTTTTTGTTTTTCAATCGAGAGGAATTGAGGGTTTAGTGCAACAATCTAGAGCTTAACTCTTTACAGGGCGAACCCTCCTATAACCTCCTGAGTTATGTGCAATAGACCCTAATCCACTTTGTAAGAAAATCAAAAGTTGAACCCACAACTTAGAATACCTAAAACGACAACCTAAAATGAGTGAACTAACCCTAAAACAGATCTAATGATTTGAAAGATATTTAATTGTAACCATAGATTTATGACATTTCATTATAGCAACGTTCTTAGAGAATCCAAAATTGTTGAAGAATTTATTAGAGGATGATTCAAATATGGTTGATGCTGCTTATAATACAGTAAAAAATAACACAAGAAAAATATAGATCAGTTCTTATTCATATGATAGTTAAAGAAATTCATACCTTAGGTGAAAGTATACGGGTGAATCTGGCAGTAGAAATGCCATTCAAAAAATATTGTCATTTACAATAATATGAAAAGACAATATGGTTGTTTTCACTTTTGTATTAATAAAGGAAAACTGGTAATTATCAAAGATCACAACTGGTTAAAGATTGACATACGTTACTGCAAACAACATTATCTTATTGCCGTCAGTAATGTAGCCCAATGGAAATAACATTATGGTTGTTTTTACTATTACAATTTGCATAAATGTAGCATCATTATATGCTAAACTTAAGACAAGACATAAAAATAATTACTCAGTAGAAGAATCCTTAAAGGAGATTGGCAAATCATTAGATAGTAAAGTTTATCGCCTATCTACGTTGGAAGGCTTCACCAAACACAATCATAGTGGCAAAAGAATGACAGTTTGTTGGTTTTGATTTTTCAATTTATAAGTAGCATGCAATCTTCACAAGAATATGTTATGAATTCAATTATATTAATGTTGGAATAGTTATGATGGGATCAATTCATAAGTCGATAATGAATTTATTTTTGATGTGTTTATTTATTATTGTTGAATGATTTTTGGATTCGATTGTGTGATAATTTTTTGCATCAACGTTTCCCACCACATTCCGTGATCTATGATCAGGATGAGAAAAGAGCACAAGGATAAGACTGATGATGGATCAGTGAGTGTGATCCGAAAGATTGATGCAAAAAATATCACACAATCGAATTCAAAAATCATTCAACAATTATCAACATGAATTGTGAAACATATTATCTTTGTGTATTTATTTATATTCATACATACTTAAAATAAAATAAGAAACATTCAATATTGTATTAAAAAAAATTGAACTTTTCAATGATTAATTAATTATTATGTTGAATTTTCACAAATAAAAAATTATATATTATCTTTATTTTTTCATTTACTCTATTTTTAATTTTGGATTATAAATTGTAAATTACTTTTCAATACCAACCAAAAAAAAAAATTTAATATTACCACATCCCACCTAACTTAACTAGCTCTTCCACTCCATTTTTTAAATCTTAAATGGGCCCAAAATTGAAGACGACCAAATGATGTGAAGCAGGGCCACTTATATGAAATGATAATGCAATAAAATACTCAAAGACATAATGGAAAGTTGAGTAACTTTTTCTATCTACCAAATGCACGAGATGGATTGATAAATAGTTTTTTGGTTTGTTTTTATTGTTGTTTTTAAAATAAATTTATAGTTTTTTATATTGATTTTGTGGTAAGTTTTCATATTCTTTATTTTTAATGATTGATATTTCTTTGAGCTAATAAAATATTATTTTGTGATTATTAGGAATTCTGTGAATTTTTAATCATATTTTTTTGTTTGATTATTTTGAATCTCATGAATAAAGATGTGACATGTTTGTTTTGAATTTTTTTATTTTTCTTAAGTCGTATGTGATTCATTATATTTCCTTCTTTAAAATCATTAAGATTTTAGTTGACTTTTTGATCTATCTTGTTTTGTCTAATAGTTTATAATTCTATTGAAGGGAAATATGACTATTTCTTTCTTAATCTAAAGAGGAGAACAATGCAAATGAATTAGAAATATGACAATTTCAACAAAGTAATGACATAAGAAAGATATCTAGAAGAGATTATACCTTGGTCAAACCTTTATAAGGGAAAAAAACCCACATTCCCAAAAACATATTACTCTTTGAATATTTTACAATACATTTTCTAAGTTGTATTGCTTTAATGGAGATCAACACTATATATCTAGAGAAATTTCAATAGCATAACTCTACATAAAATTTACCATAAAATCTCCATTGAAGCCTTCAATATATAGGCCAAGGATACCCAAGAAACTACTAATGGTTTACCAAAAACATGATCCAAGCCTTGGTCTAAATAGTCCAAGTTGGATTCATGTGCTCTAAAAGACCTACTTACAACAAAGTGTAATTAACTAAAATATATGGTAAGTCGGAATTCAATGTAAATAAACAATCCTCTAAATTGTCTAGGGGGTATAGGTAGGCAAGCATACACATTCATCATTATTGAACTAGGGTGCACTCTCTAAGATGAGTAGTAAATGAAAAATACCAAAATAGCCTCATATTTTTACAAGATAACAAACCACAATCAACTGAATATTTAGTAGACCAAATTGAAAACATGATTCTATATTAGAAAGCTAAAATGTATTTACAAGAAGACACAACACTTAATTATAAAACCACAAGAACCTTATATAATTGCAACCAAAGGAATCCAAGAATATTTTTAAAAAAAGGAGAGCAAGTATGATAGATACTATATGATTAAGAGCATCTACAAGATGATATTCAATTGATAAGATTGGTGGATGAGATAAAGCAATTAGATAATTTTATCCTAGTAAATTAAGACAATGATGGTCTCCTTTGCATATCTCACCTATAATTACTAAGAGTAAAGAGCCTGTGTGATTTGTGATTTGATGAGGAGTGAATCCCTACTAGCCACAATAGATATTAACTAGTAGATTTCAATCAATAGTAATTGTGGATACAAGAGCACGTGTTGCACATGAGATGGCATGCACCATGTTAGATCAATATTGATTGACTAGTAGGGTCAACACACCTATAAAAAATTGGGAGAGCATTGTAAAAAATATGAATTTTATGTGAAGATACTTCAAATGAATAGGGGTCTAACTTCATATGCAAATTGGGAGGGAGGAAGTTGTAGAGTATTGGATGGTACCTTGGAAATAAAGGTTGGCATAATTTGAAAGATGTTAGTGTGGTCAAGACTCAAAATTTCTTGAAACTGTAAGGAGACTTTCCAAGGTAAAGCCCATTATGGAACTTTACGAATTATAATATATGAAGAAGATAATGCAAAGGGGACGCAACTACCAGATAGCTCTAAAATATCAATGGATGGTACACCTAGAGTATTATCAACATGGCCACAACCTTGAGATATTTTAAAAGAGGAAGATGAAAAGCATGGAGGTTGGACCTATTGTTACACCATCTTGGGAATGGATGACCTTTTTCACTAGGAAGATGATGAATGAGTCACAAGTCTGCGGCTTCCTGAATCACCATAAGCACAAAGAATTGCAAGGTTGAAGAGGTAGAGCCCATGCAACTATGAGGTTCATAGGTGAAGATACTTTGGAACCCATGGAGATTGGAACCAAAGGGTATTTTAAGGGGCCAAAGGCTTATATATATCTAAAAAATAAGAGGCTAAGAATATCAGTAAGATTTTAGAAATAAAAAAGAGAGCTTCCAAATACATAATGATGTGGAAAAACAAGGGATATTTAGAACTTGGATAAGGGGAACTACAAGGACCTAGGAGGGAACCATAGTTCAAATAAATTCATTGGAAAGTCCACCCAAGGGGTCCATCTATGTTAACATGGATAGCTCATAAAAAGTGTGTTAGGAAACACAATAATCTTTTGGTGACCCACAAGGGGATATTTCCTAGAAGATGGAGATCCATTGGGATTAGAGTCACACCATCAAAATAAAATCAAAATCAAATATTTCTTCTTCAAGAGAATCTCACTTTTATTCCTAGGTACAAATAATATGATAAATCTTGTATGTGTCACTTCCATCCACTCCTCCACTAGGGAAGCAAGCTTTCTCTAGTCTAGATCATGTTTAGAGAAAATGCATGAGATATCAACAACCTACCTTGCATGATATGGAAACTTTTTTGTGAATAAAAAACCACATAAAATAGGGGGAGTGACAAATTGAAAGGAAATGCTCATGGATGCCAAACTAAACAAGTGACCAACTCATACCACTGGATAAAAAAATGACTATCAAATTTTATTATATTATTATATCATTTGATCTATCAAAGGGAATTAAAATTATTTATGAGGTGATGAGACCTAAGGGACACCAAAGGCTAGGCATCCATCTTCAAAATTATTAGTAACCATGAATGCTTACTAGCGGAGTAAGATAAACGTATCTAGCCTGTTGAATAGGGGAGGTAGATTCTTGAGCCATGATATCCAGTGCTAGGAGTAACCAATGTCCTCATGTGTATTTTAGTTATTTGAGATGACCTTGGTCATTATGGAAAGAAGTTGTTGTCAAATCACAAAATCTCACCCACAAATTTGATTTCTAACTTTTCGACACTAAAACTTGGAAAAATCAGAAGCTACAAATCAGTATCAAAGGCTCCTAAAAGTTGATTGAAAACCTTGACAAAAGACCCATTCGCCCATGGGTGAATGAGTTCCAATTTTCTTCCAAAAACTAAATTTTGGTGACTGGTAAACACATTTTTCCCTTCTCAAATCTGCAATAAGTTTTCTATTTCTATTAATATTGAGCTTTATATTTTTGTTTCAAGTTTGAATTGGCATAATTAGGTTGATTTTATAGTTTTATTTTTTCTCCCAAAAGTATTGTTTGAACTTTACCCCATCCTTGAAGCATAAGGAAATTTGAAGATTCCCACATTGAGTTGATTCACCTAAGGATTCTTAGTCAATTCTTTGTGGGGATCTCATTTCTTAATGAACATAGAAAGATAGGATCCTTACCATTCCATAATTTGATCACCCTCAACCTATTTTTCTATGTTTCATTTTGGTGAACCCGACTTTTGAGCAACATAACTTTCTGATTTTGGAGTCCATTTCAACCCTAGATCTAGGATTTGCATTACATTGCATTGATTTGCATCTCATTTAGTATTGTTTACTTTCATTATTTTTGCATCTCATTTAGGGTTTTATGTTTTCATTTTTTCATTCTTTAAAATCTTGAAAATTCAAAAATCTCAGTAATTTTGCATAGTGTTTACATAACATTGCATGATCAGTCATTTACATCAGAAAATTGAATCAAAATTGCATCTTAAATTAAGTCTTTTTGCTTGTCATTTAGCATCATTTTCTACTTGCATTTAGATTTGATTTTCCAAAAATATGAAACTATAACCACCTGTTTGAAACCAGAATATGAAAGCATAAAACTCAACTTAGAAATTTGTAACTTAATTTTTAAAAACCCTAAAGCAAAACCCATTCGCCCATGGGCGAATAAGTCCCTGATCAGGGCTTTTTCTGCATTTTTTAGGATTAAAAACACTATTTTGCATTTTGTATTCTTGCATTCAATTTGTTGTTTCATTTTCCAAAATAAAATGTTTGCTAAAATCATTTATATTAAGGTTAATTTGTCAAAATCAATGCATTGCTTGAATTCAAATTTATATTTAAAAACATCATTTTCGAGTTTTTGCATAGTATAATCAAAAAGTTGTCTTGTTAAAATCTGAAAATTTATTTTTACATATTTCTATTACACTTTATATTCTAGGGTGTTTGATTGCATTTTGCCTATTATCCATTTTGGGTGCACCTTGAGTTTGTGAAATTCGTATGAGCTTCAAAACTTGGTGTCCTATTGCCAATACTGTAGTGAGATGTAGTTTGAGACTCATGTCATCTCACAATACATCACTCATCATGGAGCTTGGGTTTTCTAACTCTTTCACTCATAGTGTTGACACTAGTCAACCCACTATGGACCATACCCTTGACAATTCATTTCCTATGACCTCCTTACCAACAACCACTGTGACTGATGTTGACACAATGGTTGCTAATGTCCCTCAAGAGAACCTACGAAGAATGGATGAAGAACTAGATAAATTGCAAAATATTGTGAGTTCTGAATACATTGTTGGTATTATGATTCCTATCATGGATAACATGAGGAAAATGCTTAAATATGAACAAGGAATAGAAATTTTGTGTAGCCTTGCTTACATCATTGATTGTCACATGAAAAAGTATCTTATAAACCCTACGGTCAACTTCATTGAAGTTCAACCTCATAAGGGCCAAACCATTATATCCCTTGACATTGCTTTCTCTTCAAAAGACATAATTAAACATGCACTTGATGGTCCTCTTTACATTGTTGGAAGAATAAATGACAAGCCTACTAATGGGATACTAATTGATCTCGTCTATGTAGATAATGTGATAACTAAATAATTCTTGTTTGTGCATGAGCTTTATCAAGATACTTATGAACAACCAAAAGAATGGATCAAAACACATAATGGTTTTGCTTTCCCTACAATAGATTCAATAACTATTCCTCTAAAATTTGGATTGAAACAATTGTCTCATTCTCCATCATCCTATTATCAGACCAATTCGGTGTGAAGCTAGGCCACCCATGGCTTTGTTCCATGAATTTTGTCTCATCAGTAATGCATAAATGCTTAAAGTTTCCATTTGGAAAAGAGATCTTTACTATGCATCATAGTAGCTTTAATCTCGTGTCTTCCCATGGGAATTTCTCATTGAATTTATTTTGGCCCAAACCTATGGAACCTATTAGGCCTCGTGAGGAATTATTTTTTAAATCTTATCAAAAGTTTAAGGAAAAATGCATAACAAAATTATCCCTTAGCAATATGCCTCAACTCATGATTGAACCAAAATCCCTTCCAAGTAACTAAGACCAACCTATGACAGATCCTTCCCCCATTTCCTATAAGAGACCATGAGATAACCAAATAAGCCTCATTATGCCTCAAAAATCAAACAAGTTTATAAAGCTAAAGAGAAAGTGGTTGAACAAGCTCCCATGGTTCCTTTTGTTCCTTTCTCAAGGGAAGAAAAGAAACCTATAGTTGATTTAAAGCCACTCTTACACAATCAAAAATTAAAAATAGAACAAAAATAAACTGAAATGCTAGAGAGTGTAGGCATAGACATCATGCTATTGCTCGTTTGTTGCAAGAAAAAGAAGAAAACAACAAAGAAAATCAAAATCCAAACTTACCTCAAGCAATGCATGATGATTCTCCACCTTAACCAAGACAAGAAATCCTAAATCTTGAACAGAACAAGAACAAGCACCTTCTATGGATATTATCATTAGACCTTATGTTGTGATTAACTTGGATGATGACAATGAGATTGCTAAAATTGATGAGGAAGTGCATAATGAGTTAAATTTATTGTTTTCCTCTTCCATGAGCTTAAATGATAACAATTGTGATGATCCTCCTACAAAGAGAGATTCACCATGTGTTGAACTTCGTGATTGCCCTAGTTTGGCACTTGGCATTGTCCCTTTGGTTAGTTGTCTCCCTTTCGCATATGATGAAAAAGATTGGGATGTGGATTACTTGTTATAGGTTCACTCACATGTGCCTTACTAGTCTTTTAGTTCTTTTCTTTCCATGTTCTTTTTGTGTGATTGTATGTGTGTAATGTGATCCCTATATTATTTTTTTTGACATGTCTTTATGTTCATCCCTCTATTTGTACCTACATTCTTCTATATGTCATAAATCTTTTACCTTTTCTTTTGTCTTATGTTTTCCTTTTGGGGATGATGTAAGGCATCGAGACATTTAGGTCTCTTCCATGTTGACCCAAAATCTTTTCTTTTATTTCACTCTCTATGTGTCATTCTTCCAGTTCTACAAGTATTTGGGGAATGATGATGATTCTGAGCTTGATTATATCACTGTAGCAAAGACATACATTGACCCCAAATCCATGGATCCCTTATGTGTTTGGGATTTCATTTGGGGGCAACCCTTTTTTCATGGCATAGCTTCATTTGGAAACATATGCTTGACATAGGGCTTTCCAAATAAGCACTCGTGTATTTTTTATTGTTAGCATTTATCATTTGCTAATTTAAAGTAATTTATCATAGCATGGTGTTTAGCAATTTGTTTAAAGTAGGGGCATACATTGGCATTATCATTTTGAATTTTTTTGACTATATCTTATGTTTCATAGTGTGGTCTTCTTACTTCTTGAAATGTGTCTTCTTCTTGGTGGTGTCATTGGGTTTGATGTCCTCCAAGATTATGACCTTTAATCTAAGCATATGACATTCCTCTTAGTGATAATGCTACAAATTGCATTCCCTAAGTTGCAAATCTTTTATCTTCGATTTGACCTCTTTTGGAGACATTAGGCGCAATGTTCCTTAAGAAGAGACCTTACATGAACTAAGAAAAACCCATTTGAACATGTCTTATCTTATTTGTATATTTGTTCATAAGTGTTTAGTATAACACAACTTCCTAACCTTATGAAGCTCAAAGTTCATATTTTTGTAGCGCCTTATCAAAGTTATCAGAGGTATAGCTTTGGTATGGTTATTACGATGAGAGCCTATAGACCTAGCGTGACTCTCTCATGTTGTACAATGAGATCCTATAGACCTAGCATGAATTTCTCACTTACTCACTTTTTGGCCGCTCACCTAGTGTATATGTGCATATCGGACTACACTAGCCCACGTTCAAGCATGCATTATTGTTTGCATAGTGGAAAATGAGTTTCACTTGTAAATTTTTTTGGATAAACGTCTAAGGCTTGATCCACATCGAGTTGGAAAAAAATTCAAGGCTTGATCCACCCCTTTTTCTTTTTTCCTTTCTTTAAGTCTTTGACATTATATGATTGAGTATCTTGTCATTGTTGCATATATATGTTTAATATAGGCATGTGTCTCCTTGTGCCTTTGTTTGATTTGCCATAAGATCTTATATCTTGGGAGCTTGATCATCCTCCTTGATCTTTGTCATCTTATTTTTCCAACGATTGTACAATTAGACCTTTCTTGATTATCTACTTTAGTGTGAGTTTGATGCAAGGTCATACTCTCACTAAAGTGGGGGCTAAATATAGTGTAGAAAAATATATACCTTTACATTTTCACACTTTTTTTGGGCCCTCCTAATTAAATTGGAATTAATTATGCCTTAATAAGCCATATTTTACATCTACAAGCCTAATAAAGTACGTTTTTTGAAGGGGAAACCTGACAATAATTAATGCCAACACATAACACTTTACCTTGAGCAATGTGTGTTCTAGGAATAGGGGACCTATGACCCATTTGACCATGGGTGAATGGGTCCTCACTAGGCCTTTGAACTTGAATTAAAAATATTATTTTGGTGGTATTTTGAAGTCCCCACATCCATATTTCAATTTCGTCCTGTGATATTTGAATTTCGAGAAATTAAGGATACATACCTATAAATACAAGGTTATTTTCTAAGTTTCACCTAGATTTACAAGAGAAATTTTATGAGATTTCAAGAGAGATTTCAAGAGAGAAAAGTTGATGATCAAGAGCATTCAAGAGCAGAATTATTAGAGATTTATTGCAGCAATCAAGATCCAATCATCATGTCAAAATCTTATTGCATCATGCATATTTTTGGAGCTAACAGTGTGATGTAGGTTTCAAGATCAAGTTCAAGCATCAAGATCCACATCCATTGAAGCCATTTCATGCAAGTTACAAATATCCATTCAAAGGTTTATCCAAGGGTTTGGTGAGTGGTAATATTGTATTGTTCATTCATCATTTATTCCTTTTATGCTTTCATTATTTCAATTCAAGGTTTGATTACCAAAACGGGGTTTGACCAAGGAGAACCCCCATTCACTAAAACAAACAATTTTTATCTCTTGTGATTGTGTTGTAGATTTTAGGTTGAAGAAAGATTCAAGATCTTTTGAAGAGAAATATTGTAAAAGATGTCAAAGTTGTCAAATCACAGAATCTCACCTATAGATCTTTTGACTTTCCAACACTAAAACTTGGACAAATTAGAAACTATAGATCGGTATCAGAGGCTCCAGAAAGTCGATTGAAAACTTTGACAAAAGACCCATTCACTAATGGACGAATGAGTCATATTTTGCCTCCAGAAACTGAATTTTGGTGACTGGTAAACATCATTCCACCCTTCTTAGATCTATAAGTTTTTTTTTTTATGTTAATATTGAGCTTTATATTGTTTTTTCAAGTTTGAATTGGCATAATTAGGTTTATTTTCTATTTTTAGTTTTTCTCCCAAATTTTTTGTTTGAACTTTATCCCCATCCTCAAACCATAAGGAAATATGAAGATTCTCAAATTGAGTTGGTTCACCTAAGGTTTGTTAGTCAATTCTTTGTGGGGATCTCCTAATGAATATAAAAAGATAGGGTCCTTACCATTCCATAAATTGATCACCCTTACTCTATTTTTCTATGTTTCAGATATGTAGGATACAACACTAGAAAATCATATGACATACTTTTGGGTTCCTTAATCTATACTCTTCATGAAGGATAGGGCCACTTCTAGTTGGAATGTGTGTGGGGGACTGTCGGTTTGTAATGGATTTAAAGCGCTTGGGTGATGATATCCCTCTTGAAGACAACAATATCGAGGCTTGTGAGACAGAAGCATTTTCCAGATATGGAAGACTTGACCATATATCATTATTGTATTTTATAAATTTGTATACTTGAAATTATTTCATATATGGATTGTAATTGAAAAGTTTTATCTTATTTTCTCAAGCTGAATTTTTAATAGTTCAATTTCAAAAGTTGTATTATACATTCATATTTTGATCATGTGCAATAAATGATGTATAAAAATGAAAAAAATTACTATCCCATTTTTAAGTATAAGTTTATTACTTTTATGGTGAAAACCTAAGTATTTACTTTGTAGTATGCATGAGTATGTTACAAATGGGACAATATTCTAATGCATTGCAAGATTTTAATTGGTCATTTCTTCTTTACATATTATTTATTACAATTTGGGATGGATAAATAAGAATGTTTAGTTTCTTGATATCATCATTTGTGGTTATGAATCTACATAACTCAAATTCCTTTGTGATATCTATTTGTTATCTCTCGTGATGTGTTATGACTTTGTAACCTAATGAATAGGCATTGTTCTTGGAATTAAGACCCTCCATGCACTTAAACTAAAAAAAAAAATTCACATGTAGAGTACTGGTAGGAAGTAGATTATATGAACTCTATGATTTAGAGTTATAACCAAGAAAAATATTTTTAGTAGTCAATAGTAATTGTCATCCTAGAGAGTCACGTTGTGCATATTGGCATCTTGTTTTCATGCAATGATGTTCTTGAAACTTAATAGAAGTTATAGCAATAGGTTAGTCCTTGGCCCAATGATACATTTTTGGGTCAAGCATACACCAAGTACTCCTGCAATAGTTTATCCATTTATCTATCTTTAGTTGTGTTTAATCTTATTCAAGATGCCTTTAGGGAATCCCCTAGGGTCTAGCTAAGACTAAAGTTGAAGGAAGTCTTACCCACCTTAGGAATTGGTCTAAAGTCACCTTTCATAATCACAAATTAGAGGTCTGTGTTCTCTAGGTTTTATACCCCTGGTAGTCAAGGAATTTCCTAGCTTTAGGGATGTGGGACCTACAACTATGTGCACAAAAAACCCTAGTGTGTTCCTCCTTGATGATAGATAAATAAACAAATATCCGTCAATACCACATTGCATAAAAAATAGCCTAATTGAAGTGGGCACGTAAGGGAAAGGACATGGATATGCAATTTTAACTATTACAATAATATATAGTACCTTTTTGTGAAGGAAATTATAATGTATCTACTATACAATTAGAAAGGGAAATAAACTTTCCTTAGTTAACATAGGCTAAGTACATGTAATCAATTAAGCACAAAACAAACTAGGTTAATCAATGATAGCTAGAATTGATAAATATAATTATTATACATTAGCTATATTAGGGAAAGTAAATGCAAAGATGGTGGTACTTAGTTCTATGATCAGAGAATGATTTCCTTTGTTTTTAGATTATATAATTTCTCTAGTAGTTACTTGGGAAAATGTTATCTTTGTCAATAAATGATTTAGGACTGATGTTGGGCATGTGCTCTATTTGAAATCAAGTCCATGATTACAATTCCATCCTTTGGTTCTAGGCTCTACCTTGTGCAAGAAAGAATTTTTCATTGTAATTTTTCTAATAGATCTTCATCATGCTCTACACCTTTTTTATATTTGAGATCAACCAATATTTAGAAATGCCTTGGAAGAGATAATTTTTTTATGTCACAATTAGACATGTTCTCCTAGGTAAACATCTAGAAAGTTGTATAAAAGTTTGAAGACAAGAAGAAAGGGCCCTAAAATAAATGAATTTGCAAATTTGTTACTCCTTTTAGTACACCAAATCCAAATATGTTAATATTGATTTCTCCTTCAATGTTTTAGGATACTTGAGAGATGAGAGATGTGAAATGAATGCAATTAAATGTCTTTAAATACTAGCACATATCTTCAAACTTCATAAATGTGTACTTAGTTCAAGGTAGGAAACTGAAGGGGGGCAATCAGCCAAATTTTGAACTTTAATTTTAGGAAGGAAAGAATCAAGTCTACAATCGTAGGGTCAACCCTACAATTGTAAAAATGACCTTGGGTGGATAAAGAATCAAATCAATTTGTGAATAATGGTTATATGGAGGTAGGCACAATAAATGTGTGGCTAAGTTGAATGTATCAAAGTATATGTGTAAAGATAAGGTAGGGGCTAAGTGCATGAAAATGTGTATATATGGATGGGTAAAAAGTTAGGGGAATGAACCCAACTTCACACAAGATTACATCATCTATTGATATGTATATGTATCAAGATATCCTCAAAATAAACAAAAAATCAAATGGTAAATAACATGAATATGCAAATTTCACCATTAATACATTATAGTATTTTATATATATTTAATCTAATTATTTGGAAAGACTGTACCCTATGAGGGTAAAATATATTTAAAAATGACACCATTTGGAATCAAATCCTCCTTATATATTTTATAACAAAAATATCTAAATACAACCATATAGCCATCAAATTTAAACCCAAAAGTTTCCTACAACTTGAAAATACAACCATATGGCCATCAAGGTGTCCTTCAAACAAGTGATTGCATTGATCTTAAACTGTAATTACACATTTTTCCATGATTTTCCTTGTACCAAAAAACAATCAGCAATACTAAATCCCCTTCAAAAAGTTTATTTTTTAGTCTTTCAATGTCAAATTGATTTAGTGGTCCACTAGCTCACATCATCTTCTTTTGTGTGAAACTAGTAGATGGTCAATACTTAAGGAGGACTGGGAAACAAGAACATGCCTATTTTGCAACAAGGGTGTGGTAGAGACAATGACACTATATCATGGAGTGCTCGGCCTATAACAACATTCATATCAGCTACAAAGACACTTTGAGAGTAGGCAATTTAAACACCTTATTTGAGGAGACAAGATTGAAACAACAAAAATCTAACATCAAGAAAAGTTTACAAACCTTAAGAAACTTTGATGTCTTTATATCTCGAACAAAATTTACTTGCTACTCTTGATTCCATAAACTACTTTAATCTGATAAACATTATTAAAATCTTCCATTCATTAGAAAAATATCTCAACTATTTCCCTGAACTATTTTCTGCTGTCATCATCTGCAGTAGAATTGCCTAGACCTCTTTTATAGACGTTTTCTATTCCTGGGACAGTTGTTCTGTATAGCGTGATGGGGACTTAGATTTTTCTTTCTTTCTGAGTTTTTGGTTTTGGATGTTCTGCAAGATGATTATCTTTTCACATGGCTATTCTTGTTATATTCAAAGCAGATCAATCAGTACCTTGTTCGATAGTTTCACATGCCTATTCTTCTTTGAATGGCCCTGCCAATTCTCTTTAACTGTCAGCAAAACAACTGGCAATCTATAAAAAGAACTTAAAAAGTTTTAGGACAAAGAAGCTGATTAATCAAAATCACACAAGGAAGAAGCTGATCAATCTAACAGGTGGCAAGCTATATTTTGTACCACCAAAATTTAAAAAATTTGAAGAATTTTGTACTACAAAAGTTTGACAGTAATGAAGAATAATGCTTTTCAGTTAAAACAAATGTTTTATTCATCTTTATCTTTATTTGTTATATTTATTTAATGTTAAATGTTTTGATATTGTTATAATTTTTATTTTTGGAATATTTATTATCACTTTTTTATTTTATGCAATTGTTTGGGTATTATATTTTATTAATAAAGTTTAGATATCAAAATTGTAATGTAGAATTTTAGCATATAAATATTATTAAAAAGAGTGTTAAATTATTATAATTTCATATACTTAGGTATGAACATTTCAAATTTTGTCTATATCTTTTATTATAATGTTAATTGTAAATAGATTTATTTACACAAACTAAACAAGTCACAATAACATAGTAAAGGCTAGTACTACCATGTGACACTTGTTGATCATGTAGTAAAAAAGACCACTAAAATTATAAGTAATTTACATTAAAAAATGTCTTATTCCAAATTAATTGTGTGTGTGTGTGTGTTGGCGCGTGTGTGTCTTGTTCTTGTTGTATTAATGCATTAATAAGTGTGGAAGACCAAACCCTTGTATATATGTCAGAGGTTATGGAATAGTTAATCCATTAATTGACCTATATAAACAAGGACTTGAACTCCAAGCATGTTGCAATGCCTTTTTTGAGCACATGTTTCTTAATGCATTAACACAAAAACATAGATCTTCATTATTTCACTTTGTGTTTATTACTCAATTACACTTGTGTATATTGGTTGATTATTATCAATCATTGAAACTAAGACAAGGAATGATGTCAACTTTTCAAAACTTCCTCACCTTTGATACCATCAAACAACTTAGGTGTTTACATATGCCCATTCTATGTTTTACATTTACCCTTATAAATTTATCCATCATTACCCCACTCAATAAGTTGTTCAAGATAAAATCATTAACAAAAATAATGTAGGAGTTATGAATATATTATATTCCATACTAAATCACTCTTTTATCCATCTACCTCTTTGAATGTTATTTGAAGATTCATTCCCTTGAGCCCACTAGGAGGAACTTTTGGAATAAGAACCTTCCTCTTTCATATCCGTATTTCCATCTAGGTGGAAATCACATTCAATCATTGTATAGATGAATAGTGATTAGAGTGTTATCCCCACCACCTATAAAAATCTCCAAAATATTTTAATTTTAGTACATATTATATAAAGGTAAATAAAGTATAAAACTATTGAGAAAGTAAGCAATTATTGATGTAGACAAGACTATGAAAAAATAAAATAAAGAAAAGTATATTAAAATTTATTTACATTATAGTCAAAAATAAAAATAATCCACCTTTCCTTTCTAAGATCCTCCAAAATCTTAGAAAATGACACAATATTTTTTTGTCTATGATAGTATATATAATATAAACATGTTGAAAAACCCTAGAAAAATGAAGACAATGTGAGAGAATACAATCATTAGCCTCATACATTTTATAGAAATACAATATAAATAAAATGTCACATATAACTCCCTCAACCATTGAGACCAACCATCTTCTAACTAGGCATGTTTAATGGACATAGGATTACTTAATTATATTTTAAAGCTCCCCATTTCATTTTAAACTCTAGTAAACAATAAACTAGCTCTTGGCATGACAATTAAAATCTCAAAATGGCTACAAAAGTGCAAACCCAAATACTACAATGTCATTTGATGGAATAAAAAAATTAAATGGTTTGTCAATATCCATTATTAATCTTTGTCATCATAACTAGCTCACTAGAATTTGTGTCCATGATCACCAAAATATGTGGTTAAAATCATGAAGACAATGGTGTCTAATACTCAACATAATTAATTGATCCTCATCCTACTCGTAAATGAATATTGTGAAATTGATGTTCAAAATAAATTAGTTCTTACCACTCTACAAAAGTTGTGATTGATGTGACTATCGATGGTAGTCACTACTATTAGTCTCTAGCTATCTATTCTCTAAGAAAACTACATCACTCATGTTATACTATCAAAAGAGCTAATCCTCAATGTGGATTTTATAAGTAGTCTCCAACTAATCAACTCTAGGACAATACTTCATCATCATCATCATCATTATCTAAAATTTATAAATCAATCATCATGTTGAATCTCTTAAGCATTAATATTGTTATCAACTATACTTAATTTTGATCACAAGAACACGCATGCACATCAAGTGCAACACAAAAAATCCATAAATAGATGCATCATCATAATATTATACAATTCATGTGTAATTTCACAACATCATGAATCAAGAAGATCAAGTAAAAAATCACTAATTGATTATTAACCATCAATCTAATCACTAATATCATATGCATCAAGCTAACTTCTACATCAATAAATTATAATTTGTAACTATTGAACCATCCATAAAATTATTTAAACAAAAATAATCTATCTAAAATAGACACACTTTGAAGAACTGCTAATATAATCAAGAATATATTTGATTCAACTACAATGAATCACTAATAGATGAATTACTCATTGACTTACGTTCACACTAACTCAACAACCAATAAAATAATTTATTTCTAGAAAGGAAAAAACAATGCATCATCTTTGCACCTCTATCTAACATACATAATCATCCCTACATATCTATTCAGGAATCTAAGCCACAACTCCACATCTCTACTAAAGCATACCATTTGTAGATATGTTAATGCATTAAGACATTCCAAATAAGGCAAGCATAAGACTAAATGGTTTGAAATGGAACGTGTATAGTAATTTCACCACTAAAATACATTTAAATTGTAAAAAATATTAATGATTGTTGAAATTATATCTTTTAATTCTAAAATAATTTGAAGTGAAGGTGAAAGATATTATCATTACCTAGTAATAAATTTCATGAGTTGTTCATCCAATTAATATTGATTTATTTTATTCTTAAATATTTACAAAATATATCAAGTGTAGGTACCTACATATACGAATGAGACAATCATATCAATTTTATTTCTTTTGAAATCTATGAGCATTTTCAATTAATTCTACTTGGACTAGTGCAATATGTTATCACTTGCATACATATACCTTTCTAGCATAAAATACATGAGGGTATCTAAGATGAATGAATTGAATGCCACAAAAGAGAGAAATATGTTATAATCCATAAGACATGGATGTAGGTTAGATAAAAGGAAATGACTGACGATGAGTCATGATATTGTAAGAACTCACAATTTAAGGGTGGGTAGGTCAAATCAAATGCATATGGCACAATGAAAGTCCAAAACCCTAATGAAGATGTGATAATGAAACAAAATAAGGGTGGATCCAATTCCTAGTCAAATTTGATGTAAATTTATGTAAGGTTTGATAATAATAAAAACAAAAAACAAAAAACAAAAAAACAACAAGCACTCGTATGTGAAAATCAATTATCAAATGAAGCCCTAAAGATGAAAAAGGGAGTGGGTAGGGTAGGCAAAAAGAAGAGCACATGATGAATCAAAATACTGAAGGAATAGCTATAAGTACAATTCAAAGGGATTTAAACTATATTGAGATCTAGTAAAAAGATTATGCAATGAGAAAAATAAATCTTTAACCCTAATGTAGAAGGATAAACCCTAAGGTCAAAACTCTAGGTCATGTACGAATGTCAATCTCAACATAATATAAAGAAATAAAATAGATTTATTTACTAAATTAGTTTTAAAGAGTATGACAATCAACATAACCCAAATAACCTAAATTAAATTCATGATAGATCATGTAGCAAAAATTATAAATTTAGAAATAAACAAAAAAGAGAAAACACTTTGAAGTTGATTTAATGGTCAATAAATAGTTGTTCATTATTTTGATCATAACTTTTGAATTGTAAATTTTTCTTGAATGCATAGGAAATGGAACAATGGAATCTAAGATAAATCATTCTTACAATTTGGCTAGGTTGAATTTCATGTAAAAATGGATGACTATAGTAGATTCACTTGATCTTTTGATGTTTGAAATTTAGTAAGAAATGAGTAATGTTTAGGAACATCTTTGAGGAATCTATTGAATTGAAAAGTTTATGTTCGCCTCAATCAAACCGTATGATGACTAGCTCAATGACTTTAGAATAAGGATCAAGGGTAGCAAGAAGCATGCAATGGACCTTGTATAATGTAATGCCATAATAAATACTCATATGATAATCTCTTGTAAGTACTCTTGACAACTCTATCATTACCTCCTTGGTTTGAAATAAATAAATAAATATCCTAAAATACCACATTGCATAAAATACTCTCTAATTGAAGTGGGTCCAAATGGATATGTAGTTTTCAAAATTACAATAGTATATAATACTTCATTTTAAGGAAAGCAAGTAGATTTTCTTTATGATACAATTGTAAATAAAAATAAACTTTATTTAAGTTAACTTAGGCTAAGTAAATAAAATCAATTAAGTACAAATTGGCCTTGAGTAATTGATGACAACAAGAACTAATAAATCTAATAATTACAACAACTATTTTCAGAAAAGTAAATGTGAAGGTGAGTGGTACCTAGCTTTATGATCAAGAATGATTGTCTTTGCTAAATATTTTGGAATTGCTTTGGTACCTATTTGAGAAAACGCGACCTTGTAAATAAATGCTTCAAGACTAGCACTAGATTTGTGCTTTATCTCAAACCAATTCTATACATACAGATTCATTCTTAAGTTTGAACTCATAGTTGCACAATATAGAATGTTCCTTTGTGATTCATCTAATAGGGATTTCATTTTGTTGCAAGGAGACATGCTCTCCTAAGTCAATCCCTTGAAAAGTGTAAGATTTGAAAGATACTGGGCAAAGACCTTAGAATAAATGTATGTATATATGTTACTCTTTTTATAGCATTGAATCTAAGTGTGTCGATATTGATTTCTCCTTCATTTATCTAGGATGATTAAGAGATGATAGATGTGAAATTAATGTAAATAAATGTATTTAAATACTAGCACATATTGATCGTCAAATTTTGCAAAACGTGTTCTTAGTTTACTCAAGGTAGGAAAATAAAGGAAGGAAATCATCCAAATTTTGAATTTGAATTTTAGAAAGAAAAGGGATGAGCCTACAACTATAAGGTTGACCTTACAATCACAAAAATGACCCTGAGTGGATAAACAATTAGATCCAAGTGGCTAACGGCTATACAAACGTAGGTGTGTCTAGATAGGTGCAATAAAGGCATGGAAAAGGTAAACATATTGAAGTATGTGAGTAAAGATAAGGTAAGGGCTAAGCACATGTAAATGTGTGTTTATATGGATGGATAAAAGGTAGGTGAGTGAGCCCAACTTCACACAAGATTACACCATTTGTTGATATGAACATGTATCAAGATATATCTTCAAAATAAACACAAAACAATAAAGAATGTCAATAAAACAATATAATAACAGAATCCATGTGACATTTTAAGTAACCATTGATTTTGCTGAGGTCATGAATTTGGCATTTGAGGCTACCTGTCATGATCTGCAGCAGGACTGCCTAGAAATCTTTTATAGACTTCTTTTCAATTCCTCATACAGTTGTTCTCACAGGAACACTTTTAAATAGATAAACCATCTTCTGTACAGCAACTGAAGACTTGGATTTTTTTCTGTTTTGGATTTTGGATTTTTTTGCAAGATAATCAGCATTTGAACGCCATGGAAGCCTACCCAGGATTATTGTATTCACAGCAGATCAAGCAGTACCTTGTTCAGTAATTTCACATGCCTATTCTCTTTACCTGTCAGCAAAACAACTGGCAATCTATAAAAGTATATATATATATATAATCTGGTAGAACAAAAATCATACGGCGAAGATACTGATCGATCAAAATCATACAGCGAACTGCTGATCAATTGTGTACTACAAAAGTTTGACAGTTATAAAGAATGCTTTAGTATATAAACTTTATAAGTTAATATTTTAATAGTGTTGTAATTATTTTTAATATAGAGCATTTTGTTATTTTATACAAATTTTTGGGTATTATATTTTATAGAATATTAGATTGTTTATTTATTAATAAATTTTAGATATCAAAATTTTAGTGTAGGATTTTCGTATATAAATGTTATTGAAATGTATTTTTATTTGATCTTATTAAATCATTACATTTCTACATGTTATATCATGATATGTTTCATAAAATTTTGTCTGTAATGTTATTTATAAATCAATTTATTTACATAAATTAAATAATTTACAATAATCTATTAAAGGTACCTACTAGTCATTGTGTAGCACTTGATTATCATCTAATTAAAAAGAGATTCTAAAATTACAATTAATTTTACATAGAAAATGTCTTATTCCAAAATAAATACAAGTGTTATGTAGTGGCTAGTACTTGATTTTGATATATTGTAAAAATAGAATTTGTTTTGTCTTCTAATATTGTATGTGAGAGGAATTGAATAATTATTGATATGAACGTTTCGAGAAAATGTCTCAAAGAAATGTGGTGTCATGGAATGCCACGATTGTTAGATATTTTTGAGATTAGTTTGTTGAAAAGACTTAATTTGGACATCCATCAAAACATAATTGAAAGTGGACTTTTATAAAATGTGGTAGTTGCAGGAGTCACTTCGGATCACTATGGCCTTTGTTGTAACTTGTGCACCAAATTCAATAAAGAATAATCTACACACAAACTTTCTATTGATATTTTTCAAATTGTGCTTATTTTTTTTAGCTTATATTGTGTGAGATTATTTAGTAGGTGTTATCAAGTCATTGGATCGAATGAACAACAAATAGTGTCTAAGAGAAAGCATACATATGGAGTTTAGTCACTGATTTTTTTGGTCTACCATGGTTAATGAAGTGGTTTGTCTAGATTGTAAATTTGTACAACACACAAAACAAATAGGTGGTTATCTCTTTCGTGCATTGGCCTTTCAATGATTTCTATGTGTCAATAATGGGTCCATATGGGTTAAATTTTTTAGAACGATAAAATTAATCTCATAAAATTCAACTTGTCAAATCTATAATTATATAATTTAGCAAGTCAAAACTTTCAATAATCAAGAATATGGTTGGATGTAAAAGTTTAAAAACTATAAGAATTCTAGAGGTCATCCAATTATAGGCCTCAACATAAATCAACTTGAAGCCTCATCATTAAATCTAAAAGGATTGTGTTTGTGTTTTCTCTAACCATTTTGGTCGCATGGTTGCCTAACCTAACCATCCTACTTTTATGCCATTTTTCTTGTATATCTCTATATTTTTCTTTTGCAAATTTTGTAAATTTTCATGACAAAATAACTAGCCAAAAGAAGATGTCAATCTCTATTGACATTGTTGTTGAACTAGTTACCATACAATATGTCAAAGGTTTTGGAGGGAAAAGGAACTTTATGTCTCAACATACAAGAGATATATAGTTAAAGAAAATGATAGATGGTTAAGGTGTGTGTTCATTTAGGTTTAACTTTACATTTTGTTAACATAAATATTGAAGAGTGTAAATCTATTATAATATTTAACCATTAATGAATACTAAATTATAAAATATAGATCAATAAATTTAACAAGTAAAAATTACACAAATAATTTTTTTTTAAACATTATAATATTAAAAAATCTAACCAAAACATTATTTTAAATATTAATAATAGATAAGAAAAGAAAATCTAATTGGTAATTTTTACAATTCAATATTAATGAAAATTAAGAGATTTGAATGTTTAATGCCTCTCATTTATACAATTTGAAATCCATATTAAAAATAATAAATTGAAAAATTGATGAATAAATGCCTATATTACTAGTTATAAAATAGAGTTACACATATTCAAAAAAAGGGTGGATGAAAAAACTTGAATAAAAATTTAAAATCTTTTAAACCTTTTTTAATAATATGGTTTTTTATCATATATGATAAATAAGCAACAAAAATTAGTTATCTAGAAATAATATTATAATTATATACTTTTTTGGGGCAGTCGGCCTAGCTTGATTGGCTAGAGCATCCTCTTGTAGGCACAAGGTGTAGGTCGCAAGGTCTAGTCGGTCTAGTCTCCCCATCATGAGGTATAGTCTCCCCATCGTCCCCATGGTATTGGAGGACATGTCATGCCAGCGTCACCGGTCACAGTAAACAACCAAGCACATGACAGTTTATAGGGGGATGTGTGGGTATTTATAGGGGGAATCCATCTGATTCCTATTCCTATTCCTGCAATCTAAAAAAAATAAAAATTATATAATTTTTAATTTTAAAAAATATATTTACTATAAAATAAATAATTAGCATTAAAAATATTATTTTTAAGTAGAAAGAGTCACATGTTAGGACGGTGTACATAAAAATCAAAACACATATCACATATATTTTAAAAGCTATATAATTAGCTCAAATAAATTTTATTTGGGACAATGGACGTGCACTCTAAGTTCTTGGGAATGAATCTACACCTTACACTAATATTTTAGGGAAAATGGTTTGATACAAGCTCATCATTACACATAAAAGTAAAAATCACTCCAAAAGTATTGTCAAGTGAGTCAAAGCTCTATCTAGATACTAGATATACAATTTTAAAGAAAACTAGGTAAAATATAAACAATTCTTAAAGATTAGAATAATGTATTTGAAATTAAAATTTAACAAAAAGGTCATAAAAGTCAATATTAAAAGTTACAAAATGGAAAGTGGGCTAGTGCAAGAAGTTGGGTCCACAAAAAGTTCAAAAAGTGGAAGTGTTTTTCTTATTTTTTAAAATTTGTCAGACTTTGACTAAAAATTTGAAGCACTTACATATTGAATCTTTAAAAAGTTAGTAATATGAAATTTAGTATTTTGAATCTAGTTTCCAAATATGTAATTCATTCTAATACCCAAAAGATACAAATTAATTTTTAATAGACATGTATAAAAACCACTTTTTAAAAGATTTTTTTTTAAAAGGTAGCAAGCCCATAGATTTATATTAATATATATAGAGTTTGCAATATATCAACAGATTTGAAATTCCTAACCCTTCTATCCTTCACTGACATCCCATCTGAAAGTGCTTCTAAACCTAACTAGAGACCAATAGAAAACAAGTTACAGGCCATTTCACTGCTATGGCAGCCCTTTCAAAAAGCCATGAGCAAGCATATAGAAGATTATGTTCCCAAATCCAAAAATTTACAAAAGGCATATTCACATAATAACCCTGTGAATTGTATGCAGATATACCCATGAAAGCCCATATACCCATTTTGAGCCAAAATTCAAAGACTATAACATATCAAAATGCATATAAATATAAACTACCCACATACCCATATATATTTACATTCACAAAACAAAGTACCCGAAACAAAGTAGGCACTGCACTGCACGAAAGGGAACCACCTAAACAAAATTATTGCCATTTGAGAAAACCCTTGAAGTTTTTCATTCTTCCATCGGCAAAATAGGCTGAATTGGCTCCACAAGAACTTTATTTTCGTCCCGATACTCTCATGTCCTCACCAAAATTTGTATCCTTTGCAAGCATTCAGAATTGCATCATTTGGAAGGAACTCTTTCTTCACCACTTTGTCTATAATGAGTTTGATGGACCTAAAACATTGCAAGAGGTCACCGTTTGTAGATCACACACATGTGATGAGACATCACATAGTGTAATCATCATCAGGATTCCTTTATACATGTACCTACACAAAAGAGCACATGTTAGATAATAATCGGAGTGTCACTAAGTGGCACTCAAATGAAGATGTGATGTGTCTGCCAGCTCAGCAAGAAAGAAATAATTGACTTATTGCCATCATGTCAACATTAAACCTTTGATATTGTTGTTTTTCTTTGAAAAAAGTGGGATGAAGTGTCTGGCAGGTCCTCGCCACCATACCAATTTTAAACTATTGATACTACTTATTGCCTTATGATAACTAGTAATTGAGGATAAGGATTGATTTGTTCCATGTTATTTTGAATCGAAACTTCTACAGAATCACACCCCAAATTTGATAAACAATTTGCTAATTTATTCCCTTCCCAGTAAGTGTGAGAGATTAAAAATGTTTGAAACTTATCTAATAACATCCAAAAATTTTAGAGAATGTATTTTAGACCTCTATTGTGAATTTTTCTCTCTTTGCATGCATTTACAATTATGAGGGAATCACCTTCTACTTGAATCCTGGGAATACCCAACTTTAAAGTTGCTTCTAGCCCCAACAAAACTGGCATTGCTTTTGCGACATTATTTGAACTATATGGGAGGTGAGAAGAAACTAGAGTAATGATAGAACCCCTACAATCCCTTATACATATTCTTGCACCTAAAATACCTAGATTTCCACGTGATGCTCCATCAAAATTTAACTTTAATAAATCAGGAGGTGGTGGAATCCATCTGATTGAACTTCTATCCATTTTCAACTTATTTGGATAATGTAAGCTACCCATAAATGGGAGGGTTATATTCTTCCAATTTTGCAAAACAGAGGCATCCCAATCTGAAAACACAAATCCAATATGCTTATGCTTTTGAACATATGTATTCACAACTTCAGATATTGTCTTTTCTATCTTCATAATAGTTGTTTGGATAGGAGAACATACTTTTTTGAAGACGCGAAGATTTATCTCCCACCAAATATTACAGATAACTAAGGTTGGGATGCAAATCCAAATTCATGCAAAAAAGGAAGATTTATACAATGTAGGCCAACTTTGAAAAAGATCCCATAGGGTATTTGGTAGAGGCAGTGACAATTGTAGCTTACTTTTAATAAAATCCCGACAAGATTGAGCAAAGTTGCATTGAACAAAGAGATGATCAACATTTTCAAACTCAATTTGACAAAGATGACGTTTGAATGGGTCTCCTAATTTCATCTTTACTGGTATATCGCTTGTTAGAATCCTATTCTTCAAGGCTAACCATTTGAAACTACCAAATTTTGGTAGTATCTTATCATTCCAATAGAAAGAAAAGGGTCTCTATGGTGCTCTTTGTTCCTTGACCTGTAAAAGGGCCTTATATCCTTGTTTAACTATGTACAAGCCAATTTTTTATGGGGCCCAATTTCATCTACTTTATCCGATAGAAAGACAATTTTGTTACTCAAGATCTGATGCAAAGCCTGAAATTGTTGAGTTGAGATCATAGTACCTGAGCAGTCCTTCCAAAACACTTTGCCAATAATAGGGTCCATGGAATGTACATAATTCATAAATGACTCACCCCAAATATCAATCAAATTTCCCTAATAACCTGCAACTCTGGAATATTCTGCAGTGGTGAAAACCCATTCCACGAATTTGACCAGAAATTTATGAGCTGCCCATTGTGTACTTCCCATGTGATATAGTCAATTATCACTTTCTTGCAAGAGATTATGAAATTCCACATGGCTGAGCCCCTCAGTGAATTTGAAATAGTGAAGACTCTGGATGGACTAGTTGTATCAAGGTATTTGGATTGCAGAATTTTGCACCATCTTGCTTTTGGTTTTACATATAACTACAACACTAGTTTAGCCCCAAAGGCTTTATTTTGAATTGAAATACTATGAATACCCTCACCCCCTTGTGATTTATCCCTAGCCATAATTTCTAATGATATAAGAGGAAAAAAAATTCTAATAATTCATGTTACCTTTCCATATAAAGGATCTTATTATTTTTTCAATTTCCAATATCATAGATTGGGGAGCCTTGAGAACAACTAGAAAATAGTTAGGAATTGATGCCAAGACTGACTTTACCAAAAGAATCCTGCTGGATAAAGAAATCCATCTTGCTTTCCACATGAGAATAGCTGACTTTAACCTTTCAATTACCTTGCTCCAAAAAGCTTCTTTAGAGGGACCCATAAAAAATGGAATGCCTAAGTACTTACATGGAAGATTTGCAGGTGAAAACCCAAGATTTGATAATTTCTTGACTTGTATCTTCCTCAATGTTGAAAACATAAATTTTAGATTTGGCTGCATTAATCTTCTTCCTAGAAGCAAAAGAGTACGTGTCCAACACTTCTTTGATAAGAAAGGTTGTTGCAATGGTGGTAAGACTGAATAGTAAAGTGTCATTTACAAATAATTTATGTGTCTCAGTGATGTCTGTGGATTGTATTTTGATTCCTTGTCAAAGGCCTTGCCTTTGAGTCTAGATTATATATCTACTGAGTGCTTTAGCCATGATAATAAAGAGAAAAGGGGATAGAGGATCCCCTTGCCTCACACCTTGAGAGGCACTAAAGTAGCCTGAAGAAGATTCATTAATGATTACAAAAAACTTAGCTCTAGCCAAACATGATCTAATCCAATGCCACCACTTACCACTAAAGCCAAATTTTGCAAGAACATTATTCAAAAATCCCTAGTCCATTTTGTTGTATGCCTTCATCATATCTAATTTTACAAAAAAGGATGGTGTTTGTGAAGACTGAATAGAATGTAGTGTTTCATGTGCAGCTAGTTCTCCCTTAAATGTTTCCCTGCTTGGTACAAACCCCCCTACTCATGTGAAATTATTCTTGAAATGATGGGTTGCTGCCTAAGATAAATTGCTTTTGTGAATATTTAATAAACTATGTTGCAAAGTGAAATTGGTCAAAAGTCAACAAAAGATTTTGGATCTTTTACTTTAGGTAGAATTACAAAATTTGTAGTACTGAACTGCTTTAACATTGTCCCAGTTCTCCTAGATTCTTCCAAGGCCCATAGAAGATCATAACACAAAAAATCCCACCACTTCTGGAAAAAGATTGTTGTGAAACCATCAAGACTAGGGGCTTTTTCAGGAGCTAGAGAAAACACTACATGCTTAACTTCTTCCATTGAAAAAGGTTTCATCAACATATCATTGTCTTCTCTTCAAATTGAAGTTGGAATTACCTCAAAAATCTCTTTCTCATCTTTGACTTTCTAAGAACACTTACTACTTGGAGCTGATAATAAATTTGAAAAGAAGTTGACTCCCTCATTCTGAATATCTTCTTCTATAGTAATCCAATTACCCGTTAACAACTATTTTATTGAGAAGATTGAATTTTTTCCATTTTTCACTTTAGTTGATGCATGAAAAAACTTTGTATTTCTATCACCTTCTTTAAGCCACAATTCCTAAGACTTTTGCCTCCAATAAACTTCCTCTCTTGCACAAAGTTCTTCCCATTTTGGTTGTAGATTTTTCTGTTTCTCAAACAAACTCTCATCTAAACCATTATGAATTATGTAATCATGTACACCTGAGAGTTCTTTTTGTACTAACTCTTTATGTTGAAAATAATTCATAAAAACTTCCTTATTCCAAACCTGAATCTATTTTTTAACATGCACTAACTTCTAGTTAAGTTGGAACATTTTTTACCCTTCTTCAAAAGGAGTTGCCACCCACCATTGATAAAGCAAAGGCATAAATTGAGGATGTATGAACCACATATTTTTGAACTTAAAGGAATATATTATTTTTGGAAGAGATACAGTTACAACATTCAACACTACTACATAATGATTCGAGCCCAAGTATGACAAAAATTTAGACTGCATTGTATATTGTAACTGTAACCAATTTGGAGTGACTAAATATCTATTCAATCTCTTTGATATTTGCAAGAAACCAGATCTTATGTTTTTCCAAGTGTATTTTCTTGAAAGTGGGATGATATTTTGCAATGCATTCGATAAAATAAAGTTATTGAAATCTTCCATAACCTTAGCAAGTGGAATAATACCCCCTTGTTTTTCCTGCAAATTGGAAATTGCATTAAATTCCCCTGCTAAAACAATTTGTACATCCCCTAGACCATTTAAAACTTCTATGATTTCATCCCATATTATCTTTATATCTAATGTGGTGGAAGGGCCATATATGTTGAGTAACCAAAATTTCAAATCAAATTTTCCTATTTCCAACAATTGCCAGTTTGGGTGATTCTGATGTGAAGAAACTCTGATGAACTTTGGATTCCACAAAGTGATCAAACCTCCTGAAGCTCCTTGGGTAGAAGAATGAACTGATTCCCACATTGACCACTTTTTTACCGTAGCTTCATATGTTGGCACTAAAGTTTTTGTCTCTTGAAGGAGAACAATGTGAGCACCACAACATCAATTTGATGCTTAATGTGTGCTCTTTTCTCAGGGGCATTGATGCCCCTGACATTCCACGTAATGATCTTCATTGAACTCGAGGAGAGAAACAGGCTCTCCTTGATCTCTTATTCACAGAACTGGATGTGCACTACGTTATGGTTTTTTGAACTCCTAATTCTATCTCTTCTTGTAACTTTTCCAACTTTGATTTCCTACCTTTCTTCCCTAGGGACTTTTTATGATCTCTTGTGATGGTGTTTGTGACAGGGATAGGGGCAAGGAGTAGTCAAATTCATCATCCCCTAAAGCCAGCTCAACATTAGTATCTACTTTCTACTTATCAAACCCCTTGTCCCCTTCAATTTGTAAAAGAGGAATCTCTATTACTAATCGGTTGTGGCCTTGCAATGAAACTGTGGACCCTAGGATACCTTCCTCAATAGTTATTTCATCTACCATATTAGATGCAACAAAAGCCAACCATTTTTCTGCTGGAAGTTGTAACTCGTCTTTTTCCCCAAAATCATTTACAGAGAAAAATTTGTTCCTTGTGCCACTTGAAGGTACTATGGAAGAGGAAGAATTTTACCATACCATGCAAGTGTACCATAATTTGACCTAAATAAACATATTTTTCCAATTCCTTTTGGGGATAGATGTGTAACAACCTGAAGATTGATGAGGATATTTTTTATTGGCCCTAATTGTTGTTTTTAAAAATCAATGTGTATAGACAACATAATTTGACCTAAACTAATCATTTTTTGAAGTTTTATTGTGTAGAGAATTGTTTGAAGATTAATGTCATAATTTTTTTTATAAAAAAATTAACAGATTAAAAGTTATTAAAAAAAATTTAAAAAGCTTGATACTTCAAGTTTATGGACTAGTTTACTTAGAAAGTAATTTAAAAATAGAAAACGTATTCAAATCTTTAAAAATATATATATTTGAAAACTAGACATCATGATCTATAATGAGTTTTAATTTTTATAAATTAATTCTAAAAAAAAGTCCACCAGCTATATTGCCAAAGCTAGACATATCTCTTGAATCTGCCTTAGCTTTTAAGTTTCAAGTCAAAGGCTAAGGGTCGAGTTTCCAAACCTTTCCCGAGCCTAAAACACAAGAAAAAAGTGGGTTGGGGATTCTAACTTTAAAGAGCAGGTACCTATTCCCAATTTTTCCATTTGAAAATAGGAATGGGTACTCGTTTTAATTTAGAACAAGATCTCATTGTGAAATAGAATGGATACTCATTTCAAAATGGGTGTCCATTTCTATTATATCCGATTTTTCCCAATTTGGAAAAAATTGACTCACCACCTTATTTTTGCAACATTCATTTTCTGTAGTACGGACTAACAACGTCATTTTTTGCAATTTTTAACTCAATTTTGTCTTGTGAAATCTCTTAACAAGTCATATTCTATTCAATTTTTTGGAGGCAATCACAAGTTGACTTTTTTGAAGTGGAATCAAGTACAAGGAATTTTCTCAAGAGGAATTGAAAAAAAGGGATTTTGGATATATTCATATTTTTTGTACTTCAAAGTTTATAAAATAAAGGATCTCCATATATAGTTTTATTTCAAAATTTGAAGGAGATAGAAATTTGAAAATAGGTTAAAAATAATTTGTTTCTTTATCAAGAGGGTTTAGTAATCATGGGATCAAAGAAAAGGCAAATAAAAATATGTAAAAAGTTAATGACACGAAAAAATTGAAGCAAATAGAGAGGTGGAGGCAAAAAGAGAAAGATATAGAAGAATAAGGATTCGACAAATGAATTTTTTTGAATCATCTATTTCCATGAATCTTGAAGAGGAGACCGTGAAGGATGAGATGAATGTAGATAATGCAAATGTGGAAATGGTGAATATGGAAGAAAATGCAATTATAGAGACAAACCCAACTATGCCTTCAAATTCAACTTTGAATGATATGGAAATAGTGACCATGAAAATAACTTTGAATATGTCATTATTTGTAGTTTTTTGGATTTAACTGTGTATTAATTTTTTGGATCAATAAAATTAATACACAGTTAAATCCAGAAAACTACAAATAATGACATGGATTGTGGAAATCTAATGTCTTTGTTTGAATATGTCTTCAAATATGCCTTTCAATGATATGTAAAATGCACCTATTCACACAAATCTAGGTATGTCTTCAAACCCACATTTTGATGATATTGATATTAGTTATTTAGATGAAGCTAGATACACCAATAATGATATCAATTATGCTCTAAGTGAACTAATGAAAAAACAAAATAATAATGAAATATCTTGTAAGAATGAAAATGAGAATGAAATCCCTTGTATGGTTCAAAATTAAAATGAAACCCCTTGTATGAATGAAAATGAAAATATTTTTTTTACAACTGAAAGAGATATCTCAGATAACCTTCTTCATAAAATTTCTTGGAGACAAATGAGAACTCATGAAAACAAATTAAATAGAATGTTAGGATTTTAATGTCAACTCATGATGCAATTGATGAAAATTGGAAAATGTGAAAAAGATGAAAAAATTAGGTATTTTTTAAAACAAAAAAAAAGATGATTCAATAGTTCAAGTCATATCTAGTGTTGCCAATGTTATTGATTCTGTAGGAAAAAAATTTGATCTCAAGATAAGAATGCAACACGTCGTGCAATAACAACTGCTTTATTTTTTTTCAATAAAAGGAAGTATGCCTATATATATATATATATAAAGATGTACAAAAGTGTATCTTGATGTATTTTGGCTCTCATTAGCCAAATTCAACCCTAGTCCCACCTATTTAGACTATTCATTAAAAAATCTATTTCTGATTTTGGCCCACAACCCCAAAAGTATTACATGAATGGCCATATCAACTTCTTATATCTGCAATGTCAAAAATTTATCTTTGATAAAACTTTTATAACCACAACTACAAAAATTGAAACTAAGTCAAGCAGCTACTCCTCCATCTAATCAATAAGGATGTCATTCTCATCCTAATGCTCATTAAGGTTACCCACTACAGATTGCAGAGGGGGAAACATATTCAAATTTAGGGCCAAATTATTACAATGTAGATGGGAAGCATAAACATCATCAGGTCCTTGTAGTGCAGCAACTTCTAGGACAATGGGTGCAACACCTTGTGAAACAGCTACATCTAAATCAGGACCTTCTAAAGCAACAACCTCTGGAGCAAAAAATTCTAGTGGATTATGTTCAAGGGTAAGTAAAACCAAAATGGCATTTACTCGAACCCTTATCCTCTCTGCTAATTCGTAGTCGATATCCCCTGCATACTTGTTCAAAGCAGACAACAGATAATCTAACCTTCTCGTTGAAAAAGTCTTCTTGATTGTGCTATAGATTGCAACATAATTGGACTTGTGTAAAAGTAAATTTCAAAGGAATAACCCCCTTACATATTTGTCTCCCCTCCATAATTCATAGCTTTGACAAGCTCTTAGAAGGGCATCATTTGGGAGGTAGACCTCTTTTACTACCTTATTTGCAATAAGTTCTATAGCTCGAAAGCTCTGTAACAGATCAAGAAAATTGGAAATAAAAATGGAGACAAGTTGGGAAGGAAACAACTTGTTTGTCTTTGGCTATAAAATTTCTTGACCAATTACCCTTTTGACGCATTTCCTGAAATGCTAACAATGATCCTTGAAAACAACTTCTTTAGTTAATAAATCAACTTCAAATAAAAGAATGTTAAGTAAGATTAGTAAATATATAAAATTAAATCCTAAAAATTTGAAAATAGTGGGTAAGAGAGGAGAAAGTATTGAAAATGATCCAATTAATCAATGTTGGAGTTTTAGTGGTAGACTCCCAAGGTTAGACATGGAATTAATTGATGAAATAAAATCTTTAATTGAAAAATATTAGCATGATAATACAATATTATTACCTAATATTAGAGATGTTTTAAACTTAAGGGTGGGATCAAAATCTCGTAAACCTCATCCAAAACATCTATTAGATATGACTCAAACTAAATTTTATCAAAAAAATAGATGATTCAATCTTACAAAATATTAGCTCATAAGTCAAAGATCATTTAAAAATGTAAACCTTGGTATGTCAAAATTAATAAACAACGAATCTCATGTTTTTATAAAACTCATGTACAATTTTTTTATTATTATGATATTTTTTGATATATACGTTGTAATTTTCATACTAACAAAATTATGCAAGAATTTGGTATTAATATGCCACCTGAAACAATCAAGGATTTTATAGCAGGTTTTTTTTGTGAACCATCTAATGAACACTTATTTTATTTAAATGCATGTATTTATGAATAATTCAATATATGTGGCAACCTTTCATTGTTAGGAGAATATATGCATGAAAGTAGTTTACATGAATTTGGACAACAATTAGTGGATGTTAAAAAATTCAAAACGAATATTCTTTAAAGGATGGAAAAATAAGAAAATATTGTGAGCTAATCATAGAAAAAAATAGTGTGCATGCATTCATTAGAGAATTTAAGGATAATATTGTACCAAAATATGCCAAACACTCTCAATATGCTCAATGGCTTCATGGTCAATTTTGTACATGTAAAAACACATCTCTAATTGGAACTATATTGTCAGTTGTTGATTTTACAGAAAACTATACTCTTTCTCCACAGGAGGAAATCCAATCCCAATATTATAATTTAGTGTATGTAGACATATTTTTTCATATTATATATAGACATGTAGATGATAGTACATAAAATAATATAATTTTTTTGAGAGAGTGCCATTTTTATGTGAGTGATAATCAATTACACTCATCAAAGTTTGTTCAATATTATTTTAATATATTTTATAAAATTTAAAAGAAATATAAATTCAAAAGAGATAACATCTCATATGGTTGGATAATTGTAGGAGACAATTCAAGAATGTTGGAATTTTTTAATAGTTATATAGAACTCGCAAGGAAAATAATATCCAATACATGCAGTTTTTTTTTAAGTTCAACACGGTAAAGGAGAACATGATGGAGGAGGTGCATGTGTGAAAAGAGCTATGGCTAGAGAGCAACTAAAATTCGAGGATACAATGAAATTCAGAGATGCACATGCAATTGTAGATTGGTGTTGTGATCCTAATAAAATGCTACTTCCTAAAATGTGAGATGTTAGATAAAACTAATAGTGCAATAAAGAGAAACAACAAGATAATAGGGCACCTCAATGATTAGCCTAAGAAAATGAACAATATGAAAGCAAGATAAACAAATAAATTGTTGTTATACCTTCATGTTGTTGCTTCCTTGGTTGGCCCTTGATGTTGAAGTCTTGTGTGCTCCTTGGATGGCAATGAAATGAAGTGGATGCAAGATGAATTGATGCAATATGGGTGCTAAAATGGATGAGAGCTTGAATGACAATTTTGCAAGAGTTTATTTGCAAAAGACTTGATCCTCTTAAAATGAAGGAATTGAAGGGGTATTTATAGGCTAAATTGAATTCTCTAGAGAATTCAACGGTTGGGATTGATCCAACAAAGATCAAGATGAAGGGCTATGGTGAGTTGAGGACTCACAAGCCCTCACATCTTGACATGTGGAAGGTGAGATGTCTTAGGGTGGAGTGATGTGGAAATGAGGTGGATCTTGGGGGATGAGAAGATTCCATGGATGAATAAAAGTGAATTAAAAATTCACAATGATTAGAAAAATCTAGTGGATAAGAGAGGGTCTCCAAAAAGCTGGAGATTTGTCACATGTGGGTGATGTGACAAGTCCAAGGTTCTAGAAGCCCTTGGCACATGTGAAGTGACAAGTCAAGGCTTCTAGAATCTTGCATGGGGGATGGGGAAGACCTTGGAAAGATAAAAGTGAATTAAAAATTCACATGGGGAAGAGAGGAACCTTGGGCAAATAAATGTGAATTAAAAATTCACATGGGGAAGAGAGTCCAGGCTAAAAATGGTAAGTGGGAAGGTTGACCAGAAAAGGTAAGCCAAATGTGGCTAATGATTCTGATTAAGGTTGTGCAAACACATGATTAAGGTAATTAATGAGATATTAGAGGCAAGTGGGAGATTATGGAGGATGTGACACTTAATCAAGATTAAGTGGTGCACATCCTAATCACATATTAATTAATTTAATCCGGATTAGACAAGGAGAGAGAAAAAGATGAATTAAAAATTGGTTTTAATTCAAATGGGTTAAAAGACTAAATCAAATAATTTGTCATATTTATTTAATTTAGAGAAGAAAATGGGGTAAGGCAAAGTATTTAATTTATTTAATTAGATACTTTATGAACCTTGGGCAGAAAATTAAATAATGATTAAATACATTATTTAATCACTATTAATGGAATAGATGAATAAAGTAGACAATTTTGATCATATGGAAGTGATCAAATTTGGATGTCTACAGGTGCAATACAAAATTATCTATAGGAACAAGTGAGAACTCAATAATTCAACACTTTTGGTTAGTTGAAGAAGATAATATTATTACTAAATAATATTTTGAAACAATTAATGGATCAACAAAATGGAATTAATCTAAGGGTTTGAATTCAAAAACATGGACAATATGGACAAGGGATCTTACATGTTTTTGTCAATTTTGTATTGCAGGTGATTGGGAGGCATGTGAAAATACAGAATGGGTCTAACAATGGAAACGAAGAGCCTTAACACCTACATCAACACATGATCAATATGGAATAATTGAATAAGATAATCAAGTGTTTGCATCAAATGATTATGATCGTCTTTCAAACCTTTTACAAGAAGGTTTTAAATTGAATTCAATATTTTTATTACATTATTTTATAATATATATATAATTTTCTATGTATGCATGTTTATATTGAAATTATGTGTCACTCCTTACTGAATTAAATATTTTTGCAGGGCATATGTTTGTTGTTGTTGCACCTAAGAAGAATGAAGAGGAGACAAAGTATTGGTTGGCTATATATGTTGAGAGAAAAAATAAGTTGGTACATCCTAGAGTGGATGATGATAAATTTGAGTAACCAATTGGTTTTATGGTTGTTGGCACTTGGATATGAAAATATCTAATAAGAAAGAATGGTTTGTCTACATTTGAATACTATTGAAGACACAAGAAGATTATACATTACTCACATTTTATTGTGGAAACCAATATAAAACTAGTTAGATATCAAGGGAGACCTGATAATAAAGTGTTATGGACACTTTCAATGGATGAGCATGAGATAATCATAGATGAATTACAAAAAAAAGAGGATGCAAATGGTACAAAAAAATAAATACAGGTAAGTATATAATTTTATATATTTAATTGATAGTCTATATATAGTTAAAAAATTCTCACATAACTTAGATTCAAGGCTCATGTGTATCTCCCCTTAATCCATCTTTGTATGTTAGTCTTAAGTCATTTCCTAATTATATTTAAATCATTTTTTGTTTCAGGTATCCCAAGATTGTATGCATTACAAAAAATATAGGATGCATATGTTACAATGGGATTTGAATAAATACAAGTAACTATATAGTTTTATAAATTTAATTGATAGTCAAAATATAAAGCTAAATAATTCATTGTCATTTTATAAAAAGTTTAGAATTGATTGCATATCCCCTTAAGTCAGATCCTCTTAGGTCCCCTTAAGTCATCCTTTATTATATACTTTTTTAAGCCATCTCCTATTTATAAAACTAGTAAATTCTCACATGATATCACATAATTTGAGTCAAGTCTTGTGTATCTCCCCTTAAGCCATCCTACCCCTTAAGTCATCGTCTTAGCTACCCTTAATCCATCCTCTTGCATCCTCTTAATTCATTCTCTTCTCCCCTTAACCCATCCTCTTAGGACCCCTCAATTCATCCTCTTAGCTACCATAAATCCATCCTCTTGCATCTCCTTAAGTCATTCTCTTAACTCCCATTAAGCCATCCTCTTAGGACCCCTTAAGTCATCTTCTT
The DNA here is from genome assembly GCA_007115665.2 of Sequoiadendron giganteum. Classification (NCBI taxonomy): domain Eukaryota; kingdom Viridiplantae; phylum Streptophyta; class Pinopsida; order Cupressales; family Cupressaceae; genus Sequoiadendron; species Sequoiadendron giganteum. The sequence goes on along the minus strand of CM021100.1, from coordinate 833,943,804 downwards.
AGCTACCCTAAATCCATCCTCTTTCATCTCCTTAATTCATTATCTTAACTTCCCTTAAGACATCCTCTTAGGACCCCTTAATTCATCCTCTTAGCTACCCTAAATCCATCCTCTTTCATCTCCTTAAGTCATTCTCTTAACTCTCCTTAAGCCATCCTCTTAGGACCCCTTAATTCATCCTCTTAGCTACCCTAAATCCATCCTCTTGCATCTTCTTAAGTCATTCTCTTAACTCCCCTTAACCCATCCTCTTAGGACCCCTTAAGCCACATCCTCTTAGGTCCACTTAATTCATCCTAGATTGTATACCCTTAAATCCATCCTCTTGCATCCCCTTAAGCAATTTACTAATTATATTTAATCATTTTTGTTTCAAGTCTTGCATGACTTGGAGTTATGACTCATAAAATGTATAGTTAATTTGGAATTACATTTATTATTTTTGTAGGTCCACCATGATTGTCACTACAAATTTTTATCATAAATGAATTACAAAAAATAGAGGATGCAGATGTTACAATGGAATTTGAATAAATGTAGGTAACTATATAGTTCTATATATTTAATTTATAATCAAAGTGTAAATTTGATTAATTCATTATCATTTTATAAATAGTTTATAGATGATTTTATGTACTTTTAAATCATATACTCTTAGGCCCCCTTAAGCCATCCTAGATTACTTACCCTTTTAAGTCATTTCATAATTATAAAATTAATACATGACATATAATTTGAGTCAAGGCTCTTGTATCTCACCTTAAGCCATATGAGTCTTAGGACCCTTTAATTTTTCCCCCTCTTAATTCATCTTTTGATTATAGCTAAATTTCTCACATGAATTCGATTCAAGGCTCATGTATATCTCCTCTCAATCCATCCTCTTATGCCACCTTAAGTCATTTCATAATTTTCTCACATGACACATAGTTTGAGTCAAGGTTCTTGTATATCCCCTTAATCTACCCTAATTTCATCATCTTACGTTCCCTTAAGTCATCCACTTAACTCCCCTTAAGGAATTTCTAAGATATATATTTCTAACTTTATTTAAATTCTACAATTTTCTTGCATGACTTGGAGTTAAATGACTCATAAAATATATAGTTAATTTACTTACATTCATTATTTTTGTAAGTTCCCATCAAGTCAATCCACCATGATTGTCACTAAAAAAATTTATCATATAAATTTGTGGTCTTGAACTAAAAGTGGACAAGATAATTGTGTCTATATACACATGTATTTCATCATGTTATAGTTGTATTAAACATCAATTTTTTATATGCATCTTCCATAAATGAACTTCAATTCTTATAAATCATATTTTATATTGTTCCAATTTTATCTTATACAAATTGTGTCTTTAATATATATAATGACCTCACACATAGATGATCAAATAAGAATTTAAAACTATGTGTGACCTTGGTGTGAGTTCAACAAATTTCTAAGTTGTTAATTGCATTAGAGTTAGATTAAACTAAGTGCACGCCCAAAAGGATTATATAGATTTTAGGGATCTTAATAAGTCATCATTTAAGGATGACTTTCATTTATCCAATATTGATATATTGTTGATTTTTCTATAGGTCATGAGATTCTCTCATTTATGGAAGGTTGTTACTCACATAATCAAATATTCATTAATCCCTAATATCACCATAAGACTACTTTGATAAGTTTGCATTAAGTGGCATATGTGTTGTATATATTTTGTTTAGTGATGAATATTTGCTAATTGGAAAATAGTTAAAACTAGGCCCTTAGTTTATTATGAATATGATAAATTATAAGGGATGTATTAAATTTTCAAATTTAACCAATATTTAGTTTATCATTGGTTAAATCACCTAACCATGTGATTTTTTTAACTTTGAAAGTTAATCATTTTAAGGCATCTAAACTTCATTCAATAATGGCATATAAATATTGTAATTTGATTAGACAAGAATTTATAGTGCATACTTGAAAATATCTAAAATATATATGTGAGTATATTTAATGAACATAATGTACATGAGTGTATTTAATAAACTGTATTAAAATCCTCATGAAATGCTAGATATATCTAGAGCTAGTCTAGAATAAAACATGTATGAAAATGTATCTACAAAAATATTAAAGATAGCATATAAATAAATACAAATGATCATATAGAACTCATGAAATATACTAAAATATGTCTAGAAGTGAACATGAAATAACATGTGAAATGTATGTCAAGTGGCACATATATAAATAAAATATACATATACACATCTGTATACATATACATATAGTCCATAAAATAAAACTAGCCTAGTTGTCATGACGATCAGTAAAATCAAGACTCCTCTTCTTCCACGTGAACTAGATGGACCTATATCATGCTATAGAAGAGTTCAAGAAATTAGAAATTAGATAAATTTAAAGTGATTACATGATTTAATTTAACTTACTGATAAAATCATGAAATTAAATTTTTAAGTCTAAACTAGAAAGTATGCATAAATTACCATCTGATCATGTGAATCTACTGGCACATTTTGTTCAACAGGTGGTATAATTATCAGTTGAGGACCAAATGAATGGGCTGCAAATTCCTGGATATTCTTGAATAAAGAAAATAACAGGTTAGAAAATATTAGTGATAAAAATGATTTTAATCATATACATTTAAAAGATTTATAAATTGTATAGGAAATTAGTAAAGTTTAGGACCTCAAACAACATGGATGACTCATGAAAATAACCCTAATCAGGAGCTTGGCTAGCACCTATCAAGATACTACTATCATCATGCATATACATATATATGAAATGTGTATATTTAAATTTAAATATAAATTCAATTTAATTTGAATTTTAAATTTTAAAATAATAGTACATATAGTGAATTTTTTAAGTACATGTAAATTTCAAACTTAAATAACTTTTGAAAACACACACCAGAGATGGCCCATGCATAATAGTAGACGATGACTCAGGAGTGCTTGCCACATCTTGTGGTTGATCGTTCATGGATATCACATGACCTCCATACATAAATACAATATTGTTTCACACGTGTGTACAATTGAATTAAATTATATGGACATAAATTAAAATATACAAATAAGAAATTAAATGATGCAACTTTAAATTAAAACTAGATCTATACATACGCAATTTTTTGGGGTCAATATATATTGGTTTACTTGAGTGTAAGGTGTGCCCACTTGTACAGTTATCAATGTAAAACAAATTCCATCATATCAAGATGATGTCCTAAAGTCACACATCTACACCAAACACTTAAAATTAATATTATATATAATTTAATGTTATTAAACATAAATTTTGATACATGTAAATATTACACATTTCAAACAAATTAAAATTTAACTTGATGTACACAGCTATGTAGGATGATCATCAAAACATAGAAAATATAAAAATGATTCCACCTTTGATGTAGGTGCATCTGAAGTGGATGCCTGGGTAGGCCCATAGCATGGATAATTGTAACTCTGACAAAAATATGGTTGTGGCACATATGAGCTTCTAGGACCATCTCCTTCATGCTCTGTAACACTGACTTTAGCTTCCATGTGGGTAGCCTGATTAGTGAGATCTCTTGAGAGTGAACTCAATGCTCCTAATGTAGACATCACTACTTACTGTTGAAATGGTGCTAGAATACCAGGAGATGAAGGAGAAAAAATGGGTGGAACCAAAGCACATCAATGAGGATCGATAGGTTCTCCTACTCTATGTTGGGGAATGCCACACCCAACTCCTTGAAATGACCTCATATCAAAGTAATTGGGTTTCAAACCCATCTCAAACTCAACTTATAATTTTCTCAAAAAATAAAGGGGAACCTCACAATTAGTGTGTGGTGGATGATCAAAAGTTATCCACCATTGGTCCCAAAAATGTGTGGCTATCTACAGGTGCCTACACCATCTAATTGAAATTCATTTTTTATTTGGAGGAATTGGTAGGTTAGCATGAGGTTCAATGAAATATGTGGAAATGGTTTGTTTGGTAATGTGGAGATCTAGGATCTCTCTATATGATATTCCATCTGAATAAAATTTTCTCCTCTCCTCTCTCCATTGGTGAAAACTATTTAAATCTGCATCAATAGATCGAATAGATTTGACAACAATTTTCATCGAAGATGCAAAACGTGTTAGGTGGGGGGCATATTAGGCTCATTTTTTATCAAAATAATCTTTTCTTGAATAATTTTTATGTTTGCATTGATTTTTTCTTATAATAGAGCCTCATCAAATGCAAGGGGGGGTTTAGGAAGTGGGGGGTTTTGAGGTGGGGAGTTAGGAAGTGGGGGATTTTGACGTGGGGGGCTATAATGTGGAGAGGGTGGAGGTGAGGGGTTTTAGGGTTGCTTGTTATGCAAAAGATCATCTATAGAAAAATTATCAACTAATGGTAATTTCTCCATCAAGGGACACTACATGTTAAACAATTAGAAAAAAACATATATCAACAAACTAATTACATAACATGAAGCATTGAATGTATTGATTTTTTAAATAAAAATTTTAAGATAAATTTTAATACTTTTTCAAAGAGATCACTAAATAATTTACAATTTGAACTAAAATTCACATCGAACACACATTCAAAATACATCATTTAAACACATTCAAATTTAACATAAATGTACAACATGAATTTGGACTAATTTATTAAAAAAATATACATTGAAATTAAATAAATAAAATTAGACCACATGTGACATCAAGTGAACATGACTATAATTACTTTATGGTTTTGATAAATTGGCATCTCTTATATTAAAGAAAAATAAAACAATGTTCCTAATGAGTTAAGAAAATTATTATAGCATATGCCTAAAATAACTTGTCTACAATTTAAATTGACAAATAAGATTGTTTCAAATAGTAGAAGGTTGATTTATTTTATTAGGAAATTAGTACTTTATAGATAAATTTTAAATAGAAAAATGAGGATATTATTTTTATGTAAATAGATTATCAAGATATTATGGATGCATTTATGTCATAGAAAATAAAAATTTAAGGCATATAATCATGTATGAGGCACATAAAACACCATCTCATACTCATCTTGGAGTAGAAAAAATATTGCACAATTTGTTCAAGTGCTTTTTTGGCCCAAAAATAAGGCAAATGTTTAACTTACTTCATGGTTAGATATTTAGAGTTTCAAAAGGTGCTTAGTGGTATATCAAGCAATCACATGAAATTTTAGGCCATTAGTGGTTGATAATTAAATTAGTATGAATTTCATTTTAAGTTTTCCCAAAATTTGATATTAATTTATCCTATCATATATTCATCATGAATTTTATCCTAATAAATAGTTGCTTTGGGAGGGATATATACATGATCATCATCATTAAGTATGTATACTTATTATCCTTGTTTCCTAAATGTGATGATGATGTTGAATTTAATGGAAAAAGGGAAAGTTTTACATATATGATGATGTCTAGAGATAAGGTGGATGTTCCTCAAAATAGTAGGTTGAAAAAGTACTCAATTAACATATTTTCTTGATATTTTAAAGATACCTTGGAGTTAATGTGTATATTGTTTGGTCACAATTATTACAACCATTTTATTGGAGATAGAGTCCTATAACTTTAGACATTAATTTAGAGAAATAAGTTCTTCCAAACTATATTGGAATCTTATTTTTGTAACTCTTAATAAATAATTTGTAAAGGATAAAAATGTAGAATAATTTATAGCATATCGATGATGATGAGATAAAAAAATGTTTCATCTATTAACCAAATAAAAGCATTTTTTTTGCTTAATTATGGAGTTTATCAAGACTGGGCATGATGAGGAAAGTAAGAGATTTTCAATTGTAGTAGTCAAAGATTTTATCATATCTTGAAAATTACGATCTGGGTTCTTGAAATTTATGGATAAACAATTGAAGACAAAATGAAAAAAAAACCCATTAAATTTTACAAAAACCCAATACTTGGTTTGAGAGAAAACTCCACCAATTCAATGCTCCAGAACTTTGCTTCCATGCTCCAAAATTTGTTCATTCGTTTGCTTCTATGCTTCAATTTTTTTGAAACTAAGTATGATATCATTTATGAAGAGGTTGAGCAATTAAGGGATAAAAGTTGCAAGCATTAAAGGAAATTTGAGTGACTTGGATAGAAGTTGAGAGAATATAGGGGCAGTTGCAAATATCTAGGGAGTCGTTCAATCCAATTTATGAGCAATTGAGAGCATATATGAGTATATTTAATAATTTTTATGATAGAAGAGGTCAAAGGAAGGCTTCTTCAACAATCTAACACCTTTTTGGAGCAGTTTAAAGGGTTGAAAAGTAGGGATTATTTTTTTGGACGACCAAAAGAGATTGACTCAGCAAAATGGAGTGAAGACTTATCCTTTCTTTCTCCACACATGTTCCTATTTTCTAGAAAGTTTTTGCATAGCTATGAGGCTCATCTTTTAATTCTATAAATGCATTGTAATCAAAGAATCAAGGAGGAGATTAGAAAGGCTTGTTTTGGCCTGAAGAAATAGGATAGTTTCTAGTTTCATTTCAAGCAATGTATTTTTAGAGTAAATTTGAATTCAAGAAAAAAATTCATTTCCAAAAACGTGTGAAGTATTTTAGCATTTTCAATTCATGCAAGTGTGCCTTATATTAGTTTCCTTTCATGCAAGTGTGCCTTATATTAGTTTCCTTTCATGCAACTTCCCTTTTATGCAAGTGTGCTCCAAAATAGGTTTGATTTCTGCAAGTTTGATTATAGAATAGACTGTCAAGCAAGTGTTCTCCATTATCTTTTGCATACAACCATGGACATCACCTTGGATTGATAAGTTAAATGATGAGGATTGAAACAAACCCATCAGATGAGATGTGAGTAGCACACTCTTCTTGGACTTTTCACTCATTTCAAGGGTTTTCAATAGTAATGTTTTTTTAAGTAGAATGTGTCTTCTTCATTTTTCAATTCTATGATATTCTCTATATTTTCTAAAAAAATGAGATTATAAAGTACATATGGCTTCCATGAATGAATTTTATGATTACCATATTATGATGTATTCTATTCATCATCCTTTACATGGTAGCATAATTAGTTTCATTCATATGCAAGTTGTTTACTTCCTTTTATGAGATACTAAGTACATTTATCAATAAACCTACACATATATCCAAAACATGAACCTCAATTCATAATGTAATTCCCATTAGTTACTCTCCCCTTCTCTAGATTCTTGTAACCAAACACATGCCAATACGTGTGTGTGCTTAAAGGACCCAATGGAAAATTTAGAGACCCCTCTAATCCAATATACTTAATCTTTATGTCTCTCCCATACAACCCATAATTATACCATATTATCCTCCTAATATTATTGTCCAAACCACTCCCATGCCAAAACTTATAGTATAATTTTTTCCTCCATCTTCTCCCACTTTGAATAAAAAATTATCCTCCCCTAACATACATTAAATTATATATTTTTTCATACCCATGACACTCAATGAAATAATAAAAAATATCAATCCCAACTTCCCTTCCCACTAATATTATTAATCTTCCCCCTTCATCCCACATTTTCACTAATAACCCTAAAGAATACGATCTCATGGAGAAACTGCAATCCACACAAGCTAAAATATCTAATTTGGAACTATTTTTATAGTTTTCCTTCTCTTAAAGACATCATCCAACAAGCCTTACAAAATATTATATTATCTATCACAATAGGTCATGTCACTCTCAAAACACTTTTTTCTATCACACCTATTAAACTCACTTATGATATTCTCCTTGGATGACTATGGCTCCATGAATGTGTGTCGATCCCTCCACCCTTCACATATGTTTATAATTTATGAATTTTAATAACATTTATATTGTATATGTTAATGAATCCCTTTTTCAATTGTGTCAAGTTGTTGAATATAAAATTATATTTTGCCTAGTCATGTGTATTTCACCTCTTTACTAAAATTTCATCAATAAAGGCTCACCCAAATCACCTTCTAATACTTCTTCAAAACTTATATTGTTAAAAACTTAGAGGATAAATACGTTTCACACATTACTCCTGAGGTTTCTTATGTTACACTAATCTCATGTGTATATGGGAAGAAAGAGAATGATATGGAAACTTTTGCACATAGTTATATAGTAGTATATCTAAACTAAAATTTCATCAATAAGTCATTACCTCCTCGTAGTCATACCCCTTCATGTCCCCTCTTATAATCTAACTACCCTTTCTTCAACAATTGATCTTCCCTCTTCGACACCCACTAATTGCTCAGACGTCAAGTGATCTTCTTTCAAGTTTACGCCCTCCTATATATCAATTAATATAAGGTGGATCTGGTATATTTCCACATCCATGTATTGTATCTTTCTCAAAATAATTTAAAAATCACTCATCTAAAGGCCCCCCTTCATCTTCTCCCTCCTCTTCACATAAATATGTTCATTCATTTAATAATCATATTTTCCCAAATCCCCTATCATCTTCTTCACATAAAAAAGCATCATTGATCATGACATTAGTTTAGTTTCTCCTAGTACTATAGATCCCCCTTTCTCTTCTTATAAACTTGAAATATTATATGGAAAATGGTTCAAGATATTAGAACACTCTAGATATAAAGGAAAATGCATTGGCCTAATGAAGATAGTATTAGTTGAAACCTATTCCCTTAAAACCATATTTTTGTATATTCTATCATGGATATTGTAATGCCCCGCCAAGTAACCCTAAAGGAAGTTGTAATTAACAACTTAAGTGAACCAATTTTTTTTTTATAAAGTGCAATAACATACACATTCACTTACTAATTAACAACAACCTCTAAGGCTACAAGGTTAGGATTACTTAAACCCACACATACACATTACATATAACCATAGCATTATAAACTTTATGAAATAAACATCATACATCATAAAAATACACATAACATAATAAGATGAACATCCAAGATACAATCTCATAATCATTACCTTAATCCAATAGTTACAACACTCATTCCCAGAATGAGACAATAGTACATAATATTACAATTACAGAATTCCACCTCATAAACATAAGAGGGGTAAAATAACTTATACAAATTGGAATATTACAAAGCAAGAATAACACAAGAACTCGATCCGTCCATCTGGATGTCTCGCCACCAAGTACTGAAGATCAATGGGGACCCAACGGTTTTGGTGCATGTTCCACCCAACCAATGTGCTACCCAAAGGCCCACCCCCCATGCTAGGAGATAGTAACCACATAACATGGACAAAGATCTACAACCACTAACCAAAGGTAGACTCATACCGACATAACCAAACAAATGAACTAAACAAGTACAATTCAGGTACAACACTAATATCACTGACATAGGTCACTTTGCTTCCAGACATAAAATCGACCAAGTATGTTTAAAGAACAATACACGTATACAAATACCAATCACCAAGGGAATCTCAAGAGCATATAACCTAAGAATCATAACCACTCCATACCTCAAGGAGGAAACAAATATAAGAACTCACTCCAAACATTTTGGAAGCAACAAAACACAAAGCCCACTCCTTTTCAGGAGGTACAAAACATCCCCGTTCATGAAAACCAGGTAATAATTGAAAGACACCATGTACTACACAAGGGAAAACAACTGGATGGCATAAAGATTCAACAACCCTTATCTTCTAAGTTCTTCTGGAGGACTTATAATTTAGGACTAACACTAAATCCCAAAAACCCGCAATGCAACTTGACGACATAGCAACAAAAGCATTCAAGTCATCAATCAAATCTAATATTTGGATTTCCTAAATCCATATTCATTCAATAGGTAACATTAACAAGGTCAATGACACACTTACAGGATTAACTCAAATAATCATATACCCATATTTCTATTTCCATTACCGGAATTCTTAAACAATTTAAACTTACATCCCTTTATGAAATACAGAGAAACTAGAACATTTAAGGCAATCACGAGAAAATTACTATTTTTGGATATACTAAATCCATATCTCTTTCATATTCCATTCACAATAAATTAATTGCTCTAATTGAAATATAATAAACTAAAATAACTATTTGCCTCATCAATATAATCAACTTCTTAATTTACTTTTAAATCGACACGAATCCATGCCAGTAACCTCTTTCCATTTCCTAACCAAATCTTACATCTTATTCAATTTTCTATTTAAAACATTCAATCCTTTTAATATCATAAAATATTGTTTCTCTATCCATTTTCCCATATACACTAATCAAACCATTTTTAAATCTCTATTCAATAATATATTACATGCATCTTATTAAAATAAAATACGATAATAAATTTACCCTTAATATATATATATATGCTCCATATTATATAGACACCAAATATATATATTAATAAATTTAATTATATATATTCTTTAATATTTCAATCACAACGATTAAAATTGCTCTATAGAAATAAATGAAACAAAATAAATATTTGTCTTTTCCAATATAATTAGTTCCTAAATTTACGTCTAATACAACATAAACTATTGCAAATACTATATTCAAATTTTCTATCCAAAATCTATACCACGCATTCTAATTTTATCTTTTAAAATCCCTATTCCCAATAATATAAAACTTTTACTCTTTCAACTTAATCAAAATAATTAAACAAGTATCTTCAATCTACAAATACAAGAAATACTAATTTAAACAATTTCAATCAATTTCAATGTTTACTTCTAAAACTAACATCAGTTCTTTATTAAGTGGATTCCTTTCATTTTCCAACTAACTCAAATGATTTAATTATTTAATATAAAATACTTTTTTCCTATTAAACTGAATTATACATACTAATCAGTTCCAATAAAATTTTATCTTTCAGATACACAACTAACTCTTCTAATTTCTACAATTCATTACGTAATTCATTATATCGATAAAACTGAATTAAGAATTCATCTTTTCAGATAGGGGAGAAATTACACTAATATTTAATTCTCTAATTGCTCTTAACAAAATAAGTATTTTCAACTATAACTCAAAACATTTCTCTTTAAATTAAATAACCAATTGCCCTTGCAAATTAAATCATTATAAAATTAATCAAATTAACATTTCGTCTCTTCCATAACTTATTGTGTTAAAATAAGATCAATATTTGGACTATAACCCAATATCATATATATATTTTTTCCAATTAAATCAAATTAATAATTGGACCTTTTACACATGAATTTAAATTTCACAATTAAATCTTAAATTATGCATTCTTTAAATCAAATATTTAACTCCTTCAATTAAACTTTCACATGTCATTTTAGAATAAACAATAATTTTCCTATACGTTTATAATTTTATTTCCACTAATCTAATATACCAATTTTATTTAAAATAATATAAATAAATATAATACTTTAATATTATAATAACAATACATAAAATATTAATATTTATAAATATCAATTTATTATTATTTTATTATCAGAGCAGTCATAGGAAAATAACTTAACAGCAGTCTCGTGTTTCAAGCATAACTCAAAAACTACGATATGAGTATTTGTGATTTTTTTACAGAGGTAAGAAAATTTCAAGTTGCAGAAACCCTTTAAATTTCCTGACAACCCAGTTTGTGTAAGTGGAGTTATATGCGACGCAACAGACCATTCTACCATGAAAAATATAACTACCCTGCGGATTTTAAAATCTGATTTTTAATAATAAACAAAGGGTTTTATTTTGTAAAAACATTGCTCAATCTCTATGTTTGAATCCAAAACAAAATAATTGATTTCCTCAAATAAATTAAATTCAACTAAGGTTTTCACAATTTTCACTCAAGAATTTTCACAAAACAAAAGTTGCAAATTTATTTGATTCTTTTCTTCTAACAACAAATTTATTTTCTAAAACATATTTAACAAACAAATCTTTAATCACTACTATTTTAAAAACAATCAAGAACAATAAGAACACAGAAGAAAACCTAGCTCAAGAAGCTATAAGAAAGATGAATTTCTGATGCAAGCCTCCTCCAAAGATTTTCTGTATTTACTTCAATCCTTCAACGAATCCAATCCAAAATCCAACCAATGCAAACAATCTTTCCTCCAATCAATTCTACAATCAAAACTCTCTTCCAACCCTTCTTGGTGCAAACCTTCCAAAATTTCTTCTTTGCTGTAAAAATGCATTTTTTTCTAAAAACTTTTCTACCCTAAAATTAAAACATTTATTCTTTATAAATCAAAAATACCTAATACAACCCTAATTCACATTACATGCAAATTAGATATTAATTTCAATTTCAATTCCAATTTCAATTTTTACAACCCTAATTCATATTGCATGCAAATTAGATATTAATTTCAATTTCAATTTTTGAAAACCCACTTTCAATTTAAAATGCAATTTCAAATAATAAATTAATTTCCAAAGTTGAAACTACAATTTCTAATTTAATTCCCACACATTGAAATTAAATTCCAAAATTAATTTTAATTTTTTTATTTCCTTTCATTTTCTTGCATCACGTTTAATTAATTAATTTAATTATTTAATCACTAAATTCAACCCCCTTGGATTAAATTTAATTGATTAAATAAATTAAATATAATTAATTAATTTTAAATATAAACTTTTATTCACATTGCATTATTTAAATTAAACAATCATCAACATGATTTAAATGCAATTATTCTAAATATCTATTTCCAAATCAAGAATCTTTCAGAATTAAATAACATTAAAGCAAGACCAACAATGACTTGACACACACGACTGACGACACACTAAGGCTAGGGTGTAAACTTAACACATGTTACCTAGTTACTATCTCCCATTCAACTTAACCGTTGGATCGACACGCTCAAACCTGTGAACCCAGGTGGAGTCGATGTCATGTACCTGCAATCCTACAACCAAGTAAACAACATCATACAATATATCCAGCATATAATACACACCGTGAAAAAGGAATTACGGATTCGTAGAGTGCTCGCAAGCGAGTGATACGAACCTGTCTTCTTCACCAATACACTCATCAAAACTGACACTTCCATCATAATTCCAATAATCTCATAATAACATCTCATGCTAACTCTACAACATCATTAATCCACAATGCATGTGAAACAATAATTAGATCAACACATCACACAATAATAGTTGTCGCTCAATAGTAGCGAACAAAATATCATAACAAAATGTATCCAGTATCAAAGTAACTGCAACCAAACATAACATAAAGCAAACCGAATAAGGAGCAAAATGGAGGGGTATTACAGATATTCTCCTAATACCTACTCTTACACTTCTTCTTATTCTCATAATATCTATTGTATTTTCCACTCCTCAATCCTTTAGATTTGCATACTATTATCATTTTCTTCTACACTAAGAAAGGTAAAACACTTTCTTAAAAATACTAACTTCATATTTATGCATAATCAATTAAATTACACATACTTCTCTAGCATATCAAACTTGGTAAATGGTATTCTTGTAATGATGTATACCTTATATTTCTTCTCATTCTTTTATCATTCTTAACGTGTATATATACTAGAACTTTCTAAACATTTAAAAGTAGAGGAAAAAATTTAGGAGAAAGTTACCAAGAGCTAGCATAGACAATCCATGTTTAATGTACACTATGGTTATACAATCAATGATTAAATGAATTGTGATATCATAGCTACTTATTTTTAGAATCTATGCAAGGTTTTGGGATTATTATACCAACCAACATGTTGAAAGTGGTAGTGGTGATTTAATTCCATAGTTCTGGGATTATTGTTTCCAATACTAGTGACCATTCATATTCTTAGTGATCATTCATTTATAATGGCAAGCATGAATCCATTAGGAATTAGGGTTGAGGGTTTAGGGTTTTAGGGTTTAGGTTCTAGGGTTTAGGTCTAGGTTCTAGGTTTTATTTTATTGTACATATATAAACAAATTATTTTGATGAATATATTTATAAATGGAATTTACAAACTATAGAATTCATCCTAATTACAAAAAAGTAAAATAAACAAAAATATAAACCATGAAATTACAAACCCTAAATGTTACATTATATAATTAAATTTTAAACCATAATTACAAACAAAAAATATTAAATATAAATCAGAAAAAGCACAAATACTAACCTGGAGGTCACTATGATCGAGTACATCAAAGGGAGGAGGTGGTAGGTGCAATTTGGTGGTGTAAATGGCTTCCAAAATTGGTACCCATTTTCCTCTGATTACTCACTCTAGCCATGGAAGTTGCAAGTGAAAATGAATTGACAGCTAGTTTTTTTTATAAAACAAAAATTGAAACGAGCACAAGTTTTAAAATGGATACTTGTTTTAAAACAGGTACCCATTTTATAACAAGTAATCATTTCTAAATGGGTACCCATTAAGTGGAATGGGTGCTCATTCGAATTTAGGCTCAGGATCTCATTCCTAAATGGGTACCCATTTTTTTCAAAATAGGTACCCGCTCCTTTCAACATTTTTTTTGGCCAAAACTTCCCCCCTTTGTGGACCCAACTTCTTGATTTTACCGAAGTAGTAAATACATCCTTCATGTTTATCCTTGCAACAATAATGGTCTTCCCTATTCAATCTCTAATGAAAACAAGATCCATATTGTTCATATAAATTATCACATTTTTGTTGTAGGTCTCAAATTTAAAATAGATAATGTATTGTTGGTTGCTCTTTGTTGACACATCATTCATAGTGTCATCAATTTTCATATACCACTTGCTTCCATCCTTTCTAAAAATGGCATTCACAAATACAAATACAACATCATGTACCTACAAACTCCTTCCATACAATAATCACATGTACATGATTATAGTGTTATGATAGTCATAGACAATACTCACATGTAAGTTAACTACTATATTTACAATACCTTGTACTCTAGTATTTTAAAATATATATTAATAGGTTAAAATAAAACATAATTAATTATTGTGTTTTGAACAATGCGAAGGCTACAATAAGAGGTGAAAATGTATAGGCAATTAGATTATCAATAATTCATTTTTTTATTTTTTTTAGTTAAAAATTTATTGCACATCTTAACTTTGAAAAAGATAAATATTTAATTCAATTAAAAAAATTCTAATATATGATTTGTTTACAAGTACAAATAGTAATAACTAGTTAAGAAATATTTATTATAATAATATTTTCCAAATACAAGTACTAATAAGATACACACACATATATATACATAGATATATATGTGTATGTGTATGTATATATATATGTATGTATACATGAATTTATGTATATATATGTATGTATGCATGCATGCATGTATGTATGCATGCATGCATGTATGTATGCAATTGTAACACCTCTCCAACCTTAGCATGGGTAAAATAGTATTTTGATTTTGATTTGATATTCTAAATGTTAAATGTTATCATGATAAGATTAGACATTGATGATTATCATGATTAGTTATTATGTTGGATTACATGCTCATATGTTTATATAATGATATCATTGCTTTTGTATGATTAGGGATAGGAAATGGATTATGTCGTAACACTCGTATTCGAGAGGCTTACGATATCATGACCCTCTTCTTGATGATTGATGTTGCTTTAACTATATGATATATGTTATATGCACATGTACTTTGACGTGTAATTGGAGTGATGCAGGTACTGAGTATCGACTCCGCCTGGATTCATAGGCTCGAGCATACTCTTATTCCCCGATGGTGGTAACTGGAGGTAGTCATACAAGCCAAAATTCCGCTACCCTAGCCTTTGTACCTCTTTAGTGCAGTGCTCCCGTGTTGTCTTACCATTGGGTTACCTAACGGTAACGTCTAGAGCACCTTTCAGTTGTATGTGGTTTACTTGTATGCCTTGTTGAGGTATTTTTGTCTTGGTTTCTGTTAATCTTTTATTTTGGCTTTATATTTTGGTTGTCGGGGTTATGATGTGGTTTCAAGGCATCTTTCCATAGTTTTAAATATGGTGTTTTATTGATTTGGAGTGTTATATCCTTGAGATTTTAAATATGTTATTTTAAGTGATTTTATTGATCATTTGAGAGAATGATATATTTCATTTGGTAATTTAAAGGATTTTATTAATCCTTTATGTGAGCTCTTATAGTCTTATTTAAATCTTATTGGAGAGCTTGTATGTATTTTAATTTCAATTTTTTATTTTTTTTAAAGATATGAAATAAAGGTTATTGCATATTTAGTTATGGTAATTAATTGAACTAGGGAGCTTTAATAGCTTATTTATTAAAATGCCTATTTCATTTTATTGTTTTGGGGAGAAAATATAAAAGGGAAGGAAGTTTTATTTTGTGGGAATTATTATTTTGGGAAGAAGAAGAAATTTGTTGCTTTGGAGAAAAAGGATAAAACCCCACAATTTGGACAATAGAGTTGGGGAGAATCTTTGAGGAGAAATTTGTGGGCAATGGCCCCAGAGGTTCGGCATAATGTCATTGCCATGTTGTTCGAATTTGGGATCTTGTCATGCTTTATACACATAACTATCTTTCATTTTCATTTGGGGCAGAAATGAGGTATTCTTTTGTGTTTTCCTTGAATTCTTGTTTTAGAAATGTATGTAAGAGTTTGTTTAAATGATTTGGGAGTTTTGGTTGTTGGGGTTGGATTCAACTTGTTGCTTTGTAGTTTTTCTATATGGCTAAATTTTGTGCATTTCCATCTCTATTCATTGCCAATGATTATCTTTCTTTTTTTAAATAGATCCATTCTATTGCCTTGAATTTTGAAAACAAAGATGGAATTCATCTTGAATCTACCAAATCTAAATTGGGTCGAAGGAAAAATCAGACTTCTAGGATTATTTATTTTCTTTTTGTTTTGTCCAATTTGTTGAAAAATATTTTTTTTTTTTGCTCATAATCTACCTACTTAAAATTCAAAATAAAGATGGATTTCATCTAAAATTGCCCATATCTTAAATGGGTTGTTGTCCGATTTTTAATTCGGACACTTTTTGTTTCATGTTTTTTTGTCCAGCTTGGCAAAATGACTTTTTTAACAACACCTTGTTTTTTATCATAAATGTATAAAATAATGGTTTATCCCATGTAGAAATGTCCATATCACAATTGGGTTGTCCAATTTTCAATCCGGACACTTTCACTTTTCATATTTTTTCTTGCCCAACTTAGCAAAATGACATTTTTCATAACATCTTGTTTTCGGTTCTAAACTCAAAAATTGAAGGTGTATTCTAGCTTGAAACAACAAGATCTGAACTGGATCAAGCTTATAATTTTAATTCGGACACTTTGTATTTTTATAAAAATTTATGCCTCTCATTCATTATATGGACTTCAGTTGTTTTAAATGATTTAGCAGCAATATTTGTTTGGTTGTTTTAAATGGTTTAAATGATGAATTTTAGTGACTTTTCATTGTTTCATGTTTATTATGGTTTCCTCATTTGGTTAAGCAAGATGGGCTTAAGTCAAGGTCATTAGAGTGGCCTAATGGAATGGCCCGCAAGTGGTTGTCAAGGAAAACTAGTATTTGAGTTATAGCAAGCATGTGATGACTAAATTAAACAATGGTGTAAAATGCTTATAATTTTATGAGTCCTCGTGCATAGCCTTGAGTGCTTGAAAAGGGCTAAGGATGCACTCGATAAGGCTTATCTGTTTGTGAAGCGTTGACATTGATTTGGGCATGGTTTAATCCCCTCATCTGTATGAGAGGTGTACTTGTTTCCATGTGGTGTCATCCCTTCGAGCACACATGATGACCCTCCATCCATTCTGCACTCTTGTACCTAGCACCTTAGTAGTCATGAGTAGTACCTGACACATTATTGGATGAGCATCTCTATGTTGTGATGATCGCCTATATGCATTGTGCTTTGTGTTTGTTCTGTGTTTAATGCGAGTGTTGGCCATATGTTACCCTTGCCTTGTTGTTTTTGTTTGGGCCTTGTGACTACCTCTGAGCATGGTGGGGTGGTCTCTCTAGAGTCTGCATGGTAGGGAGGTATTGCCACCGCCATTTGGGACCGATGTACAGGTTATTGGAGCACCAGTTGGAGTTGATCACTCTTGCATTTTCCTTTTTCTGATGATGTATCTTATTCATGGTGATGCCATTGTACGCATGTATGTTATTTTATGTATATTATACTCTCTTGAGGGAGATGATGTAATCATATAGATTAATGAGAAGAAATGTGATGTTTTATATTTGTCTTACGGGTTTCGGTGTTGGTATTGGACTCGCTTGTATTTTGATGATCATTATGACTTACTTTCCAAAAGATTTCATGCAAAAATCAGTGCTTTGGTGGTGTTTTTCGCTTCACTCTTTGGTCTGCAAAGGTTTCGGAGCATCAACACCATTTTTTTTCTATTTGGTGTGTTGCAAGAAAGGTTCTGGAGCATCGGTGCCTTTTGTTCATTGTTCTATGTTGTTGTTGCCAGGTTCTGGAGCAACAGGTTCCGGAGCAGAGCAGCAATTTTTGGAGCAACAGGTTCCGGAGTAGAGTAGCAAGTTTTGGAGAAAATTTTTGGAGCTATTCAATTTGCCCCTGTTCAGATTTTCTCTGAAGGGTGGATTAGTCATTTCCTTTGGGATGCCCTTTAGGTCATATTTGGCCATATTTTTTGTAGTTTTATCGAATCGGTAATTACTTTATGTGTATGTTATTCTTCCTATTAAAAAAAAATTATCTTGTCCTCTTTTGGCTCTCACCCTTCAGGGTTGCGTAGCGGGATGTTACAGCAATACCTTTTCATCATCTTATTATATTTGCAATAGTATGATGTGGGTACCCATTGGTCTCATTTGGTTTACATCATCCTTTAGTAGGATCTCTTTCTCATTTCATGATCATGCTTCTTGTCCTTTGAGACCCACTTCTCTAATCTTCACATAGGATCTTATTTAGATTTGGAATTATTGTAAGAATGTAGGTTATTTAATTGTAGCTCAACTTCCAAGGCTTTGGCATTTCTCAAGATGTTACAAACATACTATCTAATATGGATTGGAAACCTCACTCCAACTTTGTGCTTTGCCACCATGAGCTCATGGGACTCAATCAATTGCCTAGATGTTTCTAATAGTACAACTTTGTTTGTTCGATATCTTGGTAATTTGAAGGTATTTCCAATAAATCCCTCCATCCTAATGTAAGTGAACTTTGGGAATTTCACATACCAACTTCCCCTATCTATTACACTTTAGGAATCAACAAATATCCTTTTGGCCTTATCACCCTCTATGATATGCACTATCCACATGGAGAAGGTATCATTCACCCTCTTGTAATGTTTGATGAACTCCTACTCCAATTGACGATAGTACTTATAAATGAAGTTCTATCTAGGCCTATTTCCCAATGTGTCAACTCTGTAACTTGGAAAAAGTAGACCTTACTTCATGAAACATAAAAATGTGATGACCCTAAACTTAATGTCTAAATCTTAAGGTCAATGGGGCCATCATTTTTTATAATTTCATTAGGATGCACATCAACAAGGTGTATAGATTCATTTACAACCTCCTAGGTGAGTCAATCAGACCTAGATCTATATCTTTTTAAGGATGGGAATGATTTGGGAATGATTTAAAATGATTTAACTAATTAGACTAAATGACCTAGTATGATAAATGCAATTTACCAAAGATAAACAAGAAGAAACAGAACTCTGCAAGTGGATTTGGAAAGTGCAGACTGATGTATACCTATCACCAAAAGTTGGATTTGAGTGTTGTAGTAGGACTGGGTCACCCCTAGGTGACTAGGTATTTGTTAGGGTGTCTTTCTCAATTTTTGGGGTCCTCAAGTGCTAGATTTGAACTTTTATTTTCCACTTGTCCCACTATCAAAATTTCGTCAATAAATTCTATAATTGAGTTTATTTTTCTTGACAAGGTTGATGATAATAAATGCAATAATAAAAAATAGATCTTCAAAATCTCTTCAATCTTCTTTAAACCTGTAACCTATACATTCACAAAGAGAGAAGATATTGTGCCATGTAGGGGTTTGCCTCAATCAAAGCCCATGTAAGTGTTTCCACTTCCACAATGGCAATATCAATGATAAGTTGATAATGGAAAGGAAGGAAATGATGAATGAACAAATTTTGCAACTCACCACCCTTCAATGGCTTCCTTGAAGGACTGAATTCATGCACATCACTTTAAGGATTTGGATCTTGCTTCATAGAATGCTTGAATTCTTTGTATATCTACACAAATGTTAGCCTTCACAAAAATTGAACATGAACATACATAGAATTTGACATGATGTTGGATCTTGAATTGCTACAATAAACTCTTATGATGTTGCTCTTGACTTTCTCAATAATTCTCTTGACAATATTTTTTCCCTTGAATGCATATTATTTCTTTTTAGATTTCAAATGATAAAAAGACTAGGTATTTATAAGTGTGCCTCCAATTTCTCAAAAATTCGATTCCAATAGCCGACACTTCATATTTGAATTTTGGATGTTAAAATACTGCCAATCAGATATTTAAATTTGGGTCTCGACTAAGAAGGGGGACTCAGTCGCCCATGGGTGACTAGGTCTTGGCCCAATTTTCCAAGACACTCAAAGTCAGGGATAATTTAATGATTGGATACATTTTTTTTAATATTTGTCCTCCTTCGGAAAACGGTAAAAATTAGGCTTTGGAATGCATAATTTGGAAAATTAGAAGCTTAATTAAGTACAATAAATTAGGGTGACAAAACATAATGTGAAATTGTTAAGGTATACAATTTTTTACACTGCATTTAGCCCCCACTTTAGTGAGAGTATAAACTTACGCTCAAACTCACACTAAAGTAGAGAAAATATGTTAAGAGGGGTTTGATTGTATAAAATGTTGAAGGAATGGAATGATTGTGGATCAAGGGGGTTGTGCATTCCCCCAAGATCCAATATCCCATGGAAAACCAACATGAGCACAGAGGAATGCATACACATATATGATATGCAACAAGATAACATACATGTCAAAAAACACAAAGCATACACAATAAAAACACATGGCATAACATATAGATGAAAATGAAATGAACACAAACATGATGTAAACACAACACAAACACATAACAAAAATACACAACAAAACACAAGGTTAGTACTAAAAGGATTCAAATCGATAAGGTAAAGAGACCTCAATCTTAAATTGTCTCGCATACCAAATGTCATCCATTAAATAAATGTTAGCTCCCATGAGGACTAGAAAGTTGTGTTAAGCCACATCACTCATGAAACATGTGTCTCCACTGGAAGGGTAAAAGCAAGAAGTTGGGTCCACAAAGAGGGGAAGCTTCAACCAAAAAAAAAGTTGCAAGAAACGTGTACCCGTATTGAATAAAATGGGCACCCACTTTAGAACTGGCTCCCGAGCCTAAATCTAAATGGGTACCCATTACACTTCAGATACCTACTAAAAAATGGGTACCCATTTAGAACAAGTACCCATTTTAAAGCGAGTACCCGTTTCGAAAAGGTATTTATTTATTTTTAAATGAATGTTGCCTCATTTTCACTAATGAATTCTAATGTGACTGAGAGTTACTATGGGTAATGGGTATACATTTCTGAAGCACTATACACCACTAAATTATGGATGTCACCTCCTCCCTTCAACATATTTCGCCTCAGCGACCTCCAAGTTGGTTTTTCTACTTTTATTGGCTTTATATTTAACATTTTTGTTTGTAATTATGGTTTAGGGTTTGTTTATTTTAGTTATAGTTATCTTGTTTATTCTATAGTTTTTAAAGTCTATTTGTAAACAGATTCATCAACATAAACCACAAACCCTAAATCCTAAACTGTAAACCACAAAATCTATACCTAAAAATTAAAACCATAAAACCTAGACCTAGAAACTAAAACCCTAAACCACAAACCACAAAACTTAGACCTAAAAACTAAAACCCTAAACCACAAAACCTAAACCTAAAAACTAAACCCTAAACCCTAAAATTGATAATTTCCAAGGATAAAATTAAATTTAAAATTCTTTACCATTTTATCCCATTTTTTTAATTTTAGGCTTACCTTTCACATTATTCTCAATCCAAGTTTTGTTCCACCATATTGTAGCATGGAATTTCAACTTTATCTTTGCAAAAATCAATTTTTTTGGGTCATAAATATCCTCATATTCTTGAAATATTCTTCAATATAGATCACTAATCCAATCATTTAATTCTTTAGGGTCTAGACTAGATCAATCTATTCCATTTTTCTAACTAATTCTAGTGAGGGATGTTATCACCCATCCTTGTCTATATATTTATCTTCAATAATAATGTTATCATCTAATGGAATCACTTATGTTCATCATCACTATCATATTTAATCTATGGTTCATAATACATCTCCTTATACCCTCTTCTCCCACATCCAACTAAATATAGATATTAAACCAGTCATAGTTTAAGTGGTTTATCAATTTATTTCTTGTAACATAATTATGGCCTTTATAGGTATCCAAGTATAGATAAAAAAATTCAAACTTAATGTGAATAGGTTCATTTTTTTTGGTTGGTCCACACAAAAATTAAACATCATAATATTCATTAATTAGAAACCTTACTACCTTTCTTCAAGAAACTTTTTATTATATAAAATAATGTAGTTAAGGTCAAAGGTCCTCCAATTAGGGATTATCCAACTAAAAATTTCAAATCTAAATTTATTTTTTAAGGACACAATAATTTAATTATTAAAAATATTATTGAGAGAAGATTTTTTAATATTATTTATTCAACTCACATAATAACTAGAGACTATACATTTCTAGGAATTAACCTTTAGTCACAAGCTAGATCTTATTATAGATTGAACTTAATTCATATCTTTTATTTTCACCTTTCTCATCAACATATCTTTTTATATCTCTATCTTCTTCCTCTAATCTTCCTATAATATTTCCTTTTTCAAGTTGTTTAATATTAGATAGGTCCCTTTTTTCTCTACTAGACTACTTACCTTCTCAAGTCTAATTTTGTTTATACTCAAATCATATTAGACATCTTTATATACAAAATGTATTATAGAATAAATTGTGGTGATCTATAACACATTAAACACCTATAGTAGATTATTGTGATAAGGATCCACCAACTCAAAAAATATTTTTCTCATTGGTTAACCTTATGAGTTACCTACATTATCTAGTTTTAGTATGTAAATTCACTAGTAACATGCACAACATTATCATTTTTATATATTTTAAGTTAGGTGTCTCCAAACTTTAAATGTGGTTCCATACATGACCCCTCTTAGGACCTATAATTAGGTAGGTAGTATTAATAATTATCACAATTCTTAAATGAATGTCACATTATTCAAACAAGTTATTATTATGTATAGTAATAACACATGATATAGGTTCCAACTAATTCTTTGAACTGAAAAAATACATGTGATGATTAAGAACACATGAAAATAGAATAAAAATTCCTAGATACATGGTGGAATATAGGATCCCAACTACTTGACACACATTCATGGATCCATAGTCATCCACTTGGAGAATATCATTTAAGTGAGTTTACTAGATGTGGTAGAAAAATGTGTTTTAATTTTCATCCATGACCTATCAAGTGATGTCTTTAAGATTTCGGGAAAATTCTAAAATTTAGTTCCAAAAGAGATGCTTTAGCATGTGTGGATTTCAATTGCTACATGAGATCACATTATTTAGGGTTATTAGTACAAAATTTGGGATGAAGAGGGAAGATTAATAGTATTAGCTCAGGAAGGGAATTTGGGATCCATATGTTTTTATTATTTCATTGAGTGTCACATTGGGTACATGACTTTAATTGTGTAATTTAATGTATGTTAGGGGAGGAGAAGTGTTTTTATTTTCTATGGCATAAACTAGTCTAAGTTCATGTTGTACATTTTTCAATGTTAAATTTGAATGTGTCTTTACATGATGTATTTTGAATTTGTGTGTTCAATGTGATTTTTAGTTTAAATTGTGTGCAATATTTAATTAGTGTGTTGATATATTTTTTCTAATTGTTTAACATGTAGTGGCCCTATCAACATGGAGCAATTACCACCTTTCAATGGCTTTACTAAATATCATCTATTATACATAATGACTAGTCTCAAAACCCCTTACCTCCACCCTATCCATATCATAGCCCACCACCTCAAAACCCCACACATCCACCCTCTCCACCTCCTAACTCCCCACGTCCTACATTTCATCAGGCTTTGTTGCAAGAAAACATCAATGCAAACTTAAATATCATTCAAGAAAATATCAATTTGATAAAAAAATGAGCCTAACATTCCCCCCATCTAGAACGATTTGCATCTTTGATGCAAACTGTTGTTGACTTTGTTTGAACCATTGATGCAGATTTAGATAGTTTCTGGTGATGGAGAGAAGAGTGGAGATAATTTTATGCAGATTGACTATCTTATAGAGAGATATTGGACCTTCATATTAGCAAACAAACCATTACCCAATATTCCATTAACCCCCTACTAACCAACCAATTATGCCCAATAAAAAATAAATTTTAATTAAATGGTGTAGGCACACATAGATAGCTGCACATTTTTGGAACAGATGGTGGATGGTCTTTGATACTCCACCACATGCCAATTATGAGCTACCCATTTATTTTTAAGAAAAATATGGGTTGATTTTGAGTTGGGTAAAAACCCAACTATTTTGATATGAGGTCATTTAAGGGAGTTGGGTGTGGCATGCCCCAATATAGAGTAGGAGCATGTCTCGATCCTCAGTGACATTCTCTGATTCCACTGAGTTTTACTCCTTCACCTCCTAGTATTTTGGCTCCATTTCAGCACTAGCCGATGATGTCGATATTAAGAGCATTGAGTTCTCTCTTAGGAGATCTCACTGATCAGACTACCCACATGGCAGCTGAAGTGGGTGATAGTCATCCATGCAATGGGCATACTCAGGCATCGACTTTAGATGCACCTAAATCAACAGTGGAATCAATTTTGGATTTACTATGTTCTAACAATCATCCTACATAGGTATGTACATCTTGAGGCACATTTTAATTTATTTGAAATATGCAAAATTCATGTTTAATAACATTAAATTATATATAATAATAATTTGAAGTGCTTGGTGTAGATGCATGATCATAGGATTCCATCTCAATATGATCGTGTTTGTTTTACATTGACAACTATTCATTTGGGAAAACCTTACAATCAAGTAAACCAATATATATGTATATATTAATTTGTGTCCATAGAATTTAATTCAATTGTACACATGTGTGAAACAATATATTGTATCTATGCAGGGAGGTCATGAGATATCCATGGCTAACCACCATAAGGTGTAGTGAGCGCTCTTGAGTCATCATCAAATTTTATGTATGTGTCATCTCTAGTGTGTGCTTTCAAAAGTTATATAGGTTTTGAAATTTTCATGTGCTTTAAAAATTCACTAGATGTACTATGATTATTTTAAGTTTTCAAATTCAAATTAAATTAAATTTATACTTAAATTTAAATATATATGTATATATGCAGGATGATAGTAGTATCCTTATGGGTGCTAGGTAGGCTCTTGGTCAGGGTTGTGACCATGAGGCCATGTCGTTTGAGGTTCTAAGCTATATTAAATTTTCTATACACTTGTTAGGTCTTTTAAACATATATATTCAATTAAAATTTCATTTTTATCACTAGTATTTTCTAACCTAGATTAATTTTTTTATTTGAATATCCAGGAATTAGCATCTCAATCATTTGGTCCTCAATCAACAGTTATACCACCCATTGAACAAAATGTGCCAATATATTCAAATGATTAGACGGTAATTTATGTATACTTTTGATTGTTTAGATTTAAAAATTCAATTTAATGATTTTATCAGTTATGTTAAATTAAATAAAAATTTCTATAACTTTATCTAATTTCAACTTTCTTGTACTCTTCTGTAGCATGATACAGGTCCATCTCGTCCATGTGGAATGAAGAGGAGACTTGATTTGACTGATCATCTTGATAATTAGATAGTTTTATTCTATAGACTATGTATGTACATGTATACACATGTGCATATACATGTATATTTTATTTATGTATGTGCCACTTGACATATATTTCACATGTTATATACATTATGATCACTTATTTTTATTTTTATGAGCTGAATTTAATATATTTTTCTAGATATATTTCCGCACATGTTTTAAATTCCAAACTAGCTCTAGATATATCTAGCATTGCATGTGGAATTTCATATAGTTGATTAAATGTTCTCAAATACATGTTGTACTCATTATGATGATTAAATGCACTCTCTCTCACACACACATATATTCTTTCAAATATGCACTATAAATTCTTGTCTAGAATCAAATTATATATATTTAGATGTCATTGTTCAATGAAGTTTAGATGTCTTAAAATGATCAAATTTCAAAGTTAAATAAAATCACATGGTTAGGTGACAATTTAATACATTCCTTATAGTTTATATTATATTCATAGTAAATTAAGGGCCTATTTTTAACTATTTTCCAATTCTAGAAAATATTCATCACTAAACAAAAATCTATACTTGATATATATATGTATGTACATTGCCACTTAATGCAAACTTATCAAAGTAGTATTATGTTGATATTAGGTATCAATCAAGTATTTGATTATGTGAGTAAAAACCTTCCATAAATAAGAGAATCTCATGACCTATAGCAAAATCAACAATGATTTGGACACACTTAGTTTAATCTAACTCTAATGCAATTAAAAACTTCAAAATTTATTGACCTCACACCAAGGTCACATATAGATCAAAGACACAATTTCTATAAGATAAAATTGGAACAATATAAAATGTGATTTATAAGTTCATTGAAGTTCATACATAAAAGAAACATATAATATATTGATGTTTAATACAACTATAATATCTTCTCTACATGGAAAAAGTGGTGGGATCAGTCCCCCACCTAGAGTGATGGCATATTTTAGCCATTTTATTTTAACGAATGCCTTGAGAGATGTAAAGCTAGTTTCTAGAAAGTTCACCTAGACTAACAAGAGGAAAGGTTTCCTACAAATTGCAGAGAGACTAGATAGGTTTTCAGTTTCCCCAAATTGGTTCATCTTTGCACATAAATTAAAATCTAAAATCTTGCCATACCCGGGTTCAGAAAATTTTGCAATTTGTCTAGACATCTCAAACATTACCATGTCAAGAGCAAAATCTTCCTTCAAATTTGAAAGCATGTGGCTTCAACACCCCCAGTTCATGGATCTTTTGAAACAATGGTGGGTTAATACCCCATATGAACAGGGGACTAAGATGTTTCAATTCCATAATAAATTGATTCATGTGAAGTGACAAATAAAAGTTTAGAATAAACAGGTTTTAAAAAATATTTTTCATCAAAAAGAGTCAATGTTTAAAGAACTTATAGTAGTTCAAGAGAATATAATTCAAAATGGGTTAGATGTTGCTCTCTATGATAAGCAGAAGTTGCTACAGTCATAATGGGAAGAATTATGTTCTAGGGAAGAAATATACTGGAGGCAAAATTCTAGAGAGATTTGGCTAAAAGAAGGTGATCGTAATACAAAAAAATTTCATGCCTCTACTCAGTTCAAAAAGGCTACTAAATCAATTCAGACAATTCAAGAGATTGCCACAAGTAAAGGGTTAACAAAAGAAGAGGATATTAATGAGGAAGGAATTAAGTTTTTTTCCAAACTACTTTCAGCTCCACAATCTATATATGACAATAGAATTAGAGATGAAAATTAACTATTGGATACAATCCCTCATCTTATCTTTGCTAAAGACAATAATCTTATAATAAGACCCTTTACTTTAGAGGAATTGAGACATGTAGTTTTTTCTCTTCCTCCAAAAAAGGCACCTAGGCTTGATAGATTTATAGTCTTGTTTTTTCAGAAAGGTTGGGAATTTTTATGTTTTGAGCATTTATGGGCACTTGAAGAATCTAGGAGAACTGGGTCTATTTTCAAATAGTTCAATGTAACAAATATTGCAATTTTACCAAAATTCAAAGACCCTAAAACATTTGTTGAGTTTAGGCCTATATCATTATGCAATACAATTTATAAAATCTTTAAAAAAGTGATATATCTGAGGTTACAACCACTCATTCCAACAATTATTTCTCTTGAGAAAGGAGGTTTTGTTCCTGGTAGGGAAACACATGAAGGAGAAATTGTTGTACATGAAGTGTTCCAAACAATAACAATGTCAAAACTGCCATCTTTCATTGTCAAATTAGACATGATGAAAGCGTATGATAAGGTAGACTGGCAATTTCTTAATAAGGTTTTGACAAAATTTGGGTTCTACTCAAAATGGCATAGATGGATTATGTCTTGTTTATCAGGGAAAAAATTTCAGTAATTATAAATGGGAATCCAGTAGGTTTCTTTAGTTCCACGCAAGGTGTAAGGAAGGGGGACCCGTTTTCCCCTTTCTTATTCATAATTATGGCAGAAGCCTTAAGAAGATATATTCATTTAAAACATAATCTGCATCTATGGCAAGGTGTGCAGATCCCAAATTCAACCATATCAGTCACACATTCTCTCTTTGTTGATGATACTCTTTTATTCAATAAATCATCCTTGTTGGAAGCTAATCAATTTAAACAAGTTCTTGATAAATACTCATCAACTTCTAGACAGAAGATAAATGCACAAAAAACAAAGATTTATGTCTTAAACACTCCTGATGTCTTGAAAGAGAAAATAGTGAACACATTAGGCTTTCAAGAAGCTGGATTTCATTATTCTTATCTAGGGATTCCTTTTTTTAAAGGTTAAAATAAGGCTTCCTATTGGGTTAAGGTCTTTGATAGACTTAAGTCAAGAATATTACTCCAGAAAGCTAGATGGCTATCATTTTCAGGTAGAATTCTCCTAATCAATTCAGTTCTAGCTTCAATTCCAAACTATTTTCTTGCGGTTCTTAAAGCTCCTGCATCAATAATTTTAGAAATTGAAAAGATAATAATATATTTTCTTTGGAAAGGCAATATTGATGAGCAGAAAAAGATCCCTTTAATTTCCCTAGAAGGTTTTTCAAAAGTAAAGAAACAAGGAGGAGTAGGCATTCAAAATCTCTTGTTGAGAAATAAAGCATTTGGGGCCAAAATTGCATGGAAGATGTACACTAATCTTGAAGCTAAACGGGCCAAAATATTACAAGCAAAATACTTAGACAATGGAAATCCTTCAATAATTCTCACAGTTGCAGACCCTCCTAAGGGTTCGGCTATTTGGAATTTTATTGTAAATAGTAGGAACCTCATCACTAATTGTTCATCTTGGGAGGTAAATGATGGTCAAAGTGTAAAGTTCTAGGCAGGCTCATGGAATGGAAAGGCCCCATTTTCAGCGAATTGGGATCTTCATGAGGTTAAAAGAATTATATCTCAAGCTTGGGGAGAAAATTTATTGGATTATGTATAGTCATCAAATTCTCTGACTATGAAGGTAATTTGGAAAAGCCCTTCAAATAGTCCTTTAAGTACTCATCGGGCAAATATTTTTAGGAAGTGTGTGAAGGAAAGAATAGTTTATTTGTCTACAAAACCAAATAAATTTATATGGGCAAGTTCAAAAGTAGGTTCATACTCAGTGAAGGAAGGGTATGCAGTTTTGGCAAAATCTAGATTCTTTGCACAACCCCAACAGGCATACTCTTTATGTTGGAACAATAAAATTCTTTTGAAAGGAGGAAGTTTTGCATGGCTTGCTTTACAGAAAATAATATTAACAAGTGATCATCTATTTAAATTGAATATTGTTGATTTTTTCAAATGTCCTCTATGTGAAGTGGAATTTGAAATTGTAGATCACTTGTTTCTACAGTGTATTTTTGCCAATTAAATTTGGAATTCTATTAAAAGAAAGTTGCAACTCTCTATTCCCCTGCCAAACATGGTTTGGGATCTCTTCTAGAGTTGCTTGTATTATTTCAGTCCTCATTCTTTACATGCATATGGTTTATAGTCCCAGTAATTATCTTATGGAATCTTTGGTGGGAAAGGAACTTGAGAATCTTCAGAAAAATGAAGTCTTCAATAGAGATAACTCTAGTAAAGATAGAAAAATCTATATCAAAAGGGGTTAACTCATGTGTCTAAAAAGAGAAATTTATCAATCCACTATTCACAAATTGGGACAGTTCCATTTTGAGAAATTGGAAAGATATCAAGTTGTCATTTGATGGCAGCATACTTAAAAATTGCACTCCAAAAATTGATAGAGCAATTGTTAAATGGAAACCACCTATGAAGGATTTTGTTAAATTAAATTTCGATGGGGCATCTAAAGGTAACTCAGGGTCTTCAAGAGCAGGAATTTTCATAAGAAATGCATCAGGATTAGTCTTGGCACCCTCTTCTTATCATCTCCAACATGGCACAAACAACAATGCAGAAGCTCAAGCTTTGTTATTGGGTTTAGAATCAGCTATCCAAGTGGGATATTTAAATCTTCATATTGAATGGGATTCATTGATAATTATCAATGTATTAAGGGAAAGAAAAATCCATAATTGGAATTTAAGCTATATACTACACAAAGCATGGGCACTACTAGACAAGTTAGAAACCTCAATTATTTCCCATACTTATAGAGAAGGAAACAGGGTAGCAGATTTTTTGGAAAGTTTAGGAAGTGATAATGTTGAGATTAGGGTTATTAATGATCTCAGTGCCTTAAACAATTTCCCTAATCTGCTTGAAATAATTAAGCAAGATGTTAGGTCTGCAGGGTTAAATTTTTAATCGTCCATTTCAAAGAAGGAGGGTTGGGTGTAAAGTGTGCTTTATTATCCTTATGCCAAGTGATTTTGTTAAATCACACTATCATACTGTGGTACATAAAGTACAGTGTTTACACATATAATCTGGAGAATTTGAAAATGGTTGTTGATATGGCAATTTAGTAGGATCTTCAAGGACAACATACTTGATGATATCTCGATGCTAGTTTGCTCGGTATTGAAAATAAAATATCATGCAAAGTACATTGCTAAAATAGAATGTTATTTGGCACTGTATTTTATTATAATTGCACCAAGTTTTGGTTATCATGTGCTACTATGGGTAAACATATCATTTTAATGATTCAGAATAGTATGTTAACTCATGTCGACTCTGACACTAGTACAGATTTGGCTTGATATTCCATATGTTAGTAGGTATCAAAGAAGATGGGCTCAATATCGAGGTAATCCAAGTGTTTCATCCTTGTAAGATTTCGCTTCCAAGAAATTATGAAAAAATGCCTTTAAACAAGGCCCATTTCTATTAATTTGGATCATATTAGTTGTATGTTGTTTTCAGAATATTGTAAGGTTTCTACTAATCGGCAGAGTCTTCTAGTGCATTGGGTGGTTAATGATATTTTGCAAGGATATGGAGCTCAAGGAGTTTTATGTGAAAAATTATAGGGTGCTAGTTTCAGTGAAATCATGGGAAGAGCCATTCTCATCAAGCATCGGAAAGGAGGAATTATACAGAGTTTTCCAGGTTAACTATAAGTCAGTTTTCAATTGCATTAAAACCATTATCGGTGAAGAAGTGTTGCACACGGAATTTCAAAGGGTCATATTTCTAGCAAATCTATTGTCCATTTTCTTTTCGAATATTTTGGATTTAGTTCAGAATTACAATGTTTTAAAATATATAGCTACTAAATTTGTAGTTCGAAGGTATTTGTAAAATGATGCATTGCTTATAAGTGTGTAGCAATATGATTTTTCCAAAGGGGATGGCCTGGTAGGAGGCTTATTCCCCAGGCATCTAATTCATTGCAAAAAGA
Source organism: Sequoiadendron giganteum (assembly GCA_007115665.2). NCBI lineage: Eukaryota > Viridiplantae > Streptophyta > Pinopsida > Cupressales > Cupressaceae > Sequoiadendron > Sequoiadendron giganteum. The sequence goes on along the minus strand of CM021100.1, from coordinate 833,911,942 downwards.
GGTATGCAGAAGTGTTCCAAGGTATGTTATTGTCAACAATGCAAGATACCTCATCTCACCTCTACCAAGTTCTTAGCAAGTATCATTTTTCTTTTTCCATGGAAGACATAGATCAAATAAAAAGGAATTTTCATGCAATTTCCTTTTTTAGGAATCATAATTGTGTACATGATTTGCAATTAACAGTCCATCCTCAAGCAAAATATTGTTACCGTTATGTTCCCAATATTAATGAAACAGGATTATGATTATAAGCAGAAGCAAATATGTGAATAAAGTTAGGTGAATGGTCCTTGATGTGCAAGAAACAAATCAGCATCCTTCTAATTCTATGTTTAGTTTTTGCAGGCTGATTATGTAATCAGATATCTTGGCTATTAAGCATTGAATGTCATAAGGGTCTATGTTTTGGAAATTCAATGGGATATTTTTATCATCTATGTAAAGGGTCATGTAAAGGTTACAATGTAACTGGGAAGGGTCAGTTTGTAGGGTCATGTAATGGGGTTTTGCAGCTTATCATTGTAAAGTGGGATTTTTTATATGTACATAAAATTTGGTATGTTCTAGGATGGGATTGGTACGTCTTAGGATCAATATGTACTTTCTCGAGCTATAACCAAAGGTTTTCTTCTCCTGGTTCTTTCCTGTCGATATGCTCGCCTGAACTAGTATTTTGTAATATCTATTATTCAATATAATATAAATATATAGTGGCTTTCCACTTTTGCCTAAAAAAAAAACATGATGAAACATATGTGCATATAAATACAATTAGCTTGTCCACTTTTAGTTCAAGACCACAAATTGATATTTACATAATTTATATGATGGAATTTTTTGTAATGACAATCATGGTGGATTGATTACTTAAGTGGATGATCAGTGAATGGATTTAAGGGTACACAATCTAGGATGACTTAAGGGGACCTAAGAGGATATGGCTTAAAGGGTTCCTAAGAGGATGGATTAAGGGGAGTTAAGAGAATGACTTAAGGGGATGCAAGAGGATGGATTAAGAGGACCTAAGATGATATGGCTTAAAGGGGTCTTAAGAGGATAGCTTAAGGGGAGTTAAGAGAATGACTTAAGGGGATGTAATAGGGTGGATTAAGGGTAACTAAGAGGATATGGCTTAAGGGGCCCTAAAAGGATGGCTTAAGGGGAGTTAAGAGAATGACTTAAGGGGATGCAAGAGGATGGATTAAGGGGACCTAAGAGGATATGGCTTAAGGGGTCATAAGAGGATGGATTAAGGGGAGTTAAGAGAATAACTTAAGGAGATACAAGAGGATGGATTTAGGGTAGCTCAATCTAAACCTTATCCCTCAATCGTAAACCATATACCTCAACCCTAGGACCAAAATCCCAAGGGATGAACCCTCAAACCTAAACCCTAAACCATATCCCTCAACCCTAGGACCTAAGGCCTAGGGGATGAACACTTAATCGTAAACCCATAATAGATTTGTTATTCTAATCATCTTGTCAACCCTGAATCCTAAACCCTAAACCATATCCCTAAACTCTAGAACCTAAATCCCAGGGGATGAACCCTTAACCCTCAACCCAAAATAGATTTGTTATTCTAAGCATCTTTTCAACATTAAATTTTCATATTAAGTGTTTAGATTTTATATTCTAAGCATATTTTCAACCCTAAACCCTAAACCATATCCCTCAACCCTAGGACCTAAATCCTAGGGGATGAACCCTTAACCCTCAACCCATAATAGATTTTTTATTCTAAGCATCATGTCAACATTGCATTTTCATCTTAAGTGTTTAGATTTTTTATTCTAAGCATATTTTTAACCCTAAACCATATCCCTCAACCCTAGGACCTAAAGCCTAAGGGATGAACCCTTAACCCTCAACCCATAATAGACTTTTTATTCTAAGCATATTGTCAACCCTAAACCATATCACTCAACCCTAGGACCTAAAGCCTAGGGGATGAACCCTTAACCCTAAACCCATAATAGATTTATTATTCTAAGCATCTTGTCAACCCTAAACCCTAAACCATATCACTCAACCCTAGGACCTAAATCCAAGGGTATGAACCCTTAACCCTCAACCCATAATAAATTTATTATTCTAAGTATCTTGTCATCATCACATTTCCATATTAAGTGTTTAGATTTTTTATTCTAAGAATATTATCAACCCTAAACCATAGCCATCAATCCTAGGACCTAAAGCCTGGGGGTTGAACACTCAACCCTCAACCCATAATAGATTTATTATTCTAAGCATCTTGTCAACCCTAAACCCTAAACTGTATCGCTCAATTCTAGGACCTAAAGCCTAGGGGATGAACCCTTAACCTTGAACGCATAATAGATTTATTATTCTAAGCATCTTGTCATCATCACATTTTCATCTTAAGTGTTTGGATTTGTTATTCTAAGCATATTTTCAACCCTAAACCATAAACCATATCACTCAATCCTATGACCTAAAGCTTGGGTGATGAACCCTTAACCCTCAACCCATAATATATTTTTTATTCTAAGCATATTTTCATCATCACATTTTCATCTTTAAGTGTTTAGATTTGTTATTCTAAGCATCATTTCAACCCTAAACCATATCCCTTAACCCTAGGACCTGAAGCCTAGGGGATGAACCCTCAACCCTATACCATATACCCTCTTCACACTAAACCCTATCCATCAACCTTGGGCTCTAAGGCCTATATAATATATTTGTTATTCTAAGAATCTTGTCAACCCTAAACCATAAACCATAAACCATATCCCTCAACCCTAGGACCTAAAGCCCAAGGGATGAAACCTTAACCCTCAACCCATAATATATTTTTTATTCTAAGCATCTTATCAACCCTAAACCCTAAACCCTCAACTATAAACTATATACCTCAACCCTCAACCATAAACCATATCCCTCAACCCTAGGACCTAAAGCCCAAGGGATGAAACCTTAACCCTCAACCCATAATATATTTTTTATTCTAAGCATCTTATCAACCCTAAACCCTAAACCCTCAACTATAAACTATATACCTCAACCCTCAACCATAAACCATATCCCTCAACCCTAGGACCTAAATCCTAGGGAATGAACCCTCAACCCTATACAATATACCCTCTTGACCCTAAACCCTATTCGTTAACCTTGGGTCCTAAGGCCTATATAATAGATTTTTTATTCTAAGCATCTTGTCAACCCTAAACCCTAAACCATATCCCTCAATCTTAGGACCAAAAGCCTAGGGGACAAACCCTCAACCCTTAATCCATAATAAATTTGTTATTCTAAGAGAATGGCTTAAGGGGAGTTAAGAGAATGACTTGAGGGGATGCAAGAGTATGGATTTAGGGGACTTAATAGGATATGCCTTAAGGTTTCCTAAGAGGATTGCTTAAGGGGAGTTAAGAGAATGAATTAAGGGGATTCAAGAGGATGGATTAAGGGGACCTAAGAGGATATGGCTTAGGAAGTCCTAAAAAGATCTCTTAAGGGGAGTTAAGATAATGACTTAACGAGATCCAAGAGGATGGATTAAGGGGACCTAAGAGGATATGGCTTAAGGGGTTCTAAGAGGATGACTTAAGAGGAGTTAAGAGAATGACTTAAGGGGATGCAAGAGGATGGATTAAGGGTAGCTAAGATGATGACTTAAGGTGTTCTAAGATGATGGCTTAAGGGGATATGCAATCAATTCTAAACTTTTTTATAAAATGACAATGAATTATTTAGTTTTATATTTTGACTATAAATTAAATGTATAGAACGATATAGTTACTTATATCTATTCAAATTCCATTGTAACATATATGGATGTCATCTATTTTTTGTAATGCATCTAGTTTTAGTGAAAATTTCATGTTAGCTTGCATTTTTGCATATATCTTTTCATTGCAAATTTCTAAAATTCTACATTTGCACCTTAGGAATATATCATACAGCCTGAAACACATCAAAAAAAATGAAAAAAATCCCTACTGGGACTAAGTCACCATTTTGGGCGACCTAGTCCCAGATCACATTTTTAACTACCTCTTACAACATCAAAAACCTTATTTTTGTGCTTCCTATACCTCCTAGTACCATATACTATAAGTCTAGAAAGTTATGAGAACATAGGTTTTATGCTTCTAACTCAAAATCATCAATTTAGGGTGGTCATTTTTTATATACCTTCATCATTAGATCTGCAAAATGATTACATTTCTGAAATTGTGCTTCACATTGATAAAAGTACTTTTTACTTTTTCTTATACAATGTTTACATTCGTAAAGCTATGCATAATTTTTCTAAAAGTACTTTTCATTCTGTCATACACATTGTTTACATTCTTACAACTTAGCATACATTGTTTAAACATGTTTTGTATATTCGTATCCACATTGTTCATATTGCTGCAACGGTGCATGAAATGGTTACATATATTTGTCATTTTTGTTCAAAAAATACTAGTATCATACAAATTTAGATATGCTAAGAAACCTTCCACGCCTTCTCCCTATGAGAGCATTTTAGTGATAGAGAATACAACCTTGGACATTCCAAACAATCATTTTAGTTCTTCCCCTAATCCCTCTCCTCTTGGTGATGCAGAGATTTTGGTATCAAAAGAACCAATTAATAAGAGTTCTGAGAATCCTATTTTTTTCCTCTCCTCTTACCTCTCTTAACAATCATGAAAACACAAACATAAGGGATCATGGCAATAACCTTTGTCCTTCTTCTAGTATCTCTCCTAGTTGTGAAGAAGATACTTTACCATTAGAAAATACAATTGATGAACGTCACGAGTATCTTAGTTGTCCCCCTTCTCCTAGGGAACCCCTTATTAAAATCAACAATTGCACCATTAGTCATTCTCCTCCTTGCGATGGATTCCCTTTAGAAGAACCAACCTTTGAATGTGAAGAATATTCGGTTTGTAGTTCTCCTGAAAACTCTCTTCCTAGGGAGACTATCATGGTGCAAGAACATGTGAACCTTGATACCTATCCTTCAAACACTAAACCTTCCATAGGAGAAGATAATCAAGTGAAATTAGAATCCCCTTCACCAACCAATCATACAAATAAAGACAAGATTCTTGAATTTATGACCACACAAGTTGGATCTCCTTTAATTAGTGAGCCTCCTAAGTCTCCTCCTACTAGTGAATCACATAAAAAACTAAGAGATATCTTGAAATCCATGATGCAATCTACTCATAAAATTTCTTTGCAGCCACTAAGTCAAACATATAGGGGATCACACACCACTCCTACGCCATTACCCTTTTCTCAACTTAGAGTCCCTAGTGTTGAGGACCTTAAAAAGGCTCATGTTGATATATCTGTATGGGAACTTATTCAACTTTCACCTACAGTCAAATTTTTATTTCAAGAAATGGTGCAAATACATATCGAGGAGATCGAATCCCACATAAAATCAAACAATACCAAATCCCCCTCTCACCTCATGCAAGTAGCCCAATCTGAAATCACATTCTCTAAACATGAATTACCCTCACTTGAGATTCAAAACAAGAATGATCCCTTGATGATAAAGGTGATCATTAATGAAACTCTAGTCAAGCACACTCTCATAGAAAATGGAGAAAAAATTAATGTTTGTAGCGTGGACCTCCTCAACAAACTTGGAATGGACAAAAATCTTATTCAACTTAATAATGTTCATATTCTTGGCTTTGAAAACATTAATAGGCAACCACTAGGTATGATCACATTACCTATTGTGGTTGGACCTATAGTGTTTCCTACCTCTATCCATGTCATGCACAGACCCCTTCCATACAATATTCTCCTATGGAGACCATGGATTCATGATATGAAAGGAGTCCCCTCTACCCTTCACCATACAATGAAATTTGAGTACAATAACAAAATATACACAATTTATGCAGATGAATGAAGCTATGCATCAACTAATCACAATATTTCCAACTCCCCTAATCCTTTCATCCCTAGCTCAAAACTTATCCAATTTGAGGCTAATCCTTCACCTACAACAAAACTCTTTCATGATCATTGGTGTTCATTAGATTCTACAACTCCTTTCAATACAAATTCCAAACTCTCACCCTCTTGGTCCAAAGAGTCCTATACAAACAATTCATTTTTAGATACAAATTATATTAATGATTAGGGTATTACACCTCCCTTTAAAGGAAGGTGTGAAATCTCACAACCTACACCGAAAAAACCTTATGTTTTATATGCTCAACTTGGTTCTACATCAACAACATTACCCCATGGTGGTGATGGGGGATATATAATGCCCATCCCTCATGAAGGAACAACACATAACACTAAAAAGGATTTATGTTCTTGTACAGAAACCAATCCTTCTTAGAAGTACACAACCCCTTTACTTAACTTGAAATATTGTTATGGTATCAGCTACCATCTCCCTCCTACGCATGAATGCATGATGCCAACTAACATATCATACTCTCTCAAGCAAGATGTAGGGTTACTTCACTCCCCTTCATTTTCTTCAAACAATAAACTTCAAGCATCTCACAGAACTTGGTGCTCTCCCTTCTATGGGGGCACCTAATTCATCTCCCTAATATATACCCTCATCCTCTTTGTCTTACCTTTGCCTTGCACTAAGTGGGGGCAAGGGGTTCGTTAGCCTTGTCCCCGTATGTCACTTGCCCTTGCCTCTTTTGACTAGACATTAACATCTCATGAACATACAAGAGCAAGCTTGGGATTTGGATGGCATGTCTTAAATTGGCTCGCATGTGACATACATATCCTCTCATACCTTCTTCTACTTTAAAGCAATTGCTCAAAAACCGGTGTGTAGAAATTCCTTTAAAGTGGGGGCATACACTAGCACTATTTCTTTTTGCATTTGCCTTTCCTTGGTTCCTAGTGCAGCCTTATCACTTCATACAACGAGTCTCTCACTTTGTGGATGACATTGGGTGTAATGTCCTTCATAAGTGTGACTTATCTTAGCATATTACATTCTTCTTAGTGGCCTAATGTGACGCATTGCATCCCCTAAGTTGTGAATTTTCTATCCTTTGATTGGTCCTCTTTTGGATACATTAGACACAATGTTCCCTAAGTCAAAGACCTCATATGAACTATACAAGACTCCTTGGAACACTCTTTTTGCATTTTACATTTTTGCATTTCGCATTTTGCACTTTTGCATTCGTGCATACATGGCCACCTTGCATAACATAACTTGCATGTTTGTGGTGCCATCTTGCACTTCTTCATGAGTTATAAACATCCTAGGCTTTGCTTGTCTCATGAATTGCAACCCTTTTCTTTGTGGTGCCTTATCAAAGTTATCAGGAGGTATAACTTTGGTATGGTTGAGTAGGAAGCCCATCTAGTAGCATGACTTTCCCAATAGCCACCTTTGCACGTGTGTGAGTACATACCAACTAAGTGTATGTTTCTCACCTTTTTTGGCATTCTCACCCGACAGAAAATCAAAAGTCTCGTCGGCCCAAAGTGAGTACCCCCCTTTCTTTTCGGACAAACAATCTAGATCTGATCCACAACTAGTTGAACAAACAGTCAAAGCTTGATCCAACTTTTTCTCTCTCTTCACTCTCTCACACCACTTCTTGTGTGATCTCTTGTGCTTATGTTTGGTTTTCCATGGGATCTTGATCCTGGGGGCTTGATCATCCCTCTTGATTGATGTCATCTCATCCTACTAGCATGAATACATTGGATCCCTCTTGACATGTGTGACTCAGCTACTTTAGTGTGAGTTTGAGGCAAGTTCATCCTCTCACTAAAGTGGGGGCTAAATGTGTCACCAAAAAGTGTAGTCTTTGACACTTTTTCACTCATTTTGGCCTTTTCCCTTGGATTTTGGCCTTGTTTTGCCTTGATTTAGTCTTGAAAGCTAGCAATTCAACAATAACCTAACGGTGTTTTATTAAGGTGTTGTGAAGTGTTGTAACAAATCTTCCCACTTTTTTAAGACCCTTTCAACACAATTCTCCTAAACAACCCCCCTTTTACCCCTTTCCAAGCCTTGTGACAAAGTGTTGTAATGCATTTTCACACTTTCCTAGGCTTATCATCACTAATTTAACCCTTTTCTTATGTTAATTTATCCCCTTTATGTACTTTTAGGCCCAACTTAAATGTGTTTTGGGAGACAAGCATAATAAACATTATTAATCACCATTTTATTCCCGACCACCACTTGAAATTGTTTAAGTGAACTAGGTCACCACCTTAGGCAACCTAGTCCCTTTTGGCATAAATTTTAAATTTAAGACACAAAACCTAAAGGGAATTTTCCTCCAAAACCCAAGTGTTGGCCTATCATATTGCATTTTCAGGAAAATTAGGGCATATGTTGTATAAATAAGGGTTTCAATCTTCATTTTTCCTCTCTTACTCTCTTACCTCCCCCCTAGCTAATTTTTCATCTTGACAAGCACTCTTGCACTCAAGCTTCCCAAGAAAGCAATCAAGCACAAGGAAACACAAGTGACCTCCATTGGAGCTAGTTCTTGCATGTTGCAAACTTCAACAACAAAGGATTTGGTGAGCATTTACATTGTTTATCATTCAAGCATCTCTCCTTTGATTTCATCTTCATTTGGGTTTAGCTACCATCAAAGGGGTTTGACTAGCTAAACCCCTATCCTCTAACCCTAACATTTTCTTTGTCTTTATATGTGATTTTTAGGTTTTTATATGTAGGTTTTTCAAAGAGAAAGGTGCTAAAATGTGTTGTCAACCCATCAAAGTCAAGTCAACAAATCCCTAGTTGAAGCTTGGAGACCTCTTTCAGCCTGTTTTCTGCAAAATCTGAACTGCACACCTGTAAAGAATTAGAGAGCAGACCAAAGGCTCCCATCTCTACTTCCAAATTCTCAAAAACTAGAAAGGGGACTAGGTCACCAATAATTGTGACCTAGTCCCTCTGAGCTTGCTTTTCAAGAATTTTGACATTTATGGATACCATTTTGGCAAAAACCCACTCCAGTAGATTTTCCTGATAGAAGGACTAGGTCACCCATTCTAGCGTAAGTATCCTTATGAAGACTTCCAACAAATTCCAGGACATTCTATATCTCCTCATCTACAAATTTCAATACCCAGGTGCACCACTTCTATTATTTCCAGTTTCTTTCCAATTTGCATGCATTTAGATCATTTAGTTTAGTTTGTACATAGTTTACATTTGCTTTTGTTTAGACTTCATAGTTAGCTTAGTTTCATTTCATTTCCAACACTTAGCCACACTTCAACACACACAAAACAAATCATTTCAAACCCTACACAACCCTAATCCAATCTCTTCCTTTGAATGCAACCACCAAAAATAACAGATATCAACAAAGAGGAAAGAGTGTCATTCCTACACCAAGAGCTCCTAGGTGAGAAACCCTAAGGGCCTAGTAAAGGTAATCCTCTTTCCCTTGTATAGCATATCCATTTTTTGTGGTTCACATGTAAATTACTTTCATGCATACATTCTCCTATCAATCAAAGGTTGCCACATCTATTGCATGTCCAGAAATACATGCATTTAAATAAAAAAAGGTTTCCATTATATGGTTCACAAAATAAACCTACTATAAAATCTTTGATTATTTCAAGTGGAATATTAATACCACAAATATCTTGCATAATTTGGTTAGAATTCAAAGACGATGTATATATTGAAAAATATCATAACAATAACAAAATTGTACAATTTTTACAACAACAAGACATTTATTGTTTATTAATTCTAACATACCAAGGTTTACATTTTTCAAATGATCTTTGCTTTATGCTAATATTTGGTAAGATTGAATCATGTATTTTTTTATAAAATTTAGCTTGAGTCGTATCTAATAGATGCTTTGGATTAGGTTCATAGATTTTTTATCCCACTCTTTAATTTTAAAACATATCTAATATTAGGTGATACTCTTGTATTATCATGCCAATATTTTTTGATTAAAGATTTGATTTCATTAGTTAATTTCATATCCGACCTTGGGAGTCTATCACTAAAACTCCTACATTGATTAATTGGATCATTTTCAATACTTTATCTTTTGTTAGCTACTCTTATCAAAGTTTTAGGATTTACTTTTATATATTTATTAATCTTACTTAACATTCTTTTATTTGAAGTTGATTTATTAACTAAAGCAATTGTTTTTTATTGGTTAAGAAAGGAAAGGGCCCTGACCCAAATATCAATACAACATGAAAAGAATAGCAGGTGGAAGGAAACAACAAAAATAGGAAGCCCACCAAACTTCCCCCCTCCCACAAACAAAATGCTTAGCCAATACCCATACGATTAAACATAGAATTTTTTTCATAGTAATCCAAATACCATAACCTAGCATCAGTTCTATCCATACCTATCCATCTAAAATACCTATTAGCATCTATCATAGAGTCCCTACTTAAAATATAAACACTATTACAGAGATTTAAGTTTTGAAACTAGCAGCCATAACCAATAGTAACAGTTCTAGAACATAAAGCTAGAATAACCATCAAAACAAAAAGAAAAAATAACAAAACAAAGCCACCGCATTAAGCTTCCTCAATCAGCTTCCATGCGCTCATCAGGTCTTCAACCATGTCGTTCACTATTTCCTTCGGCTCCATCTTTCTAGCCAGATTCGTGTCTTCACCTGTTGCATTTTTCCTTTGTTGCTTTTTTATTTTACCCATACCAAAAATAGTGGCCATAACTATCTTCTTCATGACAACATCAACCACCAAGCAAACACTCTTTACCGCTTCTTCCAAGCTTTGAATTTTGTTATCATTTCCTTGTTCTTACATACCTTTCTCCAAAGCCTATAGTCTTTCCTCAATTATCTTTTTCACCTTATCCTCGAGGGCCTGAAGCTTCTTATCCTTATCTTTCTCCTGTATCCTTTTTTCCAGGGTTTTCAATCGCTCCTCAAGCTTCGTAATTCTTTCATTCTCATTATCCTCATCCTTTTCATCCTCTTTTCTTGTTTTCTCTTCCTTCTCCTAGTTCTCTATGGAATATCCTTCCTCTTCTTCCCGAGCCACCTCATGTTGTGGCTCCTTAGTAGTATCTTCCTCACCATTACCACCCTCACTAACCACCTCTGAGTCATCCTCCTGATTTGAATTTCCACCCAAACTATCAGGAATATCTTCAGTAGATCAATCATTATCTTCCTCCCCTTTCTTTTCCACACTATCATGTGGATTGTGGGTACTTTTCTCCTGTGGGCTCTGCAAATACTTTTTGCTATCCTAGCCCTTTGAAGCCGCCATATCTAATCTCTTTGACCTCCTACCACCCGTGTTAGAGCCTTCCATCTCATTATCATCAAGAATTGTGATTGTATCAACCTCTTCCCTGAGTTCACACAGAAGTAACTTACTCTTCTTAGTAGCCCCCATCTCCATCGAGATGTCCTTTCTTTTCTCTGGTGTAACTATAAGTAGGTTCTTCCATAAAGCAGTATCAGGGCTTTGGATTTTCTTATTGGATTTTTTAGGCGATGGGTAGGGATGATCTTCAAGAAGCTCAATTTTTACCAAGCTTTGGGGTTTTGGGTCTTCAATCATCTTGAGGGCGGGTTTTTTCTACATAGTCTTAGATATCACACATTTACAAATAGATTTTATGAGGCCTTGGTGTAATGGCGGGTTAACCCCATGATTAGTACTTTGGCTCAAGGACAAGAATATAAAGAAAGACAGATTGATTTTTTCCTAGAGTCTTATGTGGTTTAGGATTGGAAAGTGATATCCATGGAGGAAGTGGTAGCAGCCTTCGAGGGTAAAATACTTCATTACTATAAAACAAACATTATGATAAGGAGGTGGTAGTTTAACTGTAGAATAACCATTTTGGAACTTTTCTAGTTTTTCTTTTCCTTCAAAATTTTTATCAAAAAAATCTTGATATTTACCGTTGCTTATCTTAGCAACCTTCTTTCCTTCATAAGCTAGGCTTGTCACTTCCACAATCAGCTTTGCATCAACCTTGAATTGGATCCCACTAAGATTCATTTTGTCATCTCTCCAAGCATTGGAAAACTTATAATTGAGTCTATCATTATGGCCTCTATAGCAGCAAAATACGGAGTGAAACCCGCCTACTTGAATAAACCCCAGAGCTCCTCATTGTTGCAAAGTGAGTCATATCTATGAGGTTTGGTTCATTTTCTAGGGCCTCCCATGGTGCTATCAGAGCTATTGTGGTTTCTAGGAATGAGAAGGAAATCACTTTTATTGCCTTCAACGTCCTCAACACTAGAAACAGGTAAATCCACACTCTCAGTTCTAATGGTGATTCTACGACTATTCATTTGAAAAGAAAACAACTTAAGGTTATTTTTTTGATGGAAAGAAGAGCTCACACTTTTATTACCACCTTTTTGTTTTATCATCATTATTTCTAATGATATCTCCTCCTCCTTTTCTCGCAATGATCACATTTCTTTTATTATTTTTTACACACGCCAATCCATCTGTCACATCAAAGATCGGACTCAAGATTTTTTCCCATGTGATTTAAATCGCCATTTAAATCAATCCTATCAAGGAAGAGACTTATGTTGTCCACTTATCCTTTCCATCTTTTTCCTTTTCTTTTATTAGGATTTGGCAATCCTTTCACATCATGCCTCCACCGCCAGCCAGTCATATTGCCAGCCTATATCCATGCGGTCCCCATCCTCGTAAGCCTTCTCACCCTATCATTCAGCTTGCCAAATTTCATCTGCGGGGTCCACATCCCCATAAAATTTCTCATCCCAACACTTTTATTAATAATTAAGATTCCCATCTTCATAATTATTATTTTTCCAGTGCCTATCCATAGCAAGGACTTCTTTGATATGATTAGGTAGATTATTGAAGTCCCAATTTATTAAATTTTCTTGATTAATCCCAAGATTGGCCATCGCATCCACCATTTTATTACCTTCCCTCAAGGTATGGAATATTTTAACACATTGAATCTCTTGCAACATGCTTCTGCAATCATCCAACAGATCTCTAATTTCTAAAGGAATATTCACTCATTATTTAGATGACCAACACTCAATTTAGAGTCTCCTTCGATGATAACCTTAATATATCCCTCCTCTTTCTAATTCCTATCCAAATAGATGATGCCTCAATGAAGTTGTTCGTAGTTGTTCCTAATCTTTTCCTATATCTGATCAGATAAACACCCTTATCATTTCTTATTACTCCACCTATCACAGCTCGTATAGGATTACCTTTTGAGAAACCATCAAAGCTGCATTTAACCCATCTTGGTTCTAGGAGAATCTAGACAATATTCCTTCTAATAAGTTGTTTTTTCCAGTTAACATTACGTAAGTCATGATAAATCTCCCATTGTTGTTTTATGCTCAGCTCTTGTTGAGAAGGATGTTTCTTAGCCTAATTGTACATGCAGCTTTCCACATTTTCCTGAATTTTCCTTTTAACAATTAAACAAAGCTCCTTACTAGTTCTTGCAGTGTCCCTAAATACCCTATTATTTTTCTCCTTCCATAGGCCCCAATTCAGAAACAGGGTAATTTGTCCCCACAGATCATGGATAATATTGTGGGAGAAAGGGAAAAAGCTCCATCCTTCAACAAACATTTGGATATTGGCAGGAAAGATCCATTCCATGTTAAGAATATTGAGAAAGAAACCCCATACTTATTGGGCATAAGAGGATTGAAAAAACAAATGCATAATAGATTCCTCTTCTTCATTACAAAAACTACATTTGTTGACCAGAAACCAACCTCTTTTATTTAGGTTGTTTATAATGAGGATCTTACCATGAATAACCGTCCACCAAAAGCAATCAATTTTTGGGATAAGATTATTCTTCCAAAATTTGAGCCAATCAAAAGGTCCTAAAGCCTGTGTTTGGTGAATTATGGAGTTGTAGGCAGATTTAACTGAGAACTTGCCATTGGCATTTTTTGTCTAGATCCACTCATCCTTTCTATTTCTTGAGAAGAGGTTGGGATTTCTTATATGTTTCATCAGCAGATCAATAGAAACATCCCAATTTTGTTGTCTGCTTCCCCTGAGAACAACATTATTTAGGTAGTCTTTGAAGCTTTTCCATCTAGGTCGCAAACCTTCCCACACAAGGTAATTAGAGACTTTTTTACCAATGTCTCTTTTCAATCTTATGCTGATTTGTTGGAGATCACCGAAGGCCACTAGAGGGATCAGAGGAGACCAAGGATCATCCCAGAAATCTATGTTTAGGCCATTACCAATCCTCATTTTGACCCCTCTAGACAACACTCCTCTAGTCTAAGGAGATTATTCCAAAACACAGAGCCATGCGGGAGCTCCTTCTTCCTAAAAAAATAGGTAGTATCTGTATTCCTAAGATACTTAGCCCTAAGGATAATAGCCCAATCTTTTTCATTTTCCAGGAGGAACCAGCCCATTTTCACTACCAACTCCTTATTGAATAATTTTAATCTTCTAATTCCCAGCCCTCCATCTTTCTTTGAGTCACACACCTTATCCCATTTGATGAGATCCATTCTTTTATTTTCTGCCACTCCTAACCATAAAAATCTTATTTCATTTATTTCAATCCTCTCAGCAATATAAGCAGGTATATTAAACATAGAAAGATAATACACTGGAATGTTCTGAAGTGAAGCTTTCAAAAGCTGAATTTTTCCTGCCAAACTCAGTAATTTGCCTTTCCATCCAACCAATTTTTTCTGGACTTTCTCCACAATATAGTTCCAGTAGTTGTTGTTTGGCTTTCTAGAGAAAAGAGGAAGGCTCGGGTAAGTAGCAGGAAACTTCACTTCCTGACACCCTAGAATCCTTATCACTCTATTTTTCACAAGCGGGCTAGTATTAAAAAAATAGATTTTTCTTTTTTGGTAATTTATACATTAACCAGATAATTTAGCATATTTGTCCAAAATAGTCTTCCACTGATTAGGCTCAACCACCAAAGCCTCGCCCATGAGAATGGTATCATCAACAATTTTTTTATGTGAAGCCAAGGGTAAAGAGGAGGCAGCACAAAAACCTTTCAGAGAATTAGAATTAAGTTGTTTTTGTATGTTACGACCAAGAGCATCTACCACAATGACAAACAAGTATGGAGATAATGGCTATCCCTGTCTCATCCCCCTTTTAGGTGATTAAAAACCATGGGTAATACCATTTACCAGGATCGAATACTTAGGAGTAGTGATACACGCTTTTATCAAATTAAGTAATTTACCAGTGAAGCCAATTTTTTCCAAAACAAAAAATAAAAAATTCTAGGAAACCCTATCATAGGCTTTGGAGATGTCTAATTTCAATACCATACTTGGTTTTTTGTTGCAGTCCATAAAGTGCAGGATTTCATGAGTATAGATGGTTGCATCCAAAATTTGTCTACCCTGAACGAAGCCTTTTTGATTAATGGCTATCATCTTTCCCAAGACAAGTTTTAGTCTATTGACAATGATTTTGGAGCAAATATTATAAGTTGTGTTGCATAGGCTTGTAGGTCTATAATCATTCATTGAAGCAGCTTCATTTTTCTTAGGGACTAGGGCCAAAAAAGTAGTATTCATTTGATTCAAGAGTCTACCAGATCTAAAGAAATCTCTAACAACATTAAAAAGGTCTATAGACACAATCTCTCAATAGAATTAAAAGAAACTGGGAGGGAAACCATCAAGTCCAAGAGCTTTATAAGCTCCAAAAGAGAAAATAACATCCTTAACTTCTTTCATAGTGATAGTCTTGGTTAAATCCTTCAAGTCTTCCTCAATGATAAAATTGGGTATAACCTACAAGAACTCCTCTAAATCCAGATTCTTTCATTTTTCCTTTCCAATTTGATGCCATTAGAATCAATAAGATATCTGATCCTATTTTTTCCCCTATGCTTCATAGTAGATTGGTGAAAAAACTTAGTATTTTGATCTCCTTCCTTAAGCCATTGAATCCTTGATTTATGTTTCTAGTAAATTTCCTCCTTCTTGCTTACTTTGTGCCATTGGGTTCTAAGCTCCCTTTCCTGTAGATCTCGTCATTATAGTTTCCTACCTCCATTTGATCTTGGACTTCCTTAATTTTCACTATAAGGTCCCTCTTAGTAGTAAATATGTTCCCAAAGGTATACGTGTTCCATCCTCTAATCCTTTCCTTAATTATTTTCATATTTTGCATTAGCCTAAACATCAGAGTGCCCACACAAGGAAGGTTCCAACATTCTTCAATAAGAGATTTAAAGTCTGAATGAAGGGACTACAAGATTTCATACCTGAAGGGGTATGATTTTTTAATCACCCTATCATCCCATTCCATTAAAAGAGCTCTATGATTAGAACTCATTCTAGGTAAGGCAATGAGAGATATTCTGCATAATACTCTAGTTAGAGGAGATCATAAATCTATCCAACTTAACTTGGATCAGTTGATTACCTTTCCTTTTGTTAGTCCAAGTAAAATGGGAACCAGTAAGAGGGACATCCATTAGCCCTACTGAATCAAGAAAGCTAGCAAGATCTATCATACTCTCCAAGTAGTCGGTAAGGCCTCTTGTTTTCTCAGATGGGTAGAGCGGGGAGTTAAAATCACCTCCATGCATCCATAGTTCATCCTTACTATTGATGATAATACCATCCAACAAATTCCATAAATCCAACCTGTCCAGCCTTGAATTGGAGGGCCATATATATTCCCCAGATTCCACTTAATGGAGGAATCACCATCCTCTATCCCAATCAAGAGACTATTCTTATTCTTAAATTTCAACTTTCCACTAAACCTAGACGAGTTCCAATAGGTAGCAATCCCTCTAGAAGCTCCCTCCACATCACTGACTTCATAACCAGCACCAGGCCAGATCCATTTCAAGGTTTTCTCAAAACTTTATTTTTTCATTTTTGTTTCCTGGATTAAGAGGATATCAGGTTTCACCTCCACCAAGCATGCCTTAATCACATGTTGTTTATATGGGCCATTAATATCCCTTACATTCCAAGACAAAATCTTCATAGCCACCAAGAGCAGAGGAGAAGTATTAGGATGATACTCCCCAAATGGGAGGTCGACCTCCCTTATTTCCTTTTCATTTTATTCTCTACCAAAGAATCAAGGTTCTTTTATCTCCTTGTTGCCACATCCTTTGTTGTTTCTTTGATTCTTGTTTCTTTCAATTGGGGTCTACCAATTTTGTTATTTTCTCCCACCTCAGGTTTTTTTCTTTTTTTTGTGATTTAGTGTTTATCCATCCTTTCTCATATTTGCTTTGTGATGTTCTCTCCTCTTCAAAGAAAGGAGCGTGATCATCATGGGTAGGAGTCAAAAATTGTTCCTTTCGGCTTTTAATTTCCCCTTCCTCCAGACCATCATTTTGTTGTTCCTTTTGAGGATTTGGAGGTGAAGCTTTTTCCTTGTTTTCCTTTTCTTCATTTAAATCTAGAATTTTCTCTGAAGATGGAAAGGTGGGTGGTTCATCTGTTGCTTCTGAAAACAACCTTTCCAGATTATATTTAGGACCATCCTTTGTTGGAGAAGTTTCATTCATCTTCTTTTCATGTTCTAGGTTAAAGGCTTCTTCTGTGAGTAACAACTCTTCATTGGGTCTAGAGTATTCAGGTTCCTCTAAGCTGCTCTACATATTCTTTAGAGGAGCATCCATTTGTGTTTCAATTTGGAGAATCTTAGACTCAAGAGGGATTATTTTGAAAGCATCTTGTAAGTGCCCAAATTTTTTACAACCCTGGAAAAACACCATGGCTCTCTCATATTCTAGAGGTTGGACCCATTTGCCAAACTTTGATTTTAAGGTAACATAAGTGGATAGGACTGTATTAACCCCTACATTAACATAGATTCTTGTGTAGACTAATATAGCTTTAAGAAGAGTAACTTTTTCTATGGTGACCAAAGAACCAAAGGAGTCAGCTATTCCTTTAAAAACCTTCTAGTTTTAGAACTCAAGTGGCAGCCTAGGGAGCCTAACCCAAGTTGGAGCAACTTTCCCCAAATCAACAGAAGCATCAAACCCTGGTTTCCACTTGCATAAGGACAAGATATTTTTAAAGCCACTATCAAAATCCCACAGTTCACCAGTGAGGACTTTAAGCATATTATCAGGGATAACAAAGGTAAACAAAAACAAACCCTGAGGCATAGTGCTTATAGAAACACTACCTTTAAGTTTCCAAGTGTCAGAGGCCCATTTTCTTACCTGGTCTATATTGGGTCATCCAACGAAGAATTTCCCCACCAAGGACAACTTCAACCCCTCCATAGCGTCATTCAAGATTACATCAGGGACATACACTTCATCCCCCACCATAGTACAAAAATTTGACACTGATTTTTGTGGTGTCCTTGTCAAAGGTTGACTTCCAAAAAGCTTTTCCACATAGGAGATTGTATGGATATCTAGGCCTAAACAGGTCTTGCCTTCAAGAGAAAAAAATAGGGTTTTTCAAACCCCTAGATGATGAAATATGCTCAGAGCATGGGGAAATTTTAGTTCTCCCACCCGGAGAGGCAGCGTGACTCTGGGAAATAGCAAGCTACTTTGGTGGGGAAGCCACCATGGGGACTCCTCCAAGTTGATTCCTCGAGTGGCAGATTATCAAAAATTCAAAATCTCAAAGCATGCACAGATTCTATAACTCATGTTAACTCACTAAAGCAGTTGTTATTACATGAAATTATGCATTCTTATCTTTACATCAACTTTTATTTCCTATAGAATCAATAGCATTGGCAACACTAGATATGACTTGTTCTACTGAATCAGTTTTTTGTTTTGGTTTTAAAAAATGCCTAATTTTTTCATCACTTTTTGCATTTTCCACATTTTCATCAATTGCATCGTGAGTTGACATTGAAAAGCTAATTTATTTCTATAGAAAAATATTCCATATAATCTATTTTCATACGTTCTCATTTGTCTCTAAGAAATTTTACCAGGAAGGTTATCTAAGACATCTCTTTCAATCGTTAAAAAAAACATTTTCATTTTCATTCATACAAGTGGTTTCATTTTCATTCATGCAAGGGGTTTCATTTTCATTTTCAAACATACAAGGGATTTCATTCTCATTTTCATAAATATGAGGGATTTTATTCTCATTTGTATTCATACAAGATATTTCATTATTATTTTACTTTTTGCATTGTTTCAAAACTAGAATTATTGGTCTCATCAATGGTGTATCTAGCTTCATCTAAACAACTAAGATCATTATTATCAAGACTTAGGTTTGAAGACATACCTGGATAAAATATTTGAATAGGTGCATTTTCTATATCATTGAGAGGTGGATTTGAAGACATACTTGAAGTTGTTTGCATAGGTTCTATTTCCATATCATTCAAAGTTAAAGTTGAAGGCATAGTTGGGTTTGTCTCCATAATTGCATTTTCTTCCATATTCACCTTTTCCACATTTGTATCATCTACATTCATCTCATCCTTCATGGTTTCCTCTTCAATATTCATGGAACTACATGCTTCAAAAAAAATCATTTAATGAATCATTATTCTTCTATCTCTTTGTCTTTTTTCCTCCATCTCTCTATTTGTTTCAAGTTCTTCATGTGTTATTAACTTTCTACATCTTTTACTTTGCCTTTACTTTGATCCCATGATTATCAAACCCTCTTGATAAAAAAATAAATGATTCTTAACCTATTTTCCAATTGCTACCTCTTTCAAATTTTGAAATAAAACTATAATATGGAGATCCTTTATTCTATAGGCTTTGAAGTACAAAAACATATGAATACATCCAAAATCTCTCTTTTTAAAATCTTCTTGAGAAAAATCCTTGTACTTGATTTCACTTCAAAAAATTCAACTTGTGATTGTCTCCTTCAAAATATTGAATAGAATATGACCTGCTAAGAGATTGCACAAGACAAAATTGAATTAAAAATTGTAGAAAATGGTGTTGTTGGTCTGTACTGCAGAAAAGGAATGTTGCAGAAAAAATTTGTTGTCGATTTTTTCCAAATTGGGAAAAATGGATATATGAGAAACCTGTACCCATTTACAAATGAGTACTCATCCTATTTTTAGAATGGGTACCCATTTATAAATGCATACATGTTCCTAATTTCAAATAGAAAAATTAGGGACGGGTACCTATTATATAATGGGTACCTGTTTCTATTTCAAAATGGGTATGTGTTTTATAATGAGTACATGTTTTTTAATGTTTGAATCCCCAAACTAATTTTTGCTTGGGTTTTAAGCTCGGGAAAGGTTTGGCAACCCAACCCTTAGCCTTTGACCTGTAACTAAAAAACTAAGGCAGATTGAAGAGAAATGTTCAACTTTGGCAATATATTTGATTGAATTTTTTTCACAATTTATCTATGAAATTAAAGCCCATTATAGATCCATGATGTCTAGTTTCCAAATATATAATTTTTGTTAAGATTGGATTATGTTTTCTATTTTTAATTAATTTCTAAGAAAATTGGTCCATAAACTTGAACTATCAAGCTTTTTTTGTTTTTATCTTTTTTTCTATTATTTTTTCTGCAAAATATTTATATGACATCAATCTTTAGAAAATTCTCTACACAATGAAAAAAAATAAAAAAATGTTTAGTTTAGGTCCAATTATGCTATCTGTACACATTGATTTTTAAAAACAATAATTAGGGCCAATGAAAATTTAATATAAAAAATATTCAGAAAAAAAAATTGCAAAAAAATATCCTCGTCAATATTCAGATTGTTACATATCTTTCCCCAAAAGGAGTCAGAAAAATATTTTTATTTATGTCAAAAAGTGGTATTAGTACATGTGCATGGTATGGTAAAAAAAAAGTGACTTTTAAAAAATAGTTTTTATACATGCATATTAAAATTTAATTTGTATCATATGGGTATTAGAATAAATCACATATTTGGAAAGTAGATTCAAAATAATAAATTTCATATTATTGACTTTTTGTAAGATTCATTGTGTAAGTGCTTAAAATTTTCAGTCCAAGTGTGACAAATTCTGAAAAACAAGAAAAAACACTTCCACTTTTTGAGTTTTTTGTGGACCCAACTTCTTGCATAAACCCAAAAAGCAAGTTATATTATGGTAGGTGTCCATGTTAAAAGGCGTTCATGACTCACACCATAGAAAAGTCTAATATTTTCTAGGTGAGTCATAAACCAGGAGACACAGGGGCTAGTGAAGTCTGATATTTACTAGGTGAGCCCCCAAGACAAGGTAAAATGAGACACACACACTAGGTCTACAAGGTGTTCCCATAACAACCATACCAATATTTATACTCCTTGATAACCTTGATAAGGTGCCACAAGGTGTTATGCCAATGCTACACTAAGTTCAACACGTGAACAAAGTGAATCAAAAATGCCAAGGTTTAACGTCATGGGGGGCAAATATGCTAAGCTTTAATGTCACAGGGGACAAATATACTAAGGTTTAAGATCACGAGGGGCGAATATGCTAAGGTTTAAAATCTCAAGGGATGTTCCACTAACATCACCACAAAAGGTAACAATCAAAGGGGTTTTTCTTAATACAAAAAGGTCACACCTTAGGGAATATCACACACGACATCACCACCAAGAGAGGAAAAGTTAAGGAATAGAAGATTCACATCTTAGGTAATACTAAACATAGAATTACCACCAAGAGGAATGTCATATTCCAAGAAAGGTCACCCTCTTATGAAACATCAAACCTAATATCGCCACAAAGGAGACACATCACATGGATTAAAGAGGCCACACTTTGATTGACAAGGTCACACTTCCTAGGAGATGTATGCTATCATCACAAAGGGACCATTTCCTATGTAAACACTGAGTGGGGGACTATATATTCCCCCCCCCCCCTTTAAATGTTAGTGTACTTTCTAGACTAACATTTTAAGGAGAAAAAGAGGGATCCCAAGAAGGAATACACCTATGACAAGGCTACCTAACCACTTACCCCCAAAGTTTAAGGACAAAGATGAGCCAAATGGACTATGATATGCTACCTAACCCCTTGCAAGGAAGATGATCTGCATAATATCTAATGCATGTGGTAGTGAGAATAATTTGATACTACAACTATCACATGGTAAGGAGTAAAATAAACAAATGTTAATCTATGACATGTTCATATTGATTCACATAAGGATCAATTTCACTTAATACCTTCTTTATAGTGCATCATTCATCAATAATATGGCCAAGTGTTCTATGGTATGCATAATAGGATACTTTTGTACTCTTTCCTTTCTTATCTTCAAGTTCATGGATAGGTGGTAATGTGATTAAAGCCCAATCTACCAACTGAGCTAATACCCTTTCAATCTCGGTTATAGTATGAAGAAATGGTAGCTTCTTAAGTTTATAAGGCTTGTGCTTCTTGATTGATTGAACAACTGTACAATGTAGAGGTGGTGGATCTTGATAACCTAATCCCTTAATATCTTATAATGGTGCTTCTTCAAAATGGAATGGACTTCATGTTCATTGTTGATGTCATATCCTTGATTTTTCAAGATCCTAAAGCCTTGTCCATAATTTTGTTCTAGATCAATGTGTGTGTGTGTAACCTTATGCTCATATGATGGAGGATTGATAGATGTACTTCCCTTGTTATTGTTTTGAATATAATTCTTTATGCAACTTGTTTGAGGTATGACTTGTGGTTCAGTTTATGGATGTAACAAATTGAATGCTTCAAGTGGTGGCATTGTAGGATGTTGTCGGTATGGAGTGGTAAGTTGTTGTATTGAAGGATAAAAGGCTACATTGTTTTCAAGGTTATGCAAGGATCGTTGTATGCAATAATGCATGCTCTCTTTGTCTTGACCTATTATATCAATAAAACTTGTAATAGGAGAAGGTGTACCATTAATTTCATTATCAGAAGCATTATCATCACCAAACACATAGCTGAAACATCGACCAAGGATTTTGAGGAAATCCAAATTTTACCAAAACACATACACATGATGAAACTTTTGCAATAAGGTTCAAACTATTAAAATTTTGGTGAAGGGAACTCAGATAGCAACCCCGAATAGAGTTTCTCGAGACTATTTTGTAACAAAAATTTGACTGATGCTTCGATAATAGGATAGGTTCGCCCAATGGTGTCTGAGTCCTGGTCAGGGATTCTAAAATTTTGAAGTTTGACTGAAGACTACTTTGCTTAAGAATTTTGATTCTACTTGTAGACAATTGAAATAGTAAATAAATTCCAAAATTTGCTTAATGCATCCCAATTTGATGCAAAATGCAAGTATGCAATGATGTTGAAGATTTTTTGAATAAATTTGAATGCAATTTTTAGATCTGAGATGTAATGATTGACTGATTATAATATGAAGAGACTTGAAAGTAATGATTTTGAATGCAAATTTTGATATTAAACAATACACTTTCTTTCACTAATTGAACTAAATGCAAAATTCTTTAAAAACATACAATTGTTGATTCCAAAATAGGGATATGCAAGTATAGTGAAACTAAGCAGACAGAGACTAAAAAGTATGAAAAATTTTGTTTAAGCACATGTACAAGAACAAGGTCACCTAGGGACAACTGAGTCTTTGTTCAGGGTTCTAAAATTTTAAAATCTAAATGTGAGATTGATGTTCAAGGTTACTGTTCCTATCTGCACACAGTTTTGACAATGACTATTTTTCCAGAATTTTTCAAAGCAAATGTATGGTAATTTTGGAACAAAATGAATTTTTTTAATGCAATTTTGAAATGAAAAAAATGATCTAAATGACTAAATCATACTATAATGCAACTTTTGGTGCAATATTTTTGGATTTTTTTATTTTTATAGTACAATATGCAACCCTAAATATGAAACACAATGATACTAAACCTAGATGAGAAATGCAAAACACAATGATACAAAACCTAGATCTATGGTTTGAAAGACTACCAAATTAGAAATTTATGATGTAAGAATGTCACGTTCACCAAAATGAAACATAAAAAATGTGGTGACCCTAAACTTAATGTCTAAAGCCTTAAGGTCAATGGGGCCATCATTTCTATAATTTCATTAGGATGCAAATCAGCAAGGTGCGTAGATTGACTTACAACATCTTAGGTGATTCAATTAGACTTGGATCTACATCTTTTTAAGGAAGGCAATGATTTGAAATGATTGACCTAAATAGACTAAGCTAGTATGATAAATGAAATTTCTCAAAGATAAATAGATGGAAACAAAACTCTGCAAGTGGATCTAGAAAGTGTAGATTGATGTGTACCTGTCACTAAAAGTTGGATTGTTGTAGCAAGAAAAGGTCGCCCCTAGGCGACTGGGTCTTTGTTAGGGTGTTTTTCTCAATTTTTTGGGTCCTCTGGTGTTGGATCTGAAATTCTATTTTTCACTTGTCCCATTGTCGCATGTCATCAATAAATTCTATAATTGAGTTTTCATGTCTTGACAAGGTTGATGACAATAAATGCAATAATGTAAAATAGATCTTCAAACTCTCTTCAATATTCTTTAGACCTATAACCTGCACATTCACAAAGAGAAAAGATGTGCCATATAGGGGATTGTCTCAGTCAAACCTCGTGTAAGTCTTTCAACTTCCATAATGGCAATGTCAATGATAAAAGATAATGGAAAGGAAGGAAATGATGAATGAAAAAATGTTGCAACTCACCACCCTTCAATGGATTCCTTGAAGGACTGAATTCATGCACATCACTTCAAGATTTGGATCTTTCTTGATAAAATGCTTGAATTCTTTGGAGATCTACAACAATATTAGCCTTCACAAAACATGAATGTGAACATACATAGAATTTTACATGATGTTGGATCTTGAATTGTTGTAATAAAATCTAATAATGTTTCTCTTGCCTTGCTCAATAATTCTCTTGACAATATTTTTTTCTCTTGAATGTGTGTTATTTCTTGTTAGATTTCAAATGATAAAAGATTAGGTATTTATAGATGTTTATCCAATTTCTCAAAAATTTGAATCCAAAAGCTAACACTTTATATTTGAATTTTGGATGTTAAAATATTGCCAATAACATATTTAAATTTGGGTCCTGACTAATAAGGGGGTCTCAATCACCCATGGGCGACTAGGTCCTGGCCCAAATTTCCAAGACACTCAAAGTCAAAGACAATTTAATAATTGGATGCATTTGTTTAATATTTTTCTTCCTTCAAAAAACGATAAAAATTAGGCTTTGGAATGCATAATTTGGAAAATTAGAAGCTTAATTAAGTCCAATAAATTAGGGGACAAAACATAATGTGAAATTTTTAAGGTATACAATTTTCTACACTACACTTCCAATGAGTAAACCAAATATGAATTCATATAATACTTGCAAGTATTTCTAAAAAAATTATGTGTGCATGCTCCAAACTTTAAGAAAACCTTACCCCCCCAATATATATATATATATATATTGTAAAATCTTTTTTTGGAAAAAATATTAATTTTTGTAGGTGAATCTTTTCTTTTTTTGAAGACAATATTAATTTTATTGGCATTTTGTTTACATCACTAAAATTTTGTAGAAAATCTTGGTGAATCTTGAAAAATTATAGGAAAATAAATTACTACCATGATGAACCTTCCATTTAAAAATAAATAAATTCTTATGGAAAAGTAGGAGCCTAAAGGTGGAAATGATTGATGTCTTTAAGGGATAGACTCTATAATACATAGTTTCCACCACTGATTAAAATATAATCTAACGACCCTTGTTGTATTCTAATTTGTAAAATGTACTTGTAATTTGTAATGCTCATGGAGTTTGAAATTGCTTTTGGATTGTTGATATCCATTGAGATCAATGATCCAAAATCAATTTTGGGACCCATAAGAATTACAAATCATGGGTATATTTTACCCATTAGATTATATTATAAATTAATGTTTGCAACTAAACATTGGTGATATGGCCCTAAATTAACTAACAATTATGATATATTATTGGTGAATTAATTTAGATTTCTACAGTAAATTATAAAATTTAAGAGAATCTAATCTAATCGTGTATCAAATGCTATAGTGAATTTTTGAGTTAAAAAGTTTAATAAAATAAATACTTTGGAGATTTAAATAATACTAAAATAAAAATTTATAAAAATGTGGCAATTCAAGTCCCCTAACAACTTGAACTATTAGCCAATTTTTTATCCCAAATTTCAACTATTAATTAATTGGAAAATATTTGCCACTAAAAAAATTACTGACATGGAGTCACTAATGAACTTCAAACAATGAATCATCCTATCTCTAGCTAGGATGTATTCCAAATATGAATACATCCATGGTTTGAAAATAACACTAACTAAAAAAATAATACTACTTAACAAGGTTGCTATATTTTTTATTTCATCATGAAAGTCACTTTTGTATACTTTTTGGGGCATCTTTCACACATGCTTCTTGATTTGTGCCATCCATTTCATATTCATAGTTCTTTTACACTTATCTTTTGTGGAATAGAATTATTGTGTGATCATCCCCTTTTGTAGGGCAATTATAATAAGATAAAATGGGATATCAAAAGTAGTATAGATGCCTTTAGTGATTAAATTTGTGAAATCCCTATCCCCAACAAAGACTTGTTGTTTCTCTTCATCATAATTATGGATAAATTATAATACTAACTTTTGAATGCTCTCCATGAACACTAGAAAGGATATTTCCTTGTCTAACCCATTTAGTACAATCTTCTTTGCCTATAGGGCAAAATTTTCAAAAGTTGTCCTCTGATGAAAATCATTCATACTCATATTCCATAAGTTTTATCTATAATGTGCATGTACTTGGGATTAACTTGGGAATGTGAGAATATCCCTTAAAATTGAACTTCATCTATTTCGTGGGCTTTCTCATTTATCCTATAGGACAAAGAAGTTTCGTAATTACCTAATGGTCTAACTAAGGTTTGAATTTCTAACTATTGCATGAGCTAGGATTCTATTATTTTTTTAAGTTGGGGTTATGTCTAAATATTACAAATTATCTTGCACAAAGTATGAAAAATGGAATTAAAACTCAATTATGAAGAAATCATTCAATATTTATCAATTTCTTGAGTTCCTATGTACAACCCTAAATTTAATCAAAAATATTTGAACTTTTAAGATCATATGATAATTTATAGCATCAACATGTGTCTCTCTATTTCAGATTGAGCAATAGACCCCCTTTGCAACTCTATATTTAATCAATCACTCTACAAATTGAGTACTAATTCACTTTGGTATCTCCTTTTCACTTTTAACTTTGTGATGATATGATATGTAATTATACTTTTAAATTTGTAAAATTCTACAAAAATAAGTGCATCCAATGCTACAAGTAGGTAGGTGGATAATAAATGCAATGGCAAGAGTGTTGGCTTGTAATAATTTGAACTTATATTGGTCACTTACTTTTTAAATATTCAAAATATTAGGTTCAAATGGGTAAGGACTTTTAGAAAAGCCTCACTTCAATGTTTTCATCCTTGCATGTAAAAATTTAGTTAAAATTACCACATTTGGATATATTAAGCTTTGGTTTAGTAGGGCATCATTTTCCCACAGATGCATAAATTTGAATAGCTATCATCATGTGTGAAGTTGCAAGCATGGTGATCAATTTGAGGTCTTGATATAGGGTTCAAATGTAATACTCTGAGGCCAATTTCATCAAAATATGGCATCATCATGATGTAAATGGTTTTTAGGTTGATCATCGAGAGGGATGACATCAACATGACATATTGTTGATGTCATCATGGTACAATTATAATTTTTTTGAAGTGAACTATAAATTTATGTTCAAAATGGTATGATTCAATTAGAAGTAGGATATCTACATGAAGTATGATGTAATAATGAAATCATTGTTGAACGATGTGGACAATTCAAATTGAACTTTAAATTTATGGGTATGCATTTAAATAGTGGGTTTAGTATGAATTCAAACTCCCACAAGGATTAAATTGGATTAGTAAATGGAACTTTGTGGGGAAATGCAAGTGAACTAAAAATTTATCACTTGAAAGGATCGATTTAGTTGAGGGTTAGACCTTTATAGGAAATTAAATTTCCTTATAAGCTAGTCAAGTTTGAGGGATCTTTAGTGAACGAGAATTTCAATATTACAATTTTATGTAGTTCACTTGTGAATGAAATCTCCACAAGAGGAATGAATTGTAGAAAAACTTAAGTGAGCCCACTATGTAGGGTTTGGTCACATAATTGATTTTGAGCCGATTAGAAAGATGAAACCTTTAAGTGAATGTAACTTTCTTTTTTTTGAGAAATTTGGATACACTTCAAAAGAAAAAATGAGTTAGTTTTTTTATGTGTTTTTTTTGTCTATGGTGGACTTTTGACCATAGGAAGGATAAATTTGCTAAATTTTTGGGAATCTTGGAACTTACTAAAACTACAAGGTAGGATAAAAATCAAAGCAAAAGAGGGGGTCCCCATTTTGATAAAATAAAAATGGGGTGTGTTGTGAAGAGGGGGTCCCCATTTTGATAAAATAAAAATGGGGTGTGTTGTGAAGAGACACAATACCTATGACCTGCTATTTGTTGATGGAGTAAATTACTATAGTATTAGATTGAAAATCATTGGGAAGAGGATTAGAGATGACTAAAACCCTACAAAAAAATAAAACCGATAATATATCACCATTTTAAAATCTTTTCAACACTAGAAGAGCTATTTATAGCTAAAAAATGTTGGAAAATGGAAAATCTCTTACCAAAAAATTATTTAGGTTCATAGAAAATTATGCAAAAATCTAAATTTTGATGCAAAGCCTGCAAAATGGATTATGGTAGCATAAATTAGTGTATATTTGTATGGGGTGGGTGCAAAAGATGGGGGGCCAAAAAGTGGCCAACTTTTTCCAAAAGAAATAAAAAGCCATAACGTGAGCACGTTATAACACGCTCGCATTATGACTTGGAGTGACTGAACCTAAGGCTCGATCACTCCCAAGCTATAGAATTCTCACATTATAATGTGAGCGCATCATTTCCTATTAAAACACAAAAAAAAAAAAAGCAAAAACTTCATTTTGTGTTTTTTCCAACTTTTTATTTTGTCTGCGGCTTGAAACCCTTTCATAATATGCTCATGCTTTTGGAAGGCCAAATCTACTTCAATTCTTCACTAAAGCTCCATCAAAATGTCACCACATTATCAAGGAGGTCAAATAAGTAAGTAATTTCTATTTTTTATGTGAATTTGCCATCAAATAAGTAGATTTAATATGTTTTTTGATGTAAATTTATTTAATTTTTAGGAAATGATAATGTACCTCAAAATCCTCCTCAAATTCCTCCTCAAAATCCCAATTCACCTCATGTTTAAATACCTATTGAGGAACAACCCCAACAAACACCTCCAATAATTCTTCAACATGCTCCAGGAACTCGGCAAATTTAATGGGACAAATTGAAAAAAATAAAAATTGAGAATATAATTGCAAGGTTGAAAGATCTTGCAAGCTCAACCTCGCATAGAAACATGCTTGCTCAATCACTTGAATCGATAGTATCACATGTAGATTCAATTATCAATAAAATAATTGGTTGGTCGGATAAGAGACGAGAGTTTAAATAATTTTTTGCAGATAAATTATCCTATAAACAAGTGAAAGATGAAAAAATTACAAAATTTTACTTGTGTGCCCTATTCATAAAACCTAGAATGAATCAACCTTTATATCTTTTAAGAAAGAGATTCCCTATCCATTGGTGCAACCATCAAGGGATAAAGAACCATTTTGGAGGTGGTGGATGGTTTATGACCATCCTCCATGTAACAACAATGAGGTGCCACAATATTTTTTGAGGAAACTCTATTGTAAGTTTATCCTCAATAAAATCCTAAACTATTTTGATATGCGAGACTTCTAGGGTAGAGGTGTAGGCTTTGCATAGGACAAATTTGAGGCATGTATTGATACACAATGATCAATGAGATGAGCACTCTTAGACCAACATATGAGCATGTGACTATCCCTTCCATTGTGAAGGATAGTTTTAAGTTTGATACATTGTAGTTGATTAGTTCCCTCACCTATAGCCTCATACAACATACCAATCTTCTAGCACAAGGTGAGCATGGAAAGTCTTCAAGGAGTAAAGTTCCACCTTATTATTGTCATGCTTGCAGGTCACCCTTTGGTTATGACCCCATGCATAGTCAAGTTACAGGTGCCCAAGGTGTTGCAAGTATGGATGTGTTTGATGGTGTTGTCATTGATGTTTTCATTGATGTCAACACAGTTCAGGTTGAGTACAGATGGTACTTCTATAGTTGAGATACTGTAGAAGTGCTTAAAGTACATGGAGCTATATTTATGAAGTTGTAGTTGTGTTTTTGCAAAATTATTTTGAGAAATTTTGAGAAATAATGAAGGTAGTGTTGAAGTGTGTGTTCTATGTGTGCTCTGGTATTGTGCTTTGTATTTCTTTTGTGTTGATCCTATGTTTGTGCAGATCTATAAGCATTTTCATGAGCTTCAATGGATAATATATCCTGAGTTTTAGCTTCTGGTTTGATGGAGAGTAAAAGACATGTTCACCAGTGTGTTAACTGGTTTGGCAGAACTATTTGTTTATGGACTGGGAGAAATGTTTTGGCTCCCCAGTCTTCTGATATTTGGTTTCAGATCTTGTGGATTTGGGTGATGGCTCTTTATGATGGTTTTTGTGTTCTAAATTTTTTTTTTTTGTGGTTTGGCACTCTGAATGACCTGCTCCATAGATCATGTGTTTTGTTGGTTGGTTTGGTTGGACTGGTGAAGAGTTCTATGTGAATGAAGTATTTTTTAATTACTATGGATGTATTTGAGGTATTCTCAAAGATGGTAAAATGTCTGGTGAAGCATGTTGAGTGATCCATGTGTGATCATCTTGTTGGAGATGTGTGTACTTCAAAGATCATTGGTGTTTTCATTAGGTTTGGTCGACCTAGTGTCTACATGTTACATTAAGTTTTGCATCAACTTGAGGAAGCATGTGATTGATCCAAGTTATTGTTTGGGTCCTAAATTAAATATTCAATTGGTCCCCTCTCATTCTTATCCACCGTGGGAACGTTGAGTAGCTGACCTAGTTTGAATTTGTAAATGAAATTGTATAGCCGACCTTGGAGAATGTTTCTAGGGTTGAAGATGGTATAAAAGCAAACCAAGTTGTGGAAAATTTCATATCCATTCATCCATGATTCAAGCAAGTAAGTGAAGTGTGCGAAAAAGTGTGAAAAGTAGAGAGTGGAAGAGAGAATTGAAGCAACAATACTTTAAGGTGTTAGATTCCTAAAATTAGTGAGTTGATGAAGTCTACAATCTTCTGATCAAGTTGTGAATGTGTGGAACCCTAGTGGTGGATCTTCATTTATTTTTTCTTTTTTGTAGGAAATGAGCCTCCTTCTAGACAGTGAGTCCTTTTTTGGTAGTGAGTCTTTGTATCTGGGCAGTGAGCCCTCTGGCAGTGAGTCTTTGTATCCGGTATTGCATTACTACTATATTGTGAGTTAATCCTCACCATAGTTTTTCCCTCATTAGGTTTTCCATGTAAATATGGTGTCTCTGGTGTTTGCTTTATGTTATTTTTAGTTCATGTTTACACTTAACAATAGATTGAAGTTAAAAGATTAAAGTTTAGAAGTAAAGTGATATGATACAACTGATTCACCCCCCCTCTCAGTTGTCTTGTGAATTTCAACAATTGGTATCAGAGACTTGGTTCCTCAGTGAAAAGCTTAACCGCTTGAGGTAGATCAGATGGTGCACAAGTTGCATATTCATATTTTTGAATGAGTTGATTGCATTGATTGGAAAGAACAGATGAGAAGTTATTTGATTTCACTTAGTTTCAATACCTATAAATTTGTGGAGACAAAATATGTGATACCACCAACTAGTCTTTCCTCTGTTGATGAGATTACAACTTATGAGGAGAATGAATGGGAAAGGTATGTTATCTTCAATTCTCTATCTAAAACTGAAAGAACAAGTTATTTCTCTAGCTACTGCTCATGAAGTATGGACAAAACTGAAGGACATTTATGAAGGGAATTATAGAGTTAAGTTATCAAGGAAACTAACTGCTAAGCAAAAATTTGAGAAGTTGAGAATGGAAGATGGAGAAGACATTGCAAGTTGTTATCAGAGATTTAAACTTATAGCAGCTAAAATCAAGAATCAAGGTGGTACCATGTCAGATGAATATATAATTGAGAAGATCTTGATGACCCTACTAGATAATTACAGTGAAAAAGTATTTGCTCTTGAAGAATCATATGATCCAAAGACATTTACTAAGGAGCATCTATTTGGTTTCTTGACTGCATTCGAGATGATAAAATTTGCAAGAGAGAAGGAGAAGACTGAAACAACTTTTAATGTAATGAAGATAGGAGATGACTCAGATGATGATGATTCAAAATATTTGGAAGCAAATTTTGTAAGGAGATTGAAGAAAGGTACTAGTAAATACAAAGGTAAGTTGCATTTTAAGTGTTTTAGTTATGGAAACATTGGTCATTATGCATCAAGATGTCCTAATAGAGCTACACACAAGAAGAACAAAGACAATAACAATAATCACAAGGATAAGAAGTTCAATAAATTGTATTATGTCAAAGAAGATGCAAGAATTTTTTATGATGAATCTGACTTTGAGGAAGATAAAGATGAATGTTTGTTTCTAGCCCTGGAAAATAAAGTTGTATCTACTAACCATGGAAGATATGCAAGATAATCTAGTCTGGAGAGCAAGAAGGATGAAACAGAAGGTACTCTAGTAACTACTTTTCATGCTAGACACGATGAATAATTTTGGGTAATTGATAGCAGATGTTAAAATCATATGATTGGAGATAAGATTAAGTTTACTAAACTTGAGAAGTATGATGGAGGAATAGTTATGTTTGGAGATGATTCTGGTGCTAAGATTGTTGGTAAAGGAACAATTAGCTTTGATGGGAAACATAATAATGATGATGTTTATTATTTAAAGGTTTTAAGGCATAATCTCTTAAGTGTTGGACAAATGTGCAGCAAAGGTTTTAAGCTTGTGTTTCAGGATAACACTTGTGATATCATAAAAGGATCCAAAAATATGGTAGCAGCTAGAAGAAGAACTCATGGAAACATCTATCAACTTAAGTGTGGTGATGGTCAATGCTTTTTTTCCCGGATTAGTGAGAGTTGGCTCTGGAAATGGAGGATGGGACATGTGAATTTCAATAATCTAATTAGGATCAGTTCTAAGGAAGTTGTCAAAGATCTGCCTAGAATCACAAAGCCTTCAAATTCAATCTGTAGAAGTTGCTAGTTGGGAAAACAAACAAGAAATAATTTTAAAGGAAAGGAACAATCATCTACCATAATGTTAGAATTAATCCATACAGACCTATGTGGTCTACAAGAATAGGAATCCTAAATGGTGATAGGTACTTTATGCTCTTGATTTATGATTACTCTAGGATGACATGGGTTACATTTCTTAGAGAAAAGGCTCGGGCTCTTGATAGATTCAAGGTATTAAAGGCAATAGTAGAAAATGAGGAAAACTTGAAAATCAAATGCTTAAGGTCTGATAGAGGTGGAGAATTTACATCTGATGAGTTCAATGCATTCTATGAAGAGCATGGCATAAAAAGACATTCTTTTGCTCCTAGAAGTCCTCAGCAGAATGGAGTTGTGGAAAGAAAGAATTAGATTGTTCAAGAGGCTTCTAGAACTATGATTAAAGAATAAAATTTTCCTAATGTGTATTGGAGAGAAGCAATCCACATTGTTGTTTACATTCTTAACAGAGTTCACATCAGAGGTAACAACACTAAGACCCCTTATTAGATGTGGATTGGTAAGACTCCTACTGTTAAATACTTTAAGGTATTTGGAAGTAGATGCTACATTAGAAGAGATAATGAAAACCTTGGAAAGTTTGATGCTAGATGTGATGAAGGAATTTTTCTTGGATATTCAAATAACAACAAAGCATATAGATGCTTTAATAAGAGACTGAGGAAAATAATTGAAAGTAAAAATGTAAAGGTTGATGAAGCTATGTATAGACCAGTGGAAATAAATGAATTTGAACTTGATGATCCTATCTTTGTGCAAATACAAGAAGAAGAAAAGGAAGAGAAAGAACAAAGTGATGAAAAAGAAGATATTTTGGAACCTGCACCTAAGACTCCTAAATATGTATAGAGAAATCATCCAGAGGAACAGATAATTGGAGACAAAATTGAAGGAGTGAAGACAAGAAGCAAAGTAGTTGAGGTAAAAATTTATTTACTTTATAATGTAGAACCTAAGACTATGAGTGAAGCATGTAATGATGAAATTTGGGTTAGATCAATAAAAGAGGAACTACATCAGATAGAGAAGAATGAGACATGGGAACTAGTCCCTAGACTTGCAAACAAGAATATAATTGGTTCAAAATGGGTATTCATAAATAAGTTGAATGAAGATGGTGAAGTGGTAAGGAATAAAGCAAGACTGTATGTAAAGGATATTTACAAGTTGAAGGAATAGATTTTGAAGAAACTTTTGCACCTGTAGCAAGAATGGAGGCCATTTGGATGTTCTTGATATTTTCAGCTCATAAAAACTTTGAAGTATATCAAATGGATGTCAAGTCTACATTTATGAATGGAGAACTGGAAGAAGAAGTATATATGGAGCAACTGGAAGGTTTTCAACTATCAGACAAACCGGACATGGTTTGTAAGTTAAAGAATCCATTATATGAACTTAAACAAGCTCCTAGAGCTTGGTATGCAAGATTGGATAGATACTTGAGAAAGCAAGGATTCAACAAAGGGTCTGCAAACAACAATCTTTACTTCAAGGTTGAGAAAAACAAGATATTTATAGTTGTGGTATATATTGATGACATTATCTTTGGTGGAAATGAAGGTATGTGTAAGAAATTTGCTGAAGAGATGCAAAAAGAATTTGAAATGTCTATGATTGGTGAATTGAATTTCTTCCTTGGACTTCAAGTAAATCAAACTAACAAAGGGATATTCATTTCACAATCCAAGTATGTTAAGGAATTGTTAAATAAGTTTGCAATGGATGACTCCAAACCGGTCTATAGCCTTATGGTAATCATATGCAAGCTGGGTAAGGATGATGAATCAGCTAAAGTTGATCAGAGCATGTATAGATCCATGATTGGTGGACTACTATATCTTACTATTACTAGATCAAATATCATGCATACAATATGTTTAGTTGTAAGATTTCAAGCAGAACCTAAGGAAGCACATGTTACAACTATGAAAAGGATATTCAAATATCTTAAAGGAACTCTAGATTATGGGCTATGGTATCTGAAGGATAATGATTTCACATTGAATGCATACACTGATGCAGATTGGGTTGGTTGTGTAGATGAATGGAAGAGTACAAGTGGTGGTGCATTCTTCCTTGGGGGAAGATTAGTTTCATGCTTGAGTAAGAAATAAGATTCAATTTTTTTATCCACTATGGAAGCATAGTATATTACAACAACATCCTGTTGTACATAGGTACTTTGGATGAAGAAAAACTTGATGGAAATAGGTATGATGAGTGATGAACCTATTTCTATATTTTGTGACAACACAAGTGATATAAACATTTAAAAGAATCCAATGATGCATTCTAGAACAAAGCATATATCTATCAACTATCACTTCTTGAGGGAGAAGGTATTATAGAATGAAGTTAGACTTGAATATATACCTACCAAGGAACAAATTGTTGACATATTCACTAAGGCCCTTCTAAAGGATACCTTTGAGTATCTCAGAGGGAATTTAGGGGTTACTGCCCTTCCTTCTTTGAACTAAGTGCACATGGAGGTGCATCAGTCCAGTGGATTCACAAACTTCTTTTGTTTTGGACTGATGATTGAGGTCTACTCCTCAGGGGGAGTAGAGAAGTGCATTGTTGCAGTATGTGATGTGGGTATACTCCTAAGGGAGAGTGATCAGAGCTTTATATGGCAAGAAATTCCTTTGCCATTGATGTCAAAGGGGGATATAGAATCATGTGAAAATTTTATGCTTGTGCAGGTTGTTTCTAAAAATAATGTATGTTGTCTTTGATGGTTTTTTACATCATGTGTTGCCATCAATGACAAAGGGGGAGATTTTTGCAAGTATGGACGTTTTGATTGTGTTGTCATTAATTTTTTCATTGATCTCAACATAGTTAAGATTGAGTACGGATGGTACTTGTATAGTTTAGATATTGTAGAAGTGCTTATAGTACATGGAGCTATATTTATGTAGTTGTAGTTGTGTTTTTGCCAAATGCTTTTGAGAAAATTTGAGAAATAGTGAAGGTAGTGTTGAAGTGTGTGTTTTGTGTTTGCTTCGGTATTGTGCTCCACATTTCTTTTGTGTTGATCTTATTCCTATGTGAATTTTTAAGTGTGTTCATGAGCTTCAATGGATAATATATCCTAAGTTTTAGCTTTTGGTTCAATGGAGAGTAAAAGACATGTTCATCGGTGTGTGAACTGGTTTGGAAGAACTATTTATTTATGGACTGGGAGAAATGTTTTGGCTCCACAGTCTTCTGATATTTGGTTTTAGATCTTACAAATTTGGGTGATGGCTCTTTCTGATGGTTTCTATGTTCTAAAAAATTTGCTTGTGGTTTGGCACTCCGGAAGACCTACTCCAAAGCTCATGTGTTTTGTTGGTTGGTCCAATTGGACTGGTGAATATTTCTCTATGAATGAAGTGTGTTTTAATTTCTATGGATGTATCTAAGGTATTCTTAGAGATGGTAAAATTTCTAGTGAAGTGTGTTGAGTGATCCATGTGTGATCATATTACTGTAGATGTGTGTACTTCAAAGATCATTGGTGTTTTCATTAGGTTTTTATGACCTGGTGTCTACATGTTACATTAAGTTTTGCATCAACTTGAGGAAGCGTGTGATTGACCCAAAAAAAAATTTGGGTCCTAAATTAAATATGTAATTGGTCCTCTCTCATTCTTATCCACCGAGAATGTTGAGTATCCGACCTAGTTTGAATTTGTAAAAGAAACTGTATAGCCAACCTTGGAGAATGTTTCTAGGGTTGAAGATGGTATAAAAGAAAATCAAGTTGTGGTGAATTTCATATCCATCCATCTACAATTCGAGCAAGTAAGTGAAGTGTGTGAAAAAGTGTGAAAAGAAGAGAGTGGAAGAGCGAATTGAGGCAACAGTACTTTAAGGTGTTAGATTCCTGAAAGCAATGAGCTGATGGTGTTTACAATCTTTTAATCCAATTGTGAATGTGTGGAACCCTAGTGGTGGATCTTCATTTATTTTTTTCTTTTTTTGTAGGTAGTGAGCCTCCTTCTAGACAATGAGTCTTGTGTTGGTAGTGAGCCTTTGTATCTGGGTAGTAAGCCCTCTAGAAGTGAGCCTTTGTATCTTGTATTCCATTACTACTATATTGTGAGTTAATCCTCACCGTGGTTTTTCCCTCATTAGGTTTTCCATGTAAATATGGTGTCTCTGGTGTTTGATTTTTTTTATTTCCATTTCATGTTTACGCTTAATAACAGTTTGAAGTTAAAAGATTAAATTTTAGAAGTAAAGTGATTTGATACAACTAATTCACCCCCCACTCTCAATTGTCTTGTGAATTTCAACACAGGATACATTTGTAATTGATCAAATGGTGATGATAGATGCCCTCCTTCATGAAACATTCAACCTTGATAGTCAAGTAAATGTTTTTGATAGGGAAAAATAGGTTTTTACGGGACTCAAAACCCATTACAAAATATTTTTAAAGGGACCCATAACCCTATCAAAGAAAATCATGATGCAACAAAGATTAACCACATACCAAAAATAGCCCAATAGTAGCAACACCAGGTTTTGAAGGGACCTTTAACCCTTTACAACAATATTTTGATTGGGATCTTAAACCCAAGACTAGGTTTTAAAGGGACCTTGAACCCTTTACAGCCAGGTTTTGGCAGGGACCTCAAACCCTTAGAACCCAAATGAGTTCCCAAGAGACTAATAGTAACCACCAGTCAAGCAACAAAGTAGCTAGGTTGTAGCAAACCATCTGCTTAGTAACAACAAAATTTCTCAGGAAGAACAATACTGAGCCAAAAAAAACATAATAATAATGTAAAAATCCATCATGCCCCTATGTTGCACTAGAACTAGCAAATCCACCTTCTTACAGCTCCCACCCTCCTGAAAATCTAGCCCCAGCTCCTCCTCAAATAGAGAGGGCTCCCCTCTAATGGAGAGGAAGAGATGAGAGCCCTTACCACCAAAACCACCACTCTCCAGCATACACAAGTTCCACCTCAATAGGAACCCACTGTAAGGAAAAGAGCTTCCCACCCAAACTACTGCAACCACCTCCACCTCAAAAGGAGAGAGCTCCACCTTAGAAGGAGCAATCTTCACCTCCATAGAAGACCATGATTGTAGAAACTAGAAGAAAGAAAGGATTTGAACAGTAAGGGAAATCACAACCTCCTTTGGCATGGTGAGAAAATAGAGCTTGAAATAATTCACCAACATCCATAAGAAGAACCACTTTTGAGCCTTCAAATGAGCCTCGATCATAGCTAAACAAATAGAAAAATAGCTCTAAGACAAAGCACAAGCAACTAGGTTTTCAAGAACAACCTTAAAAAACACCCAACTAGCCACACCCAAACAAAGAGAAGGACAGAAAAAACTCCCTTAGAGAATCCCAACAAGGAAACTAGACAACTAGCCTCCTCCAACAACCAGCATAGAGGCCCAAAAATAGAACCCAAAAAGAAAAATAAAAAAGCAAAGAGCTCAACCGAAAGAGAACCAAAAAAGTAACTCTGCAAGAAATAGGGGAGCACCACCAAAATCATCGAAACATGGCACTCTCACCCAAAGCAAGGAGCCTAGAACAAGGTAGAAGGGAATACCTCTACCTCTAGCAATGCAATGCAATGCATAGCAACCAAAAACCACTAAAGCCCCCAAATCACAAAAGCAGCAAACAAGAAACCAGGCTCCACTCTGAGAGTTGAAATTCACTCCCATGAGACCACAGGCATAGAGATAGAATCATCAAAAACCAAAAATCAAGAAGGAAAATGACTAACTACAACCTCATAAAAGCCAAAGCAAGGTAGATGCCTTGGCTGCTCGCACCCTAGGGACACCGCACCCCAAAGAAATAAATATGCAACAGGAAGAAGAGCCCCTTGCAAAAACATGAACCTAGCAGCATCTCCATCATCATTTGATTCACCTTCATACTCAGAAGCACCCTCTCCCTCGTTCAAACAAGATTTCCCTCTCATCGCTTGAAGAATCTCGGTCAAATAATAGATAGTCAAGTAAATGTTAGCAAGTTCATTAAATTTTATTTATTAAATTTTAGTTTTGAAATGCAAGATTAAATAAATTAGTTGAACTATTATAATGAAATTTTAGGTTTATAGCATTCACTCTGTTTTCAATAGTCCTACACCTCCCTATTACGCGACCACATGTATGTAACTAGTTAAGAATTTTAAATATTACATGTGAATAGCTAAATGTTAAATGAATGGTATTCTTATATCTCATTTTGGATGTTGAAAAGGTTTATCTTGGAGCTTCGACAGCAACACCTCCCAGTGGAGGTGGTCATTGAAGTTTCACTCAGGTAACACAGATTATTTATAATTTTAAAATAAACAATTGTATTTTTTAATTGAATAATGTTTAATGAATTGAAGGTTCTAGATAGTTTGTAAGTATGCTTTGTACTTTTTAATTAATTTGATTTCAGGTTGTTATGCACTTCATAATCTTTGAATTTCATGTGTTCATGTTGTTGACCTTTATTCACCATTTATGTTATATCCTTTATTGTTCATTTTTTGTCCTTTATTCATCATTTCTCCTTGTGATCATTACTCTACCTATGTGAATATTACACTGTCCATTGTAATGAATATATCTCACTCCATTTCTTAGCTATCCCTTCTTTGTGATTCACCAATGAATATGAGTAGAATGTTGATGTTTTATAAAAATCATGGAGTGTCTTTATAGGTGTGAATTGTTATCAAGATCTTAGGACCATAGTCCCCTCATTTCTCACTATCACTACATCATTTTTTTCTTAGTTGGCAGTGCTCATTATTACTTCTTTTTATGCATCTCAGTATCATGCTTTACATTATTTCCATAAATCTTATCTGGGCCACTTCAAAAATTCTTCACACTTCACATCAATAAAGGTTTGTATGACTTATTTATTTAATCATGATATTATCCCTTGCTTGCATGATATGATTGTATGTAGGACTATCATCTTGTGACTATCCTATACTTTGAAATTTTCCTTATGAAACATGAAAACCCTTGAAGCAATATATAGTTCAATAAGTACTCAAAATTTTGCTGACTATCTCATACATTATAAGCCATGACCTGTGTCACTCTTATAGTTTTCATAATTGAATATTGTTGTTTTATTTTCAAATGATGCAAGAAGAGACTCCTACTAATGTTGATAGGGAAATGGAGCATGGTGTCTCTATTGCAATAGAAAGCTCGATTCCTTTGATGGGGGTATGAGGTAGATTAGTAAATTTCAAATTACATTTGTTGTTATAGTTGTTTATTATTGAAAAATCAAATGATTATTGATTTGTAGTTTAATTTATATCTGGATGGTTTATATAGGAATTTGGAATACCACTGCATGAGCATGTCATTGTTGCGGACAAGGAGCGAGATCATTTGGTGGTGGTGAGTGATTATTTTGTTAAATATTTCATTTTTTATAATGTAATTTCTATATATTAATGTTTATACTTTTTATTGTAACAGGTAAAGCTCCATGAAGAATTAAATAGGAGAAACCCTTGATTTTTAAGTAGACCACTATCATACGCATCTCAATCCCCCTGACAATCAAAGGCCGCCCATGGTTTGTTTTCTTCCCTTGGAGGGGAATGAATTTTTATTGGGGTCCTTTGTTGTATGCCTATATGGAATTTTTGGACATATATTTTGTATTTCATATACATGACATTGTATTCCTATATGGCATTATTGTAAACCTATATGGGTATTTTGTATATATGTTATACTTCTATTGACATAATTTATGTATGCCTATATGGCTCTTTGGTTAATACACATATTTTTATTCAAGATGGTATCCATATTTGTATTATAAATCCATGCTTGAACAATGGATATTTGTAGATGGTTTACTTCAAATATTTAAAATTCAAGTGTATTACATGCACTCTTCCTTTATATAATTGTAAATATATAAATTTTGAACATTGTAACTTCGATATGAACTATTGGGTGAATTGAAAACCTAGTCATGTCATCATTGACAACATCAATCATATGAACATAATAATGCATGATGCAATCTAACACCTAGGTCTCTCTACCACTACACATCTAAGCCCACACTCTTTAGGACCATTGTAGCATAGTAAGGAAATTCATGTAATTATACAATGCACTTTCAAGTATGCAACTAAACATGAGCAAGACATTATTGCATGTGACCTCATACCTCTAGAAGTTTGTGATATAATTCTTGGAAGAAATATACCATTCCAAACCCCAATAGTGGATGTTATGAATCAAAAGATAATATTTTGACCTCAACAATTCTAAATTATAAGACAAAATAGCTTGGTATCTACTAAATAGTGTTATAACATTAATTATATACAAAAAAAATTGCTTCTTATTGTCTACTTAGAGATGTTGCATAGGAAAGTTCACAAGAAATAGCATTGCTTACTCATGTATCTTCTCTATCACAACAATAGATGCTTGAAGATGTATTATTATAGGATGAATATGTCTTTATAAATTACAAAAGTATTCCAAAAATAATTTATGGTATAAAATCAAACTAATTGGTTATTGAATGCCCTTTCCTAAATAGATCATTATATCATAGGTCTACTTAGGAGAAGGATGAAATTTAGCACAAAATCTAAGAGCTACTTGATCAAGGAAAGAGTTGACCTAGCTATTTTTCATGTGGGACCTTAGAAGAATGACCAATGATGTAGGAGCATTGCAATAAAACTAGAGTTCATGTGGCATAATATACAAGCATTATAGTTTTATGAATTATAGATTAAGTTACCACATGTATTTATAAGTAAATTTATGTTTGTGTGTGCTACTATGAGGAGGTATTAGTGATGGCTATATTGGAAACATGTATGTATATCAAAATATTAAGGATATAACTATTTCTTCATAGTTTGTGGTAGAAATTGCATGTTTAAGGTGATTATTCACATAAATACATCATAATCAGTGATATGTGTGATATGTTGATGTCATATTAACTTCATAACATATTTAAAATTAATTTCACCTATATTTTTTAGCTAATTATTAACTTTCCTACACTAGTATGTGTTTGTGGTCTTCGATGACATATTTTTGGCATATAGTTATGGAATCAAGTTTTAATCAAGACAAATTACAAATAATTTACGCTACATCTCCAATAATTTTATTCAAGTATATTCAAGTACCCGTCCTCTAGTTGGTCAAACCTACACTTCAAATTTAGAGATGTATTCTTCATGCCCACACTTTCCTTCATCTCAAAAAAATGTTTTCCTATATTGACCAAAACCTTTATGACTGCATTGAGTTCAAGCAACAAAGGAGACTAGTTCTTTGGTGTAGATTATTCAGTCATAAGATTATAAATACACCTATTTTGACCAAAAATCATAAAGTGGACTTATTCTATAGCCACCCCAACGTGTTTGAATTGTCGATTTACCCCCAAGAGATGAAGAATGTAAACAATGCCTCTTGACAACTTTTTACTAAATGCAGCTGACACTTTTTGGAACATCTAAAATATTGTTGCCACAGTGGAATGACTTGGATATATGAAAAACTAAGGGAGGTTAATATAGAGATACCCTGCGTTACCTTATACCTTCCGATAAATTTTTTTGTAAAACCCACAATTTCCAAGTAATAGGTCGTCAAAGTTTTTTGTCCTTTCGTACTTTGGTCTCTTAAGAGAAATAGTTAGTGTAATTTAATTTGGAATGTTTTAGCATGCTAGGGTTTGAAATAGGACCTTTCCTAGCATAACCCTACCCACCCTAACATGTTGGAACTGTCGGTTTGGTCGCACAACAAATAGAATGAAAATTACACCACCCTGCAAATTTATATTGCATGCATCTGACACTTTTTCCATCGACTGAAAACCTGTCACCACAAGGAAATGGATCAGAATATGAAAAATCGAGAGAGGTTATTGTAGAGGGAACCTACATGATCTTGTACGTTTAGACAAAATGTTTCTAAGTGCCACGGTTTTTTAGTAGAAAATCATCAAAGTTTACTGCCCTTTTTCACTTTGGTCTCCTAAGAGAAATCGTCAATGCAATGTAGGTCAGGAGGTTTCAGCATGCTAGGGTGCAAAATAAGACCTTTCCTAGTTTAAACCTGCCCATCGAGATGTTTTGAAACTGTAGTTTGGTTCATATGATGAACATGACAAAAATTACACCACTTTGCAACTTTACACTGCATGCATCTGATGCTTTTTCATCGATAGAAAACTTGTCACCACAAGCAAATGGATACCTGAGATATGAAAAATTGAGATATCTTATTGTAGAGGGGACCTACATGATCATATACCTTTAGATGAAATTTTTCTAAGTGCCACGGTTTTTGAGTAACAGCTCGTCAAAGTTTATTGCCCTTTTTCATTTTAGTCTCTTAAGAGATATCGTCGGTACAATATAGCTCAAAAGGTTTTGGCATGTTGGGGTGCAAAAAAAGACCTTGATTAGCATAAACCTACCCATCCATATATCTTGGAACTATCAGTTTGGTCACATGATGAATAGAATGAAAATTACACCACCTTGCAACTTTACACTACATGCATCTAACACTTTTTCAATCAACTAAACACTTGTCACTATGGGAAAATGGGTGAGAGATATGAAAAACTAAGAGAGGTTATTGTAGAGATTCCCTACATGATCCTATACCTTAAGAAAAAAAATTTGTAAGTTCCATGGTTTTTGAGTAAAATCTCATCAAAGTTTATCGCCCTTTTGCATTTTGGTCTCTTAAGAGAAATCATCGATGTTTTTTTTGACATTCTAGGGTAAAAAATAGGACCTTTCCTAGCATAAAACTACCCATCTAGATTTTTTGGAACTATCAATTTGGTTGCACGATGAATAGAACAAAAATT
The DNA here is from genome assembly GCA_007115665.2 of Sequoiadendron giganteum. Classification (NCBI taxonomy): domain Eukaryota; kingdom Viridiplantae; phylum Streptophyta; class Pinopsida; order Cupressales; family Cupressaceae; genus Sequoiadendron; species Sequoiadendron giganteum. The sequence continues at coordinate 833,867,752 of CM021100.1, read as the reverse complement.
ATACCACCTTGCAACTTTACACTACATGCATTTGACACTTTTTCCATCAATTGAAAACTTGTCATAGGGGAAAATGGATCAAAGATATGAAAAACCAATAGAGGTTATTGTAGAGGATTCTTAAATTATACTATACCTTTAGACAAAAAATTTCTAAGTGTCATGGTTTCCGAGTAACAACTCGTCAAAGTTTGTTGCCCTTTTGCACTTTGGTCTCTTAAGAGAAATTGTTGGTGCAATATAGCTCAGAATGTTTTGGCATGTTGGGGTGCAAAACAAGACCTTTCCTAGCATAAACCTACCCATACAAACATGTTTGAATTATTGGTTTGGTCGCATGATGAACAAAATGAAAATTACACCACTTTGCAACTTTATACTGCATGCATTTGACACTTTTTCCATCTACTAAAAACTTGTCATCATTGGCAAATGGATCAGAGAGATGAAAAACCAAGAGATTTTATTGTAGATGGGCCCTACATGATCATGTACCTTTAGATATAATGTTTCTAAGTGTCACAATTTCTGAGTAATAGGTCGTTAAATTTTGCTGCCCTTTTGCACTTTGGTCTCTTAAGAGAAATCGTCAATGCAATGTAGCTCAGAATGTTCTAGCATGCTACGGTGTGAAACAAGACCTTCCTAGTATAAAACTACCCATATAAATGTGTTGGAACTTTTGGTTTGGTCACACAATGAATCAAACAAAAATTACACCACCTTGCAACTTTACACTACATGCATTTGACGCTTTTTCCATCGACTAAAAACTTATCACCACGGGAAAATGGATCGAAGATATGAAAAAATGAGAGAGGTTATTATAGAGGGGCCCTACATGACCCTATACCTTTTTATGGAATGTTTCTAAGTTCCATGGTTTTTGAGTAACAGCTCATCAATTTTTTTTGCCCTTTTGCACTTTGGTCTCTTAAGAGAAAACATCGATGCAATGTAGCTCAAAATGTTTTGGCATGTTGGAGTGTGAAATAGGACCTTTCCTAGCATAAACCTACCCATCTAGATGTTTTGGAACTATTGGTTTGGTCACACAACATGAAAAGAATGAAAATTATAGCACCTTGCAACTTTACACTACATGCATCTAACTCTTTTTCCATCAACTAAAAACTTCTCACCACGGGAAAATGGATTATAGATATAAAAAACCGAGAGAGGTTTTTATAGAGGGTCCCTACATGATATTGTACCTTTAGATGAAATATTTCTAAGTGCCATGGTTTCTAAGTAACAACTCATCAAAGCTTTTTCCCCTTTTTCAGTTTGGTCTCTTAAGAGATATCACTAATGTAATGTAGTTTAGAATGTTTCGGCATGTTGGGGTGAAAAATAGGACCTTTCCTAGAATAAACCTACCCATCCAAATGTGTTGGAACTATCAATTTGGATGCATGACAAATAGAATGAAAATTACACTACCTTGCAACTTTACACTGCATGCATGACACTTTTTCCATTGACTGAAAACTTGTCACCACGGGAAAATGTATCAGAGATATGAAAAATCAAGAGAGGTTATTGTAGAGAGTTCCTACGTGATACTATACCTTCAAACAAAATATTTCTAAGTGTCGTGGTTTCTGAGTAACAAGTCATCAAATTTTTATGCCCTTTCACACTTTGGTCTCTTAAGAGAAATCGTCGATGCAATGTAGCTCAGAATCTTCTAGCATGCAGGGGTGCGAAATAGGATCTTTGATCCAGTTGAAGAGTATGGAGAGAGGTAAAGGATTTATAAGAATGAGTAGCTAATGAAATATTCTATGAATTCCAATAAGACTTCAAATCTAGTGTTTACAAATTCTAACTAGTTTCTATAAATGAAAGCTTAAATTACTTAGTTGTTGAAGATTATGTTTTGATTTGTAGATTTCAGATAGGTTACCATTTGAACTTACAGTTTGTTGATTGTTATATAGTAGGGTAAGGGAACTAATAGAATTAAATTTTTAGAGCACGACATTATAAATAAAATTTTATAAATATGATTTGATTCTCTATATAAGTAAAGTTGAAATGTGATAGGAAAAGGTCTAACTATCAATTGGTCATTCCCAAGTGTTAGGTGCTACTATTGTTGATCAGCTTGGCCAAAACCTAAATATGAACTTTAAAATTGACACTAAATAAATAGAATCACATTATTACCCTATATTAGAGTAAAATCTTAAAAATATCAAGAATAAAATGAAGACAAAAAATAATACGGTTATTACAAATGAATCATTTTCAAAAATGTGAATGTACCTTCATCTTAATCTCCTATGTGCCTATACATTATATCATACTTGTTTACCCTTATTGGGAGAAATCTTCCATGTCTTGATGATTATCTATTTTCTATATGATTTTCATATTTATCATTCAATATATATTCATTGTCACATGATGTTATCAATGATGCTTTTTGCATTACTTTTTATGATCTATGTTTTTGCATGCTTTCAATTTTAGATTTCATGTAGTTTTTATAAACTATTTTTCATCTCTAATTTTTTCATGCTTTGTATACAACCAATTGAAGGGGGAATGTATTATCACTAAAACTCTTATGTTGAGATTTCAAAATCCAACCTACACTCATATAGATACTCGTCACTATACCTAAATGGATCTTGATTAGTATGAGACTGTAGATCATATTTACCACATAGAGTTGAAAAAAATTACATGGTCATATTCAATATGTCATATCAATTTTTTACACCTAAGAAGATGGTCCATTTACCACCACTAAGGGAACCACATCATGTCATTTTGAATTGATAGTGAAACACAACAAAAGATGGTGAATGTAATTTTTATCACAACAAAGTCCACTATGTGCAATTTTAAATAGACCTACCATAAATATGCATTTAATTTGCCCAATATTCACTGTATATGTATAAAAATTCAGCAACAAGAAAATGAGAAACTTTAAGTTAAAGAGGGGTAGTAATTCCTTCCAATGCCATATAAAATAAAGAACCAAAATATAAGTAAATTTGAAATGTGACAACGAAAGGACTAACTATCAACTGCAATACATTAATATCTATAACATGACTTTAAAAATTCAATGTGCATACTTACAAATTAATCCAACGAACCATCTAAGTCTAATCTACTCTTTATTGTGTCAAGTATTGCCTCGTGGTCAGACTCGCGCACCTTTCAAAAGTTCTTGTTCAAAGGTCTACCCCCATATTTGATCAAATGAACATTGGATGCCATGACAAGGTTTGAGTAATGAAGAATATCCCGATGCATGTCAAATTCTTGAAAAAACTAAACATTAATACTCTTATGTGGGTACCTTCTAATCCATGTCTAGTAACAACCACCGATCCTATAGGGTATTCCATGTCTTCTCCATCTGTAACTAGGGCCTCTAATTTCTTTTTGGCCTCAACACAATGACACAAGTAATAATATGTTCCCTCTTCATTGTCTTCATCTACAATAACTACATAAACATGCTTTGCATTGATATCTACAACAAATTAGATGAATTTAGTCAACATTACAAAAACACTACAAAGTAAGATAACATTAGGAATTTTATAAACTATGCAAGTAGATATATTGAATGGTTGAACTAGATCTGATATGTGATCAAATTCAACCAATGATTTCATCTATGTCGGTTCAAGTTCCATCGAGAGTCGATATGTGTCAAGTGGGTTTAGAAATCTTAACCACCATTTTCCCACTCCTTTGACTCACACTCATTCTAGGCTTGAATTATGCATGAAGAACAAAATCATGCCAGCTTCCACATATGGATACTCCATGAACCTACATTAGAGATTTTGAAAGAGTGTATCTCACTTAATCTTGGTAGTGTGCAACAATCCTCATATTGTGCACTGTTAGTATCATCTATCAACTAAACAAATCTTCAAACTAAAGACTTATCTTCATTACCTAGACACATTGAATCATTACACCACTCGATGATTGATTTCACATATGCTAACTTTGCATTATCTTTATACTTTAACTCTTCTTGTTCTATGGATATTTTGATACATGCTCCTACACCACCATCCTCCCCCTTTCCATGTTTGGCCTCACAAAATTTCCACATATACTCAGCACCTATAATATGATGCATCCTACTCAACCAATAGAACATCTAAGATTTCTTGAATTGTGATGTACAATTATTTGACCATATGATATGCATATAGAATGATATTCCTATTCTATTACTAATAGTAGATTTCCACAATCAATGAAGAATGTTATTGAGTGCTTCTGGATTAGATTTTTGATGCTAAAAAATATGCACAACCTAATCCAAAAGCACTCAGCAACATGCCCATTCTAGCCAAATCATGTTAGAACAACTAAAATCAACCTTGCATGAACTCTATAGAATGCATGCAATCATCACTAATATAAAAATTATACTCCCTTATGATCTTTCTATCATCCTCTATATTGTCATTGGCATGAATGAATGCTATGTGCACAAATATAGCAACCTATGTGGAGTTGTAATATTGTGATTGGAGACTATAGTTCTCTACAAAATCGACAAGTGAAACAATGCTACCAAGTGGAAATGTGTCCTTACATAACTTGAATTACAAGTCCAGCCATTGAGCTCTATGGGTATTCCTTGCATACTCATATACTATACTATCAAAAAATATAGACATAAACTAATACACTAGAATCTTTTGAATAACCAAATCACACATTTTTTCTTCTTTACTATCTTTTTTAGTGTAGGTCATTGTCTTATACTTGTTGAATTCTACTAGTTCATTTCCAATCGCATGTGTACTTTCCATATGTTCACGTATTGGCATACATTGCAAACTACCACAATGCTGACATGTACCATCCAAGCATAATTTCTTGTAGAATAATTGACCTTCCTCTCTTTCACATAAATTTTTTGATATGAATTCTCTTGAAGATGTAGGTGGGGAATGTATGTCACGGTCCTGCAAAACATTGTTAGTATGTAAATCTAAACATATAGACCAATAAACATCAAAATGGTTAGAAAACTCAATATCTACTCTACAACAATAGGTAAAATGAGTGTGAGATTTATTTTGAAATAGAAAGGCTTTAGCATTTCAAAATATCTTTGACAAATTTTAACTTGAGGATACATCTCTAGAAATTTACCAAAAAATTGTGTTTGGGTCATATCCAAAAAATTCTTTGGTTGTGTGGCTCATGGTTTTGACTACCAATTCTCCTTCTTACCACATCCCTTTGATTCAGAGATACCCTTGTGTTATTATTCCAAAATTCTTCAATTAGTGATCTCAATGCTTCAACAATTGGTTTATCTTTCCATGATAGTCTCCTTGAGAATGCCCATAATTCATTGTCATCGATGTCCTTAATTATTTGGAGTAATCCAATGGCTCTTGATAAAAAAAATCTATTTATTCTCAATGTTTGACTTGTCTTTCTAATGAGATGAGCTTTCTTCATTTGATTCCTTACTATTGTTGATTTAATGACACATCATGTGGCATTACTATCTTTTATGTGTGAGGTGTTACCCACGCTCTCATATGCACTCATTGGATTCTTCACAATAGATTTTTCACTTCAAGCCTCCTATTTTCTCAACCCAAGAATCTTCATAATAGACCTAACTTTATATTTCTCATCATTTCAAAAAATAGTTGACATCCTCTGATCTTTTTTAATTTTTTAAAGAACACTCTCCAAATTGTATGAGCATATCTTCTACAAGTATATTTTGGAATTTTATCTTCCATCGGCTGCAAAATATTCTCATCAATATCAATCAAATACTTGGACTTTCTACACAAAATTCTAGGAGGTGTTCTCAAAGGTAAATTTTCCTCAACATTAGGAATTTCATCAATAATTAAATGAGATGGGGTAGATGGCATACCCTCAATCGGAGATGGAATAGATGACATGCCTTGAAGTTGAGATGGAAAATATGGTGTACCTCCTTCTTCCCATGTGAGTGATGATGTACTTTCAACTTGAGATGTGGTAGATGGTGTCCCTCCATCTTGACTTGCGGTAGAGGACTTGTCTCCAACTATGGGATTCAAATCTCTCATTGCATGAAGGTTTTGCATTTGTTCCCTTTTTACCACCAATACCATATCTCTCATTGATGGTTCATGTTCCTCTTCAACTGGCATATCTTCTTCTATCATGTCCAATTTCCTCGTCTCACGAAGTTGCCTCATGTGTTCTTTTTTCTTTGCATTCTTAGCTTCTTGCTCTTCCTGTGTTGGTTTAATCCTTGATTGTTTCCTCGGCATGACGAAAATTTTTATCTGTAGCATGAAAAATAAATAAATAAATAACTTACATAGATCCAAAAAAATTCAAAATAATAACATTGAACCTAAAAAGACTAAGGAACCTTCAAATTCAATTGGGTGCACCAGCCTTGGAGGAGAGTTTGACTTCATTTTGGGCAAGTTTAATCCAAATTTGTTTATGTTTGGAGGCATTTTTAGATATTTACTATAATTTTCAATGATTCATCCTTAAGCTCTAACCTTTCAAGACTTCATTGCTGCCATCTTCCATCTCTTATTGTTGGTTCCTATCATCATAAGGAAGTACCAAATCAAATCTAATAGGGCATTGTGCAGCCTTTGTGGCATGTTTCCTTTCATCTCTAGCCACAAAACTTGCTAGGTATTCACCATATGAGATTCCTAGAACATATGAAAGCTATGCATTCATTATTTCCAAAAAAACTTGAATACTGTAGGTCTGAAAATGTGCATACCGGTCAATTTAAGTTGCTCCAGCAACTAGAAAATCAAATAAATAAATTTTTAAGGTGATAAATTGGTTTTTAATTCATATACATGCAATTTCAATACCCTAGGGCTTTATTTTTTAATATTTGTTGAAATTTGAGGATTTATTCACGTATTTCTAATCTTATCAGTATTTTTATTACCATGACAAAAGAAAGGAGAGGATTAATGATATTTGAGCTACCAACTTTGAGGATTAAAGGACTTATGCATTCAAAAATAGAGAACAAGACTAGAAAAAAGAGGAATTGTAGAGAATTATTATGGAGGAGATACTTGAAACTTTACAAGATTTAAGAGAACAACTATAATATAGGAATGGCTATATAATAGGGGAAATGAAACTTTTGATTTTTTAAGAATGGACTCATAATTCTCAACCTAGAGTTGAAGAATATTTGAACAATATGGAATGCTTCAAATATCCAAAAACCTTTAGAGAATATAATCGCCAATTTTAATGGGAGTATTTTTTAAAATAAAGCTAAATATTGGATAGGTAGGAAATGATGGTGATTTGAGCTTTACAATGTGAATAATTCTAAGAATCATTGGCTAGTTATATACCATCTCATTAATCAAGTTGCACTATGGTAGGAGAACAAGATAGTGTGCTAGAATCAAAAGTGATGTTGTGATGTGGGAATTATTCTAGGAGTATTTTCATATCAGACCTTAACCAACATTTTCATTTGGATTATTTGTCATCTATAAGTGAATTTTGCTAGTTTGGGGTGAATTTGAAGTTGTTTCCTAGCCATAGAGGGTTTGACAACAAGTTTCTAGTGTATTTTTATTTTTATGTTGAAGTGAACACCATTAGTTTGACAAAATTGAAGTGTGTGACATGATTTCACAAGTAGAATGGAAAAATTATAAATAGAGCATGCCAAAATCAAAGCATTGTATTAAGCATGTATGATACTTGAAGTGATAAAGAAACATAAGAGAATGAAGGAAAATGTAAATAACATGTATAAAGACTTGACATACCTTAAAATCGGAGATTCGATTAGAGAAACTACCCAATTATGTGAAGTCTTTTTTTCTTCTTCCATCAAACTCCTCTACAATTTGATATTTTCATGAACTCACTTCCTTTTCAACATTCAATTATATATAACTCTAATAGAATTACTAAAAACTATAGAATTAACCAATGTATAATGTTAAATTATAACAATTCAATCATAATTAACATTGCAACACTAAAAACATGAAAATTTGAGTTCATGTAATCAAATGTGATGTAAAAACTCTATTATTTCCTCCTTCCTAAGTTGGTAAACCAGAAAAAGGTGGTGGAAATTTGATGCAAAGGTGGTGGAGTGTGTAAAAATTGCATGTTCTTTCCCCAACAGCATGAAAAATCATCTTTTTGTCGGATCATGCATAGAAGTAGGAGAATAAAAGAGCATGTGGGTCTGGATCATGGATGTCCTACCCTTTTTACCATTTTTGGACTAACACAAAATTCTCTAATGTTATAATGTGAGCTCATTTTGGCTTGCTCTTAAAATAACCATATTTTAACTTTTCAAAAGCATGCTCACGTTTTGAGAAAGTTGAGTTTTTAAAGGTTTTCTAACTCTTATCATGTGTCAATAGGGGGTAGGGTTGAGGTACATCAATGAGATCTTTATTGGACCAATTATGAAATCTTATAAGTGCGATGTATGTCTCATTTTTTGTGTGATACGAAGTTTCAACACAATTCCCTATACACTCAAGCCTATACATTAACCCTCAACCCTATATCTTAAATCATAAACCATAAACATTGTACCCTATACCATACAACCTCAACCCTCTACCCTATACCTTAAACCCTAAACCCTACAACCTCAAAACTCAACCCTATACCTTAACCCTGTACCTTAACCTTAAACCCTAATCCCTCAACCCTTAAACCCTATTCCCTAAAAACCTAAACCCTAAACCCTAAACCCTAAACCTTAAACACTAACACCCCAACCCTATACCCTATACCCTCAACCCTCAACCCTAATCTCTCAACCCTTGACCCTAATCCCTTAACCCTCAACCCTCAACCCTATACCCTATACCCTATACACTAAACCCTCAACCCTAATCCCTCGACCCTATAGCTTAAACCCTTAAACCCTCAACCTTTAAACCGTTCAACCCATAAACCCTAATCCCTTAACCCTCAACCCTTAAACCTTATACCCTCAACCCTTAAACCCTTAATCCCTCAACCCATAAACCCTTAATCCCTCAACCCTAAACCCTCAACCCTAACCCCTCAAATCTCAACCCTCGACCCTAGTCCCTCAACCCTTAACTCTTAAACCCTCTACCCTCTACCCTCTACCCTATACCCTATACATTAAACCCTCAACCCTTAAACTCTTAAACCCTTAAACCCTCAACCCATAAACCCTAATACGTTAACCCTAAACCCTAAATTCTATCCATAAACCCTTAACCCTCAACCCTTAAACCTTAAACCCTAAATCCTATACCTTATACCCTCAACATTTAAACCCTTAATCCCTCAACCCATAACCCTTAATCCCTCAACCCTTAAACCCTAATCTCTCAACCCTCTACCATATATATTAAACCCTTAACCCTAATCCATTGACCCTATACATTAAACCCTTAATACATTAATCCCTCAACCCTTAAAACCTTAAACCCTCAACCCATAAACCCTAATACATTAACCCTAAACCCTATCCCTAAACCCTCAAACCACAACCCTTAAACCTTAAACCCTATACCCTATACCCTCAATCCTTAAACACTTAAACCCATAATCCCTCAACCTATAAACCTCTAATCCATCAACCCTCAACCCTCAAATGTAAAACCTCAACCCTATTCCTTGAACCCTATACCCTAAACCCTTAACCCTCAACCCTAATCCCTCAACCCTCAACCCTTAAACCCTAATCCCTCAACCCTCGACCCTCAACCCTCTACCCTATACATTAAACCCTCAACCCTAATCCCTCAACCCTATACCTTAAACCCTTAATACATTAATCCCTCAACCCTTAAACCCTTAAACCTTCAACCCATAAACCCTAATCCCTTAACCCTCAACCCTAATCCCTTAACCCTCAACCCTAAACCCTATCCCTAAACCCTCAACCCTTAAATCTTAAACCCTATGTTGGTAAAACATGGATAGACAACTGAGGGGGGGGTGAATCAGTTGTTATAGAATTTAAACTTATTTAACCTTCATCAACCTTTAATCTCAGATTTGATAATTAACAATGAAAGCATGAATCGACAACACATCAGAAACACATGAACACCAAGATTTTATACGTGGAAACCCTATTAGGGGAAAAACCATGGTGGATGTTAGTCCACAAGATTATACCCTATTAGAATTTTAATGAATAAGGAATGCACATGCATTCGGGCACATTGCCTAGAGCTCACTACTCAAAAGGGAAGGCTCATTTCCTTCCATAAAACAATCAGATTAAATCCATCTAATGAGGTTGAATTAAGAAATTAGCTTCTTCAAAAGCCTGATGACAGTTCCGGTTAGGCACAAAAACACTTCTTCGCACTTCGCTCAATCTTCTTTACACTCTGCTCTGAAATTGAATGATCTGATATTTATTCACACATTTTGCATTCACACTTCATATACATTCACTGAGCATACTTCAAAATGAGGAAACAATCGCTCTTATATATCCACTACATGAAATTACATCAACAACTTTTTTGACCACAAATAAATAATAAATGAATTACAAACTGTCAACCTAATTCATGAAAAAATCTCAATGTGCACCAACCTAAGTCAGTCACATCATAATGAAGATCTAAATCAACATCCTCGAACATGCCAAGTATTCAAAAATTAATCCACAAGGATCCATAACAAACTACCACCATCATGTCGGCCAAGAACATGAAAAAATCGAACACACAAAGGAAAATCTTTGATCACGAATACAACTATCAACACGGACGTACCATAATGATATATCATGATCTAGAAACATCACTGAACATCTCAGGAGCATACACAACAACTTAATTTACCGTAATTGCATTCTCTTCTTCTAGAAACACCTGCTACAATAATAGAATAACTGTAGGAATTCATAAACTCATAACTCGCTCCAAACTTGATGCATACCACAGAAACTTCTGAACAACACAGTAGATAGACTCAACAACAAACCCTTTAATGCTCGACTTCTAATTACCAACTTATAGAACTTTCCACCATTTTGATCATCATAGCTTCACAGATTGCTTGCAACATATTTATTCTAATTTTCTCAATATCCTCGACATAGATAGCCTTCAGAATCATCAATGCTAATAGTGTTGACATCAATGACAACCATATATAAAAAACACAACCACAACATACAACACCCTATACCCTATACCCTATACCCTTAAACCCTTAGCCCATAAACCCTTAATCCTTCAACCCTCCAGCATTAAACCCTAATCCCTCAACCCTCAACCCTCAACCCTGTACCCTGTACCCTATACATTAAACCCTCAACCCTAATCCATTAACCCTCATCCTTATCCCTAAACCATCAACCCTCAACTCGTAAACCCTCAAACATCAACCCTTAAACCCTAAACCCTTAAATCCTCAACCCTTAAATCCTAATCCCTTAACCCTAAACCCTAAACCCTAAACCCTAAACCCTTGATAGTATACCTTAAACCATAACACATCAAACCTTAACCCTTAAACCCTAGTCCCTCAACCCTCAACCCTAATCCCTAATCCCTTAAACCCTAAACCCTCAACCCCTAATCCCTCAACCCTTAAACCATAAACCCTTAATCCCTCCACCCTCAACCCTTAAACCCTCCACCCTCAACCCTCAACCCTCAACCCTCAACCCTCAACCCTCAACCCTCAACCCTCAACCCTTAAGCCCTCAACCCTTAAACCCTTAATCCCTCAACCCTCAACCCTCAATCATAAACCCTCTATCATATACATTATATCCTCAACCCTATACCTTTAACTCTAAACCCTCAACCCTTGAACCTAATCCCTCAATAGTCAACCCTTAAACCCTAATCCCTCAACCCTCTACCCTATACATTAAACCCTCAACCCTAAACCCTCAACCCTAAACCCTAAACCCTCAACCCTCAAACCTTAAACCCTCAACCCTTAAACACTAATCCATTAAACACTAATCCCTTAAACCATCAACCCTCAACCCTTAAACCCTAAACTCTCAATGCTTATAGCCTCAACCCTTAAACCCTAAACCCTCAAACCTTAAACCCTCAACCCTATACCATAAACCATAATCTCTCAACCCTCAACCCTAAAACCCCAATCCATCAACCCTCAATCCTAATCCCTATCCCTAAACCCTCAACCATCAACCCTTGACTATAAACCCCCTACCCTATATATTATACCCTAAACCCTAATCCCTAAACCCAATATGTTAAACCCTAAACCCTCGACCCTCGACCCTAATCCCTCAACCCTCAACCCTTAAACCCTCACCCCTCACCCCTCACCCCTCACCCCTCACCCCTCTACCCTCTACCCTATACATTAAACCCTAAACTCTAAACCATATCCCTAAAGCCTTGATCCTCAACCCTTAAACCTTAATCCCTAAACCCTCAACCCTTGACACTAAACCTTAAACCCTAATCCCTCAACCCTAATCCCTTAAACCCTCAACCCTTAAACCCTCAACCCTCAACCCTTAAGACCTCAACCCTAAACCCTCAACCCTTAAACCCTCAACCCTAATCCCTCAACCCTCAACCCTCAACCCTATACTTAAGCCCTAATCCATCAACCCAATATCTTAAACCCTAATGGACCTATACCCTATACACTTAACCTTGGAAACTCAATTCTAAAAATTATCCATCAATCCTCAAACCTCTAGCCTATACCCTCAACCCTATACTTATGCCCTAAACCCTCAACCCTCATCCCTCTACCTTACACCCTCAACCTTAAACCCTGAACCCTATACCTTAGACACTCAACCTTAAACATTATCCCTCACCTCTGTAAACCCTCAATCCTCAACCCTATACCCTCAACCATATACTTAAGCCCTAATCCCTCAATCCTCAACCCTATATCTTAAACCCCAAAACCTACACCCTTAACGCTCATCCCTATACCCTATAACCTCACCCTTATACCCTAAACCCTTAATATTGTCCCTCAAACCCATTCTTAAATCCTAAACCATACACTCAACCCTTCACCCTATGCCTTATGCTCTCAATCCATACTGTAAACCCTAAACCCAATATCCTAAACCCTAATCCATGTACCTTACACACTTAATCTTATACACTCAATGAGCTGAATATTATCCCTCAACTATAAACCCTCAACCCTCTACCCCATACCCTCAACCTATTACTTCAGCCATAATCCCTCAACCCTCAGCCCTATACCTTAAACCCTAAACCCTGAAACCTCAACCCTCATCCCTATAACCTTTACCCTCACCCTTATATACCCTAAACCCAAAACCCTTACATACATGCATACAACCATACATACATACAACCATACATACATACATGCATACATACATACATACATATAAGCATACATACATATATACATACATACGCACATACATATAGGCATACATACATAGATATATACAAGCATACATTCATACATACAAGCACATATACATGCATACAAATATATATACAAACATACATGCATCAAACATAAAAGCAAAATGAATCAAAATACAAAGAAAGACACAAAGCAAGCACATTATAACGCACTTGCATTATGTCAAAATTGTGAACACACTTGCATTATGTCATGCTTTGGGAATCCTCAAGCCTTAGGCTTGGATTTTCTTTGGATTTCCAACCCAAAGGCTTGGAGTGCCTTCCCAACGTCCAAAGATGTGCTTTTGCATATTCTACAAGATTTCACATAATCTCATTTGTGCTAACTATCAAGCTTGCACGTGTTTCAAGGTTGAATAAATAAAACACCTAGGTAATGTTAGGCTCTCTCTTACTTATTTGACGATGCAATTTTTTTCACATTTTGACAATGTTAAGGCTTTCATCTTTAATTTATTTTGTTTGTGTGTCTGTTTTTTTGTCAAAAACTAGTGTTTAGTATTTTTTGTACTTTATTTTTTCTGTTTATTAAAATTTCAAATAAATTGTATTTTTTAAACTAGACTTCATTCTACACATATTAAAAAAAAATGATTTTCAATTAGTTTTCAAAAAATATAGGGGTAGCATGACCAAAATTTTGTTTTTTAGGATGTGTCCACTTTGAGAATTAGTAAAAAATCAAATATTCATTAAAACATTATCAAAATAAAAAAGGCATAAACTACATCCTATTAGCTAATTTCTCACTAAAACGATTTTTAAAATACCAAAAAAAAATTAACCTTTTGAGGGAGCCACAAAAGACGTGTTATGTTTTTTTGACAAAAACAACACCAATTTATGTAGCTCCCTTTTTTGAACCCCTTAATCTCTATCATTAAAAAAAAAATTGTAGTTTAGAAAGTGGACTTGGAGAATTACAACCCTTTTTTTTTTCACATCTTAAAATTTTGAGTGTAACTATCTTCAATTTCTCATCTAAGATTAGTATTTCCTAATTTCAAAAGAAAAAAAAAAAAGAAAAAGAAAAAATGTGGCCACTTAAGACCCCTTTTTGCCCCCCCATCTTTATGTACTTACCCATGGATCCATACAATTGTATGAATTGATTTATGAAAAATATAGAACCCTAAAAATTCCTAAAAATATTAACCTACGATTTTGATGGTTTGATAGGCATTCTTAGGGTTTTCAAGCATTCTAGATGTAATAGTGAGATTTATGTTTCTCCAAGAGGCCTTATGTAATATCCTAAGTTAAAATCCCTCAAAATTTGAGAAGGGTCTTATTGAGTCTAATCTATGATACCATCTTGGAGAATTAATGAAACTCTAAGTACAACAATCTACTAGCTAAAGCCAAAAAACCTTCCACAATTGAGAGCTACAAAGAGAATTTATTAACAAGGGAGAAAATTCCCTAAACTTAATAAGATTGTGCCAAGTGCCTTAATCTTAAGAATTGAGACAAAAAGAAAATGCAACCTAAGTAAGCTTAAGACTAACGTGTGAATAGATCACAAAGTCTAAGTGGTTAGATAAAGTACCGCATTTACACCAGTTGTATGCCTACCAAGGATGAATATGTATGAGTAGATATCAAGCATGACCAAGATGAAGTTGTCGCAAGTCATCCCAAAACCTCAATTTTATCATTTTTTATTTTTACAAATTTGTTCAAAAAAAAATCATTGTAAAATAATGTTATTTTAATGAGTGTTATGATTCCCAAAATTATCTTTCTAAGTGAAAACTCATCCTAAAAATTAGTCCCTAGCCTAGAAACTCATCCCACATGTTTGCAAAAAACTACAAACTCATCCCATGTTGTCATATTGATATCATAGCTAGAAAGAATATATCATTTTTATTGATTTTATTATTGATTATGAACTAATGGTATTTTTATCTATTCATGGTATTATAATATGAGAAATATATTTGTGAGTATATATGAAATCTAAAATTTGTTATTTTATGTGCAATATCTATTAAGTATGGTGTGCAATCTTCACCCTTAGAGGACATAGGTCTTAGATGTATGGCTACATTATTGGTGTTGTAGTATGACATGTGCATGGTCACCACACTAGTTGATCGGTGGGACTCAAAAACTACCAAATTTCATCTTCCTATAAGTGAAATGACTATGATTGTGTAGGATGTATGGAAGATTCTCTATATTCTAGCAAAAGCAAAGAGAGTAGAGGCCCACACCACCACACTACAATATAATCAAGCATTGTACCAATACTATAAGGGGAAAGTTAAGCATTAATAGGGTGGTGTCATGTTCATAAGTATTATGATAGGTACAATGTATTAGACATATAGAGGTTAATATTCATGATTGGTTTGTTCGTTCTTCTTGATGGCACAAGTTCACACATAGTTTATGGTCTAATATAGTGGTGCAGGAGCACCTTAAGGTCTTTTGGAGAGATCTTTGAAATTTTGGCTTGTAGGTGGTTCTAGCCAACCACCAAGGGAATAAGGACTATGATGTAAATTCCCAAGAGTGTTTTTGATGAGTGGATTGGAAATAGGTTTGTTAGGGGCTTGAGGTTTGGGTAAGTCTTGGACACTGTGAGCATTTTGAGCAATGTTGCCTTGGCTATTTGTCCTAAAAGTTGGAAAATGGCATTAATTATGCTCTAAGCCCAACCCAAGGGTCCTAGTATGTGGGAGAAAGGTATATAAGGTCAGAAAAACCTTAATACCTGCATTGGAGGATTGTTTTCATGAATTGAGACTTGGAGAGTACATTTTTGTGATTGGAAGAGAGCAAGTTTTCATTGAATTTCTGTGTTTGAGCCTTCATCCAGTCAAGAATGGGTTGAAAGGACTTATCTGATGCTTTGACTCTTTCATTTGTGTCACTTACTTACCTTTTGTATCATTATACTAGTCATCTAGACTAACTGGTTAACTATTTTTTCAAGTTTTTGGTGTTCTTGGGCTCATTACCGATTCAGGCCAGTTTTTGTGAATAATGAGTCCCACTTGACTTCCCGTGGCTTTCCTCTCATGGCCACTTCGAATCAAGTTGGTGAATATGTAGATAGTGTAGATATAGCTTTAGGGGTCTTTTTTTGCAGGGGAGTTGATGAAATCATCAAGCACTAGGCGAGTGCAAGTGCATTCTAGCTAGTAGCTTGGAGGGGACAGCAGCAAGGAGAGTTACTAAATGGATTGGTTTGTGCCAACCAAGATTATTCGAGTGTAGGAACATGTATCTTAGACATGTGTGTGCCAAGAGGAGAGCTGAGGAGGTCGTTGAAGCCCTCAAAGAAGGAAAAAGAGCCAAAAACCCTAGAAACCCTTGAAAATAGGGGGTTTGAGGACAGTCGTATGTATGGACCCTTATAAGACCTAAGGCCTGGTAAATATTGGAGCCTTGATGGTCAATAGAAATAATCTACAAAAACATTTTTGGGTTGTTAAGACTGTTTGTGAGAAAAGTCAAGAAAACGGATTCTAAGAGGCCTAATTGGAGCAGAAGGCTACGAGGCCTAAAATTGAGTTTTTCAAGGAAGCGATGGGTAAAAGGTGAAAGAATCCAATAAAATGGATTAGTGAGGAGACAAATCAACAAAGGGACAGCTAGAATACACTTCCCTAGCCCTGAAGTGGTTAGGACACTTTGGGTCAGTGTGGAGCCCAAGGAAGCTTAGTGGTGGATTGGGAGTAATGGTGAAGAATTTGAAATTGGTGGAGAGTCTTATGAGTTGAGAGGGGTTTAGGAGTGATCCCTGAGTAGGTTAGAGAGGAATACCCTAGGAAGACCAGAGAATATGTCTTGAGAAGAGCAAGAGTGCTCTTGAGGGATAGGACTCCCCATCATATAACTATTTAGACAATAAGGATAAACATGTATTGCTTACATGAGGCCACTAATTGTTATCCTAGCTCTATAATTATCTTTATAATTTCATAAATGAGGGTTCTATATCTCCACAAGGGGCATCATTGCTTTAATTTTGGGTGCATAAGCATCTACAGGTGACATGCCCCCAAGATTACCACTAGCAGCAATATGGCCACAAGTAATATTGGTAGCCTCATGGTACACCTGGATATCATTCAATGGAGAGAAGGTAAGACCATATAATAATGAATATAGATATATAAAATATTTATTCAATCTAGATGTGGGGATCTTATCAGATAGCCAAAATCTATCAGCCAACAACACAAATTTGACACAACAACAAATTTCTTTAAATTTAATTTCAAATGTTAAGAAAAAGTATTAAAAAATATAAAAAGTGCATTAATATGTTCAAATCACATGCAATCACCTTCCAAACCTCCCAAAATTATGTAAGGTTATCACCCAATCTTATGCACAAAAATATTTTACTTTTCCAATTCCTTAATGAGTGAGCATTCTGCCAAACAATTTGAAAGCAATAAGGTTTATGAGAAACTTATTTTACTTTTGTGCACCTTAACAGTGTTGAATATCACCTTTTCCAATCACATTAATATACATTATTTTCCAACCACATTCATATACATTTATTTGTGAATAAAATCATTACTTCTCTAATAATTTGCATGTATTCAATGTATATGTTGAAAAGGGGGAAAATTATTGTTTGTACACAAAATATAGAAAGAGGTTTATTTTAAAATATCCTGACCTTGTCTCCACAGTGACTACCACCAATTTTACTGGTAAATCCAAGCACTCAACACCTAGGACTAACTCCTTGTTTATTCTAGACTGTATATTCTTATACCAGCAATAAGAATTGTGCACAAGTAGTTGTGAACATTGTCAATATGGTTGCATAGGCTGTTAGATTCGTTCCAAAGCTTCAAACCCAAATTATACATTAGAAATTTCCTAACTTTTCATTATGATGTCTCCTCCCTTCTCATTACCTTCAACATATGCCTCCTACAATGTATAGTAGTGGCTATTCCTAGTGAAGATACATACTTAATGATATTTGACTACTCAATATGAATTGCACTCGTCCCTATGACACTCGACACTTCCAGAGGGATGCGAAGGTTGAGAAATACCATGAAAATCTATATTATATATGCCACCTATTGTATTGGCTCCTCCTTATTTCTTAATATTCCACCTTATGATTATATTGTGAATTTAACCTTTTCTCGAATATGTGATGGTAGAGAACTTGTCATATACCTCTATATGAACCAAAAAATTCATAGAAGTATTGACTAGGATTTTGGGTGGTGCTTGGTGTAGATAAATCATCTACAAGTGTATAGTTTTGGCGACTTCTTTTCCCTTTAAATATTTTCCCTTATCACTCGAACTACCATTCATGAGGGCAGCACTCGACCTTGTATGATATCTCACTTCAAAGTAGATATAATAATATTCTAGTTAGTCTAAAACCCTACAATACTCCATTCATAAATTATATTTATATTTTCTTCCATAAAATTCTCATTTTTACGCTATAACTCTTCAAGGTGGATACTTTGCAAAACCAAAAAAAAAAAAATCATAAATATTTTACAAATTTTCACAAATCAATCGACTGTTCATTGAATCTCAATTACAAATCCTGAGTGAATCCACCCTTCGATAGAATTAAGATTTTGTTCAATCCATCCTAAAACCCAAGGGTTTTTGTAATCAAGCTCCTGAAATCCAAGCTCTCCAAATTCTTAATAATAAATTTCCAATAGATATCAATGAATTCCTTTTTACATCTTTTATAGTTCGCCATCTTTTAATATTTTAATATTAAATATTTTTCCGTTGTAAAGTAACTTTATTTAATATCTGAAGAGATTATTTAATAAATTCACTTTAAAATTTAATTAATTAATTAAATGCAAATGTTCATAAATATTATTTTAGGGTCCAATTTAATATTTAATTAATTAAGTTAACTCAGCGGTGACTATTCAAAAATCTGAGATAGTACAATCCTCCCTTCCTGGAGATTGCTTATCTCCAAGAAATCTGTATATGTATACCATGACCAATTATCAAGATCTCATATCAACCTTAAGAATGCTCCACCATGAATTTTCTACTTCACTTTGATAAAACCAACATTCAAAATTCTATCTCTCAACATTACCCTGTGAAGCAATTTAATAGTCATGTAAATTGCTAGATCCAAAACCTCAAATGCATCGTTACTCAAACTCCACGTACTAAAGTGACCATTTTGTTCATACAAACCCAAATAATCAGCTACAGTTATCAATTCCAAATATGAAAATTTTATGCTCAACATTATTGGACAACCACCATACATCCATGTGTGAGATGAAAAGCCTTGAACCAACTCTAAAAATTCTCTCACTTGCTGAAAATTGATGGAATTATGCCAACTCAAAAATTTAGGAATAAGATATACTTGATCATTGATTAAAAATGAAAGAAGAACAACTAGCTCAAGGTTGGAATCCATCAATGTCTCATTTGAAAACTCCTCAATAAGAAATATCCAATGCCAACTCAACATTCTCACCAAAGCCATGACATCAAAATCTTTACATCCCTTGTGTTCTTTTAATGAGATAAAAAGTGTTATCCTTGAGAAGCAAGGAATAATATCTCCATCATGGAAAACCATGCCATGCATGAACCTTGGACTCCCCAATGCTATCCCATACCTAGCTATTAAATCTAAATTATCAACAAGATACTAACTCTCACCAGTGTCATCCACCTGGTATTTCCTATCATACCTAGAAGAAGATTCAAAATACATAAAGTATTGGGCTACCCCTACAACCTCATCACATCCAAACAAAGCCTCCATTTTTGTTGCATTCACTACCTTCGATGCACCATCCATTAAAGCTTTATTCCCATTCGATATAAACTCCAACTCTATTGTCTGAAAGTCTTGACTATATCTTCCAAGTCAATATAGCCACTGGATTCCTAGGATGACATCAATCTTACCAATACCAATCAATTAAAATTCATCAATGACTATATAGTCACTCAATTGAATGCTCAACTAAGAAACCCTTCTAGTGCAACTCATTTTGAAACCATTTGTCATCATGCCATTAAATCATAGAAAGTCCTCAAATTGCAATCCTCTCTTCACCACTAGACCCTCATCAATAAAATTATGATTCACCTTATTATCAACCAAACAAGTAACCTATTGCCCACTCATGACTCCTCTCACTCTAAAATGGTGGTACTTAGGAACCCCAAATAATGAGGCAATAGTTCCATGTGCCAAACATCCTATATTAGCATCATTGTTCTCTAGTGGCTACTTCTCATGTTCACTTTTTGAACTCGTTTCTATAACCTCCTCATCAATATTCAAGATGACCTCTATGTAATGCACTTTTCCTTTCCCAAGGCACCTATTATCGAGTTCCCATGATTCCTTGCATGGGAAGCATAAATTCTTCCTACACATTTTATTCCTTGTTTCAAAATCCATCTTAGATAGCATAGGCTTAGGTTGATTAAGAGTTCTCCCATTTGGTTTGTGTTCTAGTTTATTATCCTAGCGAAGCCCCGGTGGGATCGGCCTCGGGTGGGCCCCCCGGCTCTTCTGCCCGCCCAAGCACCATCTAGATAGCATCCTATAGATTATTAGGCTTTAAATTCTTCACAAAACCTCTTAAATTTTGATGCAAACCTTTTGTGAACAACATTACTACTCTCTTCTTTAGCAAGTCAAGAACCATAACAACAACCTTTTGAATTTTTTTGATGTAACTATCAACATCCTCGTATTTCCTAGTCATTGCCAACTCCCTGAAGTACACCTCAACATCCTTCCTATCGAATCTAACAATTAATTTTCTACTAAATTCATCATAGGACTAAATTAATGCTTGTTTCTATGTCACCAAACAATGATGTTGCCAATCGTATGTAGGTCCCTCTAATGTAATGTTACAAATTTAATTGCTTCTGCTTTTGGCATGGGTTTGAGAGTCAATAATTTATCCAACTCATGTATCCAAGCATGTTCTATTATTTTCCCACTACCATCAAAGTTTGGAAGAGTGAGTTTACTTAAAGCATGCTTATACTCTTTATATGGGCCTTGAGGTCTTTGCTCTTGTTGAGTCCTTCTTCTATCTCTTTGTTGATTCATGAATTGATTAAGTGTTATCTCATTTCTAACTGCATGAGGAAGTGTTTGGTACTCATCATAAGCCACCATTACCTCATCCACTAATGGTTGTTCCTCTTCTTGTGGGGTTTCTTCCTCCTCCCTTAATGTGAATGTAGGTTGAAAAGTTTTATATAATACACCTGTACTAGCACCTCATGGTATATCATTACGTGTATTACTACCTTCACCTGTAGCATTCTAATTCACCCTAAGTGAATTCATATCCTGAGACATTCGACCAATAGTTGTGATTAGTTATTGTTGGGTTTGCATAAATTGTTGCATCATTTGTTGTTACCCTCTAGCTCAATCATTCAATATATTTTGAACACTGCCATTATCTCTTATTTCTATTATATCAGTTCTATTATGAGGACTCTCATCATCTTAACCTACCATTTTCCCACTGTTATGTGCAACTCTAAGTGGTTTCCTTGTTGCTAATGTAACTGAGAATGTATCCTATTCTGGGTAAGGTTCTGCAAATTGAAATTGTCTACACTTTTTCTCTCTCTCAATGTAATATCTGGCCCTAGATCATTGGTGTACATAACCCTCCACGTTGGCAATATTTTGGCTCTGATACTACTATAAGGTTCTCGCCCAATCTTATGTGCAAAAGTATTCTACTTTTCCAATTCATCAATAAGTGAGCATTATGTCAAATAGTTTGAAAGAAATAAGGTTTATGAGAAACCTATTTTACTACTATGCACCTTACCAATGTTGAATATCACATTTTCCAATCACATTCATATACATTATTTTCCAGCCACATTCATATACATTTATTTGCAAATAAACTCATTACTTATGATATTTTTTATGTATTCAATGTATATGTTGAAAAGGGAGAAAAGTGTTGTTTGTATACAAAATATGGAAAGAGGTTTATTTTAAAATATTTTGAACTTTTCTCTAAATCAATTGCCACTAATGTTACCAGTAAATCCAAGCGCTCAACACCTAGGACTAACTTCTAGTTTATTGTAGACTATACATTCCAACACTAGCAATAAGAATTATGCACAGATAGTTATGAACACTATCAATATGGTTGCATAGGCTGTTAGACTCCTTCCATAGCTTCAAACCTAACTTATACATCAAATATTTCCTAAATTTTCCTTATGATATCTCCTCCTTGCTCATTACCTTTAGTGTATGCATCCTACAATGTATGACACTCACATGAGTTGTGGCTAGTGTAGACATGTCACCACCTTCAATTCATTTGGGATTAGACTATGTAAGGCGACAATTAGAAGCAACACAACAGGTAAGTGACAAGGTGGTAGGATCAAGAATGATTTAGCATCCATGTCACCTTCAACTCCGAGATTATACTTAAGATTGGTAGCTAGTATAAGCAATAGTTTATTCAACTTTGACAGCTTTGGAAAATTTTAAGATTATAGTGCCCCTAGAATATTCATGCCTCCATAAAGTATTGATGCCTCTCCCAATATTAATTTCTAGTCCTCCTAAGGCTCTTTCACTTCATACTAAGCATTGATCTAATTTGACTCCCATGAAATAGGTGGTACACAACAACGACTATTCTTAAAGATCCATACTTTGAAATTAAAATAATTCACACTTTGAATGATATTCGATTACTCAAGATGAACCACACTAGTCCCTGTGACACTTGATGCTTCTAAAGGGGTGTGAAGGTTAATAAATTCCATGGAAAGCAATATTATATACACAACATTTTGCATTAGCTCCATCTTATTTCTTAATATTCCATCTTATAGTTACATTATGAATTTAACCTTGTCCCAACTCTATGATGGTAGTGAAATTGTCTTGTACCTCTCTATAAACCAAAAACTTCATAGAAGTATCAACTAGGAGTTTGGGTGACGCTTGGTGTAGATACGTCAGGTACATATATAGTTGTGGCAACTTCCTTTCCCTTTAAATATTCATCCCTAGTACTCAAACGACCATTCATAAGGTCAATGTTCAACCTTGTATGATATCTCACTTCATAGTAGAAATAATAATACTTTATTCATCCTAAAACCTTGAAATACTCCATTCATAAATTATATATATAGTTTCTCCCATAAACTTCAACCATTTTTACCTTGTAACTCTTCAAGTTGGATACTTTGTAAAACCCTAAAATTTGTCTTTGCATAAAGACTTCACAAGTTTCCATAAATTGATCGACTATTCATTGAATCCCAATTGAAAATCTCAAGTGAATCCACCCTTCGATGGAATTGAGTTTTCATTCAATCCACCCTGAAACTCGAGGATTTTCATCCTCAAGCTCTTGAAAGCCAAGCTCTCCAAATGCTCGATAATAAATTTCTAATAGATATCAATGGATTCCTTTATACCACCTTTTATAGTCCACCACCTTTTAATATTTTAATATTAAATATACTTCCTTTGTAAAGTAACTTTATTTAATATTTGAACATATTATTTAATTAATAGTCACTTTAACATTTAATTAATTAATTAAATATAAATGTCCACAAATATTATGTTAGGATAATTTAATATTTAATTAATTAAGTTATCTCAACGGTGACCATTCAAAAATCAGGGACATTAAGAATTCCCCTTCTAAAAAGTCCCTAAAAGATTACAACTTTCTTTTATACTTTAGGCTTTCAAAAATTTGAACTATTTCAAGATCAAGTGGTTATAACAACTAAAACAAATTATACTTGGTAAAAAATCTAGTTCAAACTAGAAACTCTGCATGGTTGAGTTAACTATTGGATTCCCATAAATTGTCAATTTAGTTAGAAAAATCCACATGGTCCAATTCACTATTGGGTTCTTGCAAATAGCCAGTTTAGGGGAAAACTCTACATATTCAATTCATTAACAAATCTTGCATATAGTTATCCATGAGTTTACCACAAATATGGAAAAAATGAGTCAGAACTAGTTTTGAAAAGATGTCTAGTTCAACACCAAAATTCCACAAAGTTTTATTACACAACAAAAGCCCGCAAGTTCAGTTACAAACCCAGAGTCTACAAATCTTATTGTAGACCAAAAACCCACATGAGCATGATTTAGCCATTTTTATCCAACTTTCACCAAATTTAATCTAAAAATACCCATTAAGCTCCTCTACAAGGTGATTTCCTAAATCTTCCAATTTAAATCCAAAAATTCCTCCAAAGAAACTAAACTTGAAAAATAATTGAAATACACCAAAACTAAATTAAAACAAAGAATAAAAACTAAAATATTTTTGGATGATGCAAGATTGCCTATGGACCCAAATTCTCATGCATCAGAGCCATTAGGCAAGTGAAATCTTCCATGATTGAAGAACTCATGAAAAAATTGATGAGTTTGGAATAGGGATTCCTCAAGTTCTAAGGAATTCACCCAAGTAGCCTCAGTTATTTCTCTATTCTTTTATTAGACCAAATATTCCTTAAAAAAAAATCTCATTTTTTTTATCACTCAAGAATCTATCACTTTGTTCACTTCTTCCAATTTTTTTTAGGAAACTGGTGTATCCATTATTATTTGTCCTATAAACTTAGATGTGTGTTCCCTTGTGAACTTATGCCTCCTAAATGATATATATACAAATCAACAACATTGAAAATTAGAGAAATGTCTATTCCTTTTAGGAGTTCAATTTCATGGGCAATGGATGAAAAATTCCTTAGTACTTTGCAAGTTCCTATCTTCTTCCAATTCAATTTATTATTCACTCCTTGAGGGAACCTTTCCTTTCTCATATGTGACATGACTAGGTCACCCACTTTAAACTCTTTCTCTCTCTTAATCTCATCCACATACTCCTTATATTTCACAACACTCTTATCCAAATTATTCTTCACCTCTTTATGCAACTCTTGTAAATAATCAAAAAAAACTTCTACAACACCCTTCCTTTTAAAATCAACTGTCTCTTAATTCATCTACTCCCCTTGGATTGAATCATTACAAAATTTGAAATTATATTTTCCTTACACTCCTATTGACTGAGTTATTGTAAGAAAACTCTATTTGGGATAATATCAAATCCCATTGATGTGGCTTGTCTCCTACCAAACATCTCAACAAATTACCAAGACCCCTATTGACAACTTATATTTTTCCATCAATTTGGGGATGATATGCCAAACTAAATCCTAAATTTGTACCCAATTTTTTCCATTATGTACACCAAAAATGGTAAACACACTTCATGTCCCTATCAAAGGCAATACTCTTTGATAATCCATGCACTTTAACTACTTCATTGAAAAATAATGTAGCTATATGGGATTCATAATTAGAATTCTTGCAATGAAAAAAATAAGCCATTTATGAATCATTACCTCACTGTGTTTGTGGAAATCCAAGAACAAGTTCCATACTTATATGTTCCCAAGGTCTCTCTCGTATAGGTAATGGCTGATACAAACTTGTGTTCAATCTTTTTCCTTTAGCATGCTGGAAAATTTTGCAACTTTTTACTATATTTTTCACATTTGCATTCATCCTAGGCTAATAATACCCTTCATTCAACTTTACCAATATTTTTTAACTCCAAAATATCCACTCAAACCATCACTATTGTTTTCTCTTATCAAATTTCCCTCATTGAACCTTGAAGTACACACAATCTCCTTCCTTTGAAATAATCCTTCTTGAATAAAATACTCTAGCCATGGAGTTCTATTCTTCTTTATTGGATTTTTACATGTTGCCCATGCTTCTTTAAAATCATCTTATTCTTCATAAAACTCTTGCATCGAATAAAAATCAACAACATTCACTCTCATCTCATTCAACAACACCTCCTACTTAGTGCATCAGATACCCAATTAGATCTACCACTTCTATGTTCAAAAAAAAAGGAATAACTTTTAAGAAACGTAACCCACTTCATTTATTGTTTACTCAACTTACCTTAGTTTTTTATATATTGTAATGTGTGGTGATCTATGTAAAGAAAAAAATCCTTAGATAGCATGTAATGTCTCCATTTCTTGAGTGCTTGCACTATTTCTTAAAATTTTAATCATACACAAAATATTTTAGTTTTTCCTCATTTAACTTCTCACTACAATAAGAAATGGATCTTTCTTCTTGACTCAAAACTCCTCCAATTGCAGTTTCATTGGCATCACAATATACTTGTTCAACACTTTATTAAAATCAAGCAATGTCAATACTAGTTGTTATATCACTTTTATTTTGAACAACTGAAAAATCTCTCTTTTAGCTATCCATTTGAATCCTTTCCTATCACCTTTCATTGTTTTGGTAATAGGTGCACATATTCCACTAAAATTTATTATGAAATTCCTATAGAATCTCACCAAACCATGGAAAATTTTGGCCTCAAAATACTCCTTAGTGATGACCAATCTAGGATTTCTTTAACCTTTTCAAGATCCATTTTTAATCCTTCTTTCTTTTTTATTAATAATAGTATATCAAATCCATTACATATTTTCTACCACAGTAGCTTTCATATCACAATATATTGGTTACAACTTGCATTACGTAATTCTTATCAAAGTGTTCTATATATACTATTACTAGACATATACAAAATCAGTGAAGTTAAGGATATACAAGCATATCACTGATATACAAATTATACAAGACTGATAGAGCTTCAGGATATACAAAAATATTACATGTCATTAGCTTATAACAATAATTAGAGACTAATCATTATAGCTTTGGTTGTAGTCTTTAGAATCACCACAACCATACTCCCTCTTAGAAGGATGCACATTGGACCTGACTTCCTCAGCAACCGAGTTGGCTCCATTGTTCTCATGAAGTCTTGCATGGTGTGCTTCCCTAGGCCTTTTTGTATTCCCACCCGCTGCATCATTGAACACTGTTTGGAATTCCCTCAATTCTCTAAGGAAGGTTTCTAAGTCCTCATGGTTGTGGTGCCATGTGTGCCCATACTTGACCTCCTCTTTGTTAATTGCCACAATTCCATCACTGATTAATCTCATGAACTTATCCATAGAAATCTCCATGGTGATTGTGACTTGCAAAACAATATTAAGGAAGGTGAGTCTCTTTGAAGACTCAATAAGCACCCTCCTACAACATTGGAATTTATCCTCATTCCTTGCCTTCCAAATGTACCATAAAAATTCAATAGAAAGGAAGTCCTAAAATAATTGATAATCCTTATTTAATTTCCTACTATTGAGAAAAATATCTTTCCAGTTAACTCTATCATCTTTATCCCAAATTATTAAATCATTACAAAAAAAATTCTAAATTTATTTTGCATAAAAACAATAAAAAAATATATGCATTATAGATTATGGAGTTCTACAAATACTATAGATATCAACATCAATATGGTTAAATTTAAATGGGATTTTATGCAAAAGAATAAGCCATCTAAAGCATGCCTTTTTAGGCTCTTTAATATTATGCCACACAGAACCAAATATTTTATGTCAACTACTATTAGGCATTGAGGTCCCCTAACACTTATTAACATGCTCGATTATAGAGATGTTGTTGATTGTATTTGTAAACAAATTTATCTTTAATTTCATTTAAAACAGTACCATCTTTCTAGAAGATCACAAGTTAGATCCATGTATTTATTAGTATTTAAGAGAAAACTTTCCTCTTTGTAAGCTTCCACAAGAACATTGCATGTTCTTAAATTAGAAATCGGTATATTAAACTTCGAGACTAAATTATCCCAAATTTTTAGTTGACCATTAGCAAGGATGCTTTGAAAGTTTTGAATACCAATTTGATTCCATTTTTGCAAAGCACCCTTACAACAAAGTAAGAGGTTTGTTATTATGTTCCAAGTTCCACCAAATGGAGCTATAGTTTTGGCATTTTAGATTATTGTTAATTAACACATTGCTCATTGAATTCTACATTATGTTTAACTAACTCCCAAGCCTTCCAAAGGCTTTTGAAGACCATGGAACCTAATGGAGACATTAGGTATTATCTTATGAGAATATCACAGATTGGAAGTTTTTTCCATGCCTTGGCTTGCTTAGCAAGATAAATATTGTGTAGCAAGTTGAATATTGTTCCTTACTAGTACCTTCCAAGGTCCATTTCCCATCATGGATTTGGCTACCCATTTTGTAGCCAAGGAAATGCCCTATGCAACCTTAGATCTTTCAAGCCAACCCCGCCATGAAACTTATCCAGGCAGCACCAATCCCATTTAACTGAGTGTTTTTTCTTTTTGCATTTACCATTTGACCAAAGAAAATTTTGGATTATTTTCTAGGTCTCATTAACGTGATAGTTGCTAAAGAACCACACCAAGGTAAAGTAAATTCTATAGGAAGATAGGATTTTTTGACAAACCTGCAATTTGCCATCAAGGGATAGATACTGCCTATTCCACCCTTCTTCCTTTTTCTCAAATTTTTCACTGCTCCATAACCAAATCTCCTTTAAGTTAGGACTGAAAAAAAAAGGTATTCCAAGGTATCTTACCTATTTTTTGGGTCCACCCCATTGGAAGTAATAATTCTTGATCCATTCAGGTGGAGACTCCTCCCACCCAAGAATGTTGGACTTAGCACCGAATATTTTTGCACTTGATGCTTGGCATAACAAATTGACTTCCCCATCAGTGATTCCATGTTATTTTCATCAAGCTCTAAAAGTATAGTGGTTTCATCTACAAATTGTATATTGATTAGTTCATTTTGATCTAAAATTTTTCTACCTTTGATCGTTGGAGAGTAGGTTTGATCCCTCAGTAAATAGTACAGAGCATCTGAAGCAATAACGAAGAGGGTAGGTGCTAGGAGGCACCCTTTCCTAATGGACCTCTTAAGGTCAAACTCTTCTAAGAGTGAGACATTTACTTCTACCTGTGCAACATATTTCAACAAGTTCTTTACCATATTACATAACACACTAGGGAAACCAAAGGCTTCAAGGGTTGTCCTTAAGAAGGACAATTCCACCCTGTCATAAGCTTTTTCAAAGTTGTAATGTTGTAAAATTGCACCCCTTGAAATTTCATATACATTATTGTATCCACTTTAGTGTCCACTCCCTTAGCAATTGTGTAGGTTCATTTTACCCCTTGCATCAGCCTTTTACCCTCTCAAGATGCTCAGGACCCCCTTTCAGTAGTTACCCTTTGTACATCAACTTTGTGTCAAGCTTTGTGTTTTTCCTTTTCTCATCATTTTGTAGTGTGATGTGTATACACACTAGCATGTCGCACAAATGTCCACACACTATGCTAGTGTCTTGTGATATTTCGACATTCAAATGACCATTTCTAAGCACATTTCCACTTTTTAGTTACTTTTTTTTGTGGTAATGGCCCAGGACACCTTGTAACAGCTCAGGAAAATTCTTTTCCTTCCTATTCTTTCTTTAAAATCTATCTTTTCAATCCATTTTGGTCTTCTTCTTGGTCTTCTCTCTTGGTCATTCTCTCTTGCCTTTCTCTCTTGCTCTCTTGTTTACACAAATCTCTTTCTTGCTATAGTAGCCTCAAGCTATCAAGTTCTTACAACACTCTTTGCAACTCTCTCGACTTTAAAATCTCTATCTCTCTCCTTGGCTTCCTAGAGCCTCACAAATGATATATGTCTTGCTTACCTTGTATCTTTGAGCATCTTGGGATTTCTCACATTCCTTATCTATCGCATCTCTATTTTGTGATACAAATTATCCTCCTTGAGCAGGGATTGCTTGTATCACTCTTTCATTCATTTCATTTTTTCTTATTATTTCTCTCTATCTATTTGGATGTTCATGGAGGTGGGAACACCAAAATGGGGGTTTTGATTGTGGAAATCCCCTAAATAGCCCCAAAATTTTTCCCTTGATCTCATGTGTATAGGTAGTGAAGATATTCATTTGTTGGAGGCTTCATTGCATGGGTTGGCATGAGAAATTTCTCTCTCCCTTCATTTTATCATGTAAATTTCATTTACTTTACTTTATTTTAGTTTTGTTATATTTTGTTACTTTCTCACATTCTAAGAGTTCTTAGCACTCAGGGTAGAGGTAGTCGCTTTGTTTTTTTCTATTATATTCCTGATTTTTAGTCCATAGGAGACGCTAGTGCACTTCTACGACTACAACATGTTGTGTTGTCATCCATTTGTCGCATTTTCATCCTTTGGCCGAGAATTCATGAGCTTGTCCATAAAACCTCTAAGACTTATTCATTCTGATTCTAAAGTTCTCTTTTTGTTCCTTGAGGTAGTTTAGGGTAGTTCATTCCCTGGGACTCTCTTGAGAATAAAAAGACTCATGAGCAATGAGTCCCCCTTCTCTACAAAATTCTAATAGGAGCATAGCTACATTTTATTTGGAGTATCTTCACCATTCCATAGCCTCCCAACTCATGATCAGGTTTTCCAAGTTATACCTTCCTTTAATAAACCTTGTTTGAGTGTTAAATTGATGAATTTGGGGAGAACATTAACCAACCTTAAGGCTATCGCCTTGGCCATAATATTATATGATACATTAATAAGGGTTATTGGCCTCCAATTCCTAATCAAAGTCTTGTCACCCCCTTTTGGTGGAATCTTGATGATACCTTTATTGATATTCCTTCCCAAGGAACCCTTATCCAGAGCCTCAAGGTAAAATTGTAGTAGGTCATCACAAATCCAATCCACAAATGTTTTATAGAACTCCACAGACAACCCATCTTTCCTTGGGGATTTATCATTGTTCATGGATAAAATGGAATTTCTAATTTGATCTTTAGTTATGCTTGTAGATAGATTTGAAGCATCTTCATCATATATCTTCCTTGATATAATTCCTTTAATGAACTCTCTTGAATTATGATTGCCTTCAGCCCCCACTTCTGAGGTGAACAATTTTTTTAAGTATGTTTGGAATTGTTGTAGGAATTCCTCTTGGGAAGTGAACAGATTTCCACCCTCCCATATTTGGTCAATCTACTCTTTGAGACTCTTTTCCTTAATGTACCTGTCTCCATGATTTAACCAGTTTAACTTATCCCACACCTTTAAAGCTTGAATCATGTGGGTTTGGATTATTCTTAGGTTTTTTTTGGCCAAAGCTAGCTCCTCCCCCAACCTTTCATCTATTGAATATGCTTGAACTTTAGATTCAGCCAAGAATAGACATTCTTGGAGCTCATTTTATTCCCTTCTTCTATTTATGGATTTTTCTTTCCAGTGGTTTAGAACAACTTCCTCCAAGCATCAACATTTTTGTCCCATCTATCAATGGTCTTTGCATCTTTTAACATCCACTTTTTGATTTCTCTTAGAGAGGTGATAGCTCCCTGTAATTGCTATCTTTTAGAAGGTGGGTATTGAGGATGAAACCAACATTCCTTACATTCTCCTTGGCCCTGTCATGATTAGTGACAAGATTTTCTTTAATATGGTGGTGATTTGATAAGGTATGAGGATAAACACTAACTTTAAGACCATCATTGTTTGGCACGAAACTAAAAAATTCTTGTTTGCATAAATTTTTTCCAGCCTGCAATAGATCATTTTACCACCTTTCTATGCATTACACCAAGTAAACCAAATCCATTTGTTTTCTTTCCTCCCCCTTTCCAAAGGGTCCACTAAGTTTAACTTAGCTTTTAGTTTTTGCCAAAAATACCTCTCACTACCTTTCCATGCCATATCAATTCCACCCCACTTGTCCTCCAAGTGCTCCACCATATTAAAATCCCCTCCCAAGATCCAAGGAACATCAAGCAAATTGATAATCCACTGCTAGAGTTTTGTTTTGTCTCTATAATCATTGGGAGCATAGATAGAGCAAACACCCAAGCTAACTCCATCATTTTCCAAGGTGATCAACACCACCTTATTACATGGTAAGTGCCCTAATTGGTACAATATTGAGACCATTTGTAGGAGAGAAGGATAGTAGCACCTCCCCTCCCTCATTCATGCTTGGTGGTGTAGTAAGAAGATCCATTCCAAATGAATCTCATATTTGTGTCTGAGGTGAATCTAGTTGCTTTGGTTTCTTGGAGAAGGACGATGTCCTTTTGTTTCTCAAGGTTTAAAAACCTCCTTACAATATATTTTCTATCAGGTGACTCAATCCCCCTAACATTCCAATACATAAAATTAAGATTCATTTTCAAAATTCATATGGGATACATCTTGATCACACTTGAATTGCTCAAAACACTTTGGTAGCCTTTCCTTAATTTCTAGTCTTTTTGCAGTAGGTGACTGAATTACAACACTTGCTTTTTCTTTTTATTTTTGGCAATCTAAATACTTTTTCCCATAGATAAATACTTTCCATTTTTCCTAGTTCTACTAGGCCCAACCTATGGCTTAGGAGTTTTCTCTAGTTGTCCTTCTATGATATTCTCATTTTCACTATTCTCGAGAGTCTCAGTTTGTTCCATGTTGCCTCTTGACTTATTTTTAGTTTTTCCATCCTTCTTAGGAGTGTAGGGATTTTATTTACTCACATCCTTGATCTCTTCATTTTTTAGGTTCCCTTCATCCTTTAGATTAGGGACCAAATCTTCCTTTGGCACAGAGGATTCTACATCCTTATTAATTTGATTTAGATTTTGATTAGTTATGACTTCATTTTGATTAGCTTCAGAGTCATGTTCAAGATTGAAACTGCTAATTTGGTTGGAAAGCACTAGGGGTCCACTCTCAAATGAGGAGGACCCAAGTGTAATAGAGTTACCAAACTTATTGTCAACCAACCCATTGGCCTCTGTCAAGACTCTCATCGGGTGGCCTTGATTTTAATGGAACTATTATCTTGCAAAATATCAATAACATATGGGTGTTTTCCCAATATCAGAAACAATGTCTTTAAACATGGAGGTGACCCTATTACCCCAAGCCAAATTAGCATCTTCAATATTTTAATTACCCTTATTGTTCTTTACTATAATTATTTTATAAGAATATTTTTTTATTTGAAATTCAAAGATCTTAGGGACTAAAGATTTCTTAGGAGAATCTCCCTCTAAAAATTTATCCTCTATTCTTTTTCTAACATTTACATGACTAATTGTTGTGCATTTATTTTTTGAATTCAAACCTTATCGCCAGTAAGAGTCAATGCGGGGAAGGAACTAGGAGGCATCAAAGGTGTTATGGCGGTTGCAGCATCCCCAGGACATGTCTCAATAACAACCTCTTCCTCTAATAAAATATCAAAAGAATTTTTGAGCTTGACAACATTGTGGTCTATGCTGGGGGTCTGAACAAAATTTGGTTTTCTTGAGAAGTCTCCCCCTCTGGAGACCTCCTCTACCACCGAAGAAGAATTATTACCACTTTTAGGCGGTCTGGAACTACCTTCCTAGCACACATTGTTCTCTGAATTATGGATAATATTGTCCTGGTTGTGCAAGGACTCACATCCCAAATAGATTGGAGTTAGGGTTTGAGCCAAGATCTCCAACCATATAATTCACATTAGGGTTATAACCAAGGTTTTCTTTCGACACCTTTGCATTAGGGTTTGAACCAGAATTGGCCTTTGACTTCCATTTTATTGGTTCTCTTTGGATTATGGAGTATTTCTTTCGAATATTCCCCTTCTTTTGAAATAGATAACAAAAAATTATGCCTCCCAAGATTTCTAGAGAACATGCAAAGTGATTTTCATCATCTTCAAGTTCTATACTGCCAAGGATTTCTACCCTGGGTTCTAGAGAGACTAAGGCATGGGTATCAAGGTGAGGGAGGGACGCCTTCACCTCATCGACCCACACAACACCCACAATTGGAGTGAGTAGATGTAGAATAATCTTCTAATACTCAGGTGGAGGTTCTTAATCACCACCCATTTGAGACAAGACAAAGCGAGCACCTCATCTGCAATGGTCATGAGGGACCATGCTAGGGCTCTAAACACACACCCTCCCAAATTCCAATATGGCTTAGACAAATATTTTTTTATATAGAATGATTCTTTAGAAAGATAAGAAATAACCCACACTGTAACATTCTATAGAAACTTAACTGAATATCGAACTTGTTAGCCCAAACATTTGAAAACCAACTATCAAGAATTTTTTTGGTTGAAACCTTATTAGCATCAATAGTCACCATGAAAATGGCATTGTCTCTTCATCTAGATCTTTCATTAATAAAAACATTTTTCATCTCGACAATAGTAGTGAGTTTTAGATTATTATGGCTTTTGGAAGCTTGCTTACCTTCCTCTCCCCCATTGGCAATGACCTCACTCTCCTCCTGTGTGACCACAACCAATATTTTTTCCTTTTCAGGCAAAACAATTCCTTTGTCCTTGACCATGTCCTTGAAGGATTTTGAATCAATATATGGGGTTTCAATATTTTCACCCTCGCTTGTAATGGGAATGGGGGGGTTTGTACCCTCATCCATTAATTCTTAGAAGGGTCGATAACCCGAACTAATATAGAGCATAGATTAAAAAAAAATAGTGAACAAAAAGCAAGCGAGAAATTAATCATGACCAGGGAAACCCCTAACCCAGGGCGGCACAATCGAAGGCAATTAATATAGATAAAATAAATGTGTATGGGGTAAGTTCTCACATTTATTTAACCTTCGTGGGGAGGGCTCGGCCTCCCCCACCCATCACTTGTAGGCAACCAACACCGTGCACACTACCCCACACACATGCTCCTTAAGATTTTTTTAAAGATTTCAATAGCGAAGATGACATATAATATTAAGTAGCCTTTGTATCATCCCCTTAATCCTTCCTTAGAAATAACAAATCCTAAATACACAAAATCTTTCTTCATAAAATTACACTTTTTCAAGTTCACCATCAATGTCTCTTCCTCCAACTTCTGCAAAATTAACCCCACATGCAACAAATGTTGTTCATTTATCTTACTAAAATTAAAATATCATCTAAATATACAATTACAAACTTTCCCAAATATGGATTCAACGCTTCATTCATCAGTCTCACAAATGTGGGGTACATTTTTTAATTTGAATGGCATTACTAACCACTCATACAAATCATCCTTTGTTTTGAATGTTTTTTCCACTCATCTCATTCTTTGATCCTTATCTGATGATACCTTCTCTTCAAATATATCTTGTGAATTACTTGGATCCACTTAAACAATCCATCATATCATCTATTGATTGTAATGAAAACATATACTTTATTATTATCTTGTTTCTGGATCTTGAAATAATATGCATTCACCATTCTCCATCCTTCTTAGGTGTCAACACTATTAGTACTGCACATGGGCTCAAACTTTCCCTTATTAGATCCTTGTCCAATAACTCTTGCACTTATTTATTTATCTCCACATTCTCCATTAGTGTCATTCTATATGATTATTTATTTGTAAAACTTGCCTTGAGTATCAAGTCCATATATTTACTTATACTTCTCATGGGTGGCAACTAATCTGGTAACTCCATCAATTTTTCTACATATTCATCCAAAATTTGTTGAATTTCTTATGGATTTTCTTTACTACTTGCTTATTTTCTTAACCTTTGTAGTTTTAGGAATGAAATAAAAACATGCCTTCTCCTTCTTCATTTCTTTAAAAAATTCTTTCCAAAAATTAAAAAAAACCCTTGGACCAATTTCTACTTCTTTTTCATTATCCTTCAATGGGTTTAAAACATACTCATTTCCATGTTTCACTATTTTGTAGGTATTCTTCCTACCATCATGTACCACCTTTCTATCATAGTACCAATGCTTTCCCAATAGGACATGACATGTATCCATGGGCATCACATCACTTAATAGTTCATCCTTATACCTACTACTCTAGAATTTCACCAAATAGTGTTCACTCACTATTAATTGATGTCCCCTTTGTAATGAAGAAACCTTGTAGGGACTAGGATGTTTCATCCTTTTCAACTTCAACTTATGTACCATCTAATCTAACAAAAAAAATTAATTCTTCCACTATCCATAATTGCCTTGCAACATTTTCCTCCTGACTTACTTTTGTTTTAAATAAATTTTACCTTTGCATATGTTCTTGTTTTTATTTCTCAGGCTTCAACAATATTATCCTCAACAACAATAATTCTCCTTCTTCATGTTCTTCTCCATGCTTATATGAAGATACACTTTCTTCCACTATTTGTGCTACATGAACTATTTCCTTTTTTCCTTTTCCACTATTTTGTGGTACTTGAGAACATTAAAATGCTTTGAGGTCAATTTCTCCACATTAATATCATGTACCAAAAAATCCTCTTCCTCTTCCAAAATATCCTTGGCCTCTAGAATAATCTCCTCTTCCTCTAGAATAACCTCCTCTTCCACTACTTTCCTAAGTGTAAGAAATTTCTTAAGAGGTGTTAGATTTTCCTTGCTTTGTTGGATCCCCTTTGCCACTATTAGATTGTTCTCTACCATGTGAGTTTCCCTCTACCTCTTAAATTATTTTATTTAGATCTTACTATTTTTTCTTCTTCCTTAAGGGAATAATGGTAGGCTTCTTGAATACTTTGGATTCTAATCATATACTAATCTCATTTTAAATTGATAAACACATTCCATTTGCATACCTTGGTACCTTCTCAACATCATCATCAATATGTCTTGTTTGAATACTCAATCTGTAGAATTCCTTGGTGTATTATTTGACACTTAATTATTATTTTTTCAAATTTTGTAACTTCTTAAATAAGAAAAGTTGATAATCTACTAGTAGGAATTTGGCCTTCAATTTAGTCACCATTATTTGCCATGATTTGATCTTGTATTTGTCTCTTCTTTGTTATTTTATCTACAAATGATCCCACCACAAGGATGCATGTCCCTTCAACTTTATGCAAGAAAAATTCACCTTCATTGGATATTCGATCAAATTCAAAATCAAAATCAA
The DNA here is from genome assembly GCA_007115665.2 of Sequoiadendron giganteum. NCBI lineage: Eukaryota > Viridiplantae > Streptophyta > Pinopsida > Cupressales > Cupressaceae > Sequoiadendron > Sequoiadendron giganteum. The sequence continues at coordinate 833,830,446 of CM021100.1, read as the reverse complement.
AATATTTATCCATCTCAAAAATATAATTTACGAGCTCTTTGGGATTCAAGCTACTATTGTAATTGGGAGGTTCCAATCTTTGTTTCCCACTAATTTTGGACATTTCTTTCAAAATATTTCTTTAACTTGATCTATTTTACCTTCTACCTCTTCATCTACTCTATTTTCTACTTCCTCTTCATCTTCACTAATGTCTTCAATATGTACCCCTCTTATCTATGTTGTTTCTATTGCATCCAATATTTCTATAATACCTCTCAACATCTTCATAATTTTCATATCACTAGTTCATGATGTTCCTCTTTGCCCATATCCTCTATGTGCCATGTCTCTACTAAGTTCTCTATAGTTTCAGGTCTTCTTCCTTTCACTTTCCCACAACAAAAAAAATAGAATCCTTCTGTCAACACAACCACGCTAACTTGGATTTGATACCATTTGATGTAGTCTAGATATCGGGATCTTATTAGACAACCAAAATATAGCATCCAACAACATAAATTCAACAAAAATAAAAACTTCTTTGAATTTTATTTTAAATGTTCAAGAAGAAATATTGCAATCGTATGAGAAGTACATTCAGATGTTCAAATTACATACAATCACCTTCCAAACTTCCCAAAATTCCCCTTCCAAAAAGTCCCCAAAAGATTGCAATAAATTTCCTTTATACTCTGGGCTTTCAAGAAGTTAAATTATTTCAAGATCAATTAGTTATAGCAATTGAAATGAATCACAAGGTAGAAAATATAGTTTAAACCAAAAAATATACATGGTCTGATTCATTGTTAGGTTCTCACAAATTATCAATTCACTTGGAAATATTTACACAGTTTGGTTCACTATTGGGTTTTTTCAAATAGCTAGTTCAATGGGAAAATTTTACATATTTGATTCACTAAAAAATCCTACAAATAGCCAATTGGCCATGAGTTTCTCATACATGTGAAAAATTGAGTCAAAACCAATTTCAAAAAGATGTCTGATTCAACACCAAAATTCCACAAATTTTGGTTACACAACAAAATCCTGTAAGTTTGATTACATATCCAAAGTCCACAAGTCCAATTGCAAACCAAGAATCCACATGAGCATAACTTAGCCATTTTATCTAGTTTTCACTAAATTTAATCTATAGATACCCATTAAGCTCCTCTATAAGGTGATGTCCTTAATTTTCCAATTCGAATCCAAAAATTCATCTAAAGCAATAAAACTTAAAATTGATTGAAACACACCAAAATTGAATTGAAACATTAAAAAAAAAAACCAAAATATTTTTGGTTGATGTAGGATTTCTTATGGACCTATATGCTCCTACATCAAATATTGACTTTGAAAAATATCACCTATATGTCATATACATGGTCTATCATAGATGTCGATGATAGATTTTAGCTTGATAGGATGAGGTGTCCTGAATGGATCTTTAGTATACATGGGACAATGATGGATTTGTTTCACTATGATTTGGTTCTATGCCAATTTAAGCCCCATTAAATAATTTCCATCGAGCTAATTTACTATATAGATGACATCATAAATCATTGAGACCTCCATCTATAAATCATGTGGACATAGATTATTGTTGAAGCGGTTTATATACACACACAACACAAATAAAATATTATCTCTTGAAGGACTTTAAATTCTAGGACATAATTTATTATCCCAATGCTTCAATAGTTAGGTCTTGATACACTAATTTTTACTCAAAGTGCATTGCAGATTATTTTACTTACTAAATCTTAAGATGAAATGGATTTAAAAAATAGTTCACTATGGGAATGAGATTTCAACTGTTAGAATATTAATCTTTACTCGGTAAAGGTTATTTTTTAATTGTAAGTATTTATTAACTTGTAGGAATATTCTAAAGGAATCCATACAAGTCTTTTGTCTTTTTGTCTTCTCACACATGTGTGAGGATGACTCATTTTATTTTTAATTCCTTTCTTAAAGAATATTTATAGCCACCTCCTTAAGAGGTTCTTGACACATTGCACACACATAGACGAATGGTGGCATTCATTGAGTTGGGAGTTACATTCTAACTCCTCTTCTCACCTCTATTTATTGAGGTGCCTCTCCTCTCATTCTTCATATTCAAGCAAGAAAGCTTAAGGCTTAAGTGCTCTCTCTCTTTGTATCATTCTTAGGCATTTTGCCTCTATTCATAATATTGGGGTTTTTTCTTGTTTTTTCTCCTTATCAAATTCTTGTGTCTCCTTTGCATTTGGTGGTGCTTGGTTTGGCTTCTTTATTTCTTGGTAATCTCTTTCCTTCAAACAATTCTCATTAGTTAGTACTTTCCATTTCTCATTTATTTTTCCTTTCATCAACTTTATTTACTAAGATCAAAGGTTATTTTAATTTTTTGCATAAAGTATAGTTAACTTTGATCAATTCCTTTGAAACTATCTAAAAAATTTAATGAAAATGGAAAAGATTAAGGGAGGAATAAAAGGGTTAAGAAAGCTAAATTTTCAACAATCACACATGAATATCCTTTGATAATTGAAATGAGACCTAAATCACTCTATGCTTCGTCATAATTCTTCACAACTACGCATAGATGATGTAGATCATCAAAGAAAACTTATCACACAAAGATATTGATTAAATGTAACCAAATAATGGTGCAACAATTTGATATTTCAAAGAAAATTACAAGTGTATGGTCATATAAGGTTTACAATTAGGAAATGACCTGCAGTTGGCCATAAGTTCTTAAAACTTTACAAGAATAAATAAATGATCTCACTGATGTGATAGGAAACCATGAAGTAAAGAATAGTTGACAATTCCTCAACTTATTACTCACCAATTATGACCAATTTTCAATCCTCTAAAAAGAAATGACTATGATCCAAAGGTTTTACAATGATAAGAAAACATAGGGTGGGATATTGAGATAAAAGATATATTACTATGTATGCATAAACCCTAACATAAAAATATGACCAACTAAAGATTAAACCCTCGCTAAGGCTAAAAGTATGTAAAAAATCAAAATAATATCATATTTAAAATATAAAGTAGAAACCTTAAAGATAAGATAAGGTTGTGTAGGATCAATGGGGTTCACCAAAAACGTAAAGCAAAATAACCTTTTCTTAAGTGTAACCTAGGCCAATCCAATAAAATTCATACAAATAAGCACAATCAATTTAGGTTAATAAATGAGAATTAGGCTTTGATATTTTGATTACTTTTAATAAATAAATACACAAATGTATTTATAGAAACACGTTCACTTAGCTCTATGACCAATGAATGTACAAGGATTGATGAATATTTGAATCTTACATGCCACAAAATTAAGAATGAAGAATCTTTGATTGGTAATTGCCTTAATATTAGAATATTATGTTGATGTTGTGTAGGGAAAAACCTAAGGGTTAGGTATAAATCGATACTCATGAACTTATTATAAAATAGAAGGTGAACAAAAATAATAGAAGCTTAAATCAACTATAAATCAGATCTAACAGTGTTTACCATATGGAGTTTAAATCAACAATAACAATGAAATCATAGAATATAAAACTGAACACCAAATATAATGTTTAACGTGGAGGAACCATTTCAAGAAAAAATGCCACATAAGAAGAGATGAATAACTTGTATTATCAGTGAAATATGATTACAATACATCCACTCTAACTCCTCTTCAACCTTCAATCTGATAGCATAACCTCTATAAATAAAACTTGAAGAAAACTCATTGCCATCTCCACTTTCAAGCACTTGTTATATAAAATAATGTAACCCATGAAGAATGGTGTCCAAATTGGAAAAATCCTCACACCACCACCTTGAAATAATCAATTTCAGCTCATAAAAACCTCTTATAGATTCTCTTACAACTAGCATAAGGCATCTTTCATGTGTGGGCACCTAGGGACCAAGATAACAAAGATACCATCATAGATATTGTCATAGTCATCATAATCTTATGATAGGCGCCATGGCTATCATAGATGCTCTTAAAACTTATGATGGTTGTCATAACATCTCATAATTTTAGATTCCCAAGGTGGATGCATAGAATATCCATATTAACCATTTCACTATTACCATAACAAATATCCAATAAAAGTAGCATAGTAACTCCCTACCAGTAAAATGGTAACTACCAAGGCTAGTAAAAACTTAATTAGCACTATTGATGAAACCTTCCATCCCTTATGATTGAATTACAAACAATATTAGGAGTAATTAAAATACATGATATTTACAAGATTGATGACACCTTTATCCTAACATTCTCCCACTCGATATTATATATTATAAATACACTCATAAGAAAACATAAATATAAACCAATTAAGCACAAGTAATAAGGCCCATGGACTTCCTACACCAAGTGGATTTCTTTGTGCTCACATGTTTGGTAAGTACATATACAACATTTTCCTATGTTTCAATCTTCTTCAACTCAATCTGACCGTTAGAAATCAATTCACAAACAAAATGGTACTGAATATCCACATGTTTCATTCATGCATGATACATCAGATTCTTAGCTAAATGAATTGCACTTTGACTATCACAATTAATATAAATAATTTTGCAATAAAAAATAATACTTTACACAACCTTTGTAACCAAATTACCTCCTTAGAGACATGAGTAGTAGCCATATACTCTACTTTTGTGGTGGATAAAGAAACTATAACATACCTTTTACTCATCCAGCTCACTACTCCTCGAAATAGAGTAAACACATACCCACTGGTGGACCATCAATTGTCCAAGTCACTTGCCCAATCTGCATCAATAAATACTGTATGTCCAATGACATGAACACATTATCAGTACCATGATAAAGCAAACAGTAATAAGAAGTACCTCACAAATATCTAAACACACTCTTAACAAAAGTCCAGTGTTATTTAATAGGGCTATACATAAACCTGCTTAGAACTTCCACTACTTAGGCTATATATGCTCTAGTGCAAACCTTTGCATACATCAAACTACCAACAACACTAGCATAAGGAAACCTAGACATATCATCAAAATTAAGACACATATTTAAGCTCATCTTAGTACCAATCATAAATGGAATACAAATTGGCTTACAATCATGCATATTAAACCTCTACAAAATGGTATCAACATACTTACTTTGACTTAACCAAAGCTTTTGGTGACCCCGATCCCTATTGATCTCCATCCCAGGAATGTATTTTGTAGTTCCCAAGTCTTTCATATCAAATGTGCTAGAAAGCTATGTCTCAAGCTCACCAATCATCACCTTGTTGTTACCAATAAACAACTATCATCAACATACAAGACAATAATTAGGATCTAGCCATTAATAACCCTAATGTACACATAATGATCCTCCTCGCTCCTAAGAAAACCCAAATTTAATGCAAAAGAATCAAACTTCTAATACCACATCCTGGGTGATTGTTTCAAACCATACAAAGATCTCTTTAACTTGCAAACCAATTGATCTTTTCCCTTCACAAATAAATTGCTAGGTTGTTGCATATAAATCTCATCCTTAAGATCCCCATCCAAGAAAGCAATTTTAACATCCATTTTCTCTATAGATTAAAATCAAAAGTAACAAAAATAGATAATAAGAATCTAATAGAAGTCAATTTAGCAACAAGAGATAATTTTTTACCAAAATCAACTCCCTCTCTTTGGGAGTAGCCCTTAGCCACTAATTTGGCCTTGTACTGCTCTAATTGACTATCTGCTCCAAATTTCTTTTTAAATACCCATTTACATCCAATGGGATTCCTTCCTTTGGGCAAACTAACGAGATCTTAGGTATCACAGCTATCCAAATCCATCATCTCCTCTTGCATGGATTGCAACCAAGAATCACTTTCCTCCAAAAAGAGAGCCTCCCTAAAAGATCTAAGTTCATCATCAATACTCAATAAAGAAAATATACAACAAAAATATGGTGGGCTATACCTGTCGACTGCATTTTGTTGTCTTGTGGATATTATAAGAATAGTAGTATGGGGTTCTTGTTGTCCTTGATCTTACTCAACCTCTTCTTGATTTTCTTCCTCATGTTATTTAGATTGATCAGTAAATTCATTTGAGTCCTCATATTCTTCCTCCCCATCCTCAAGACCACCTCTTTGTTCTTCCTGAGGTGCAACTTCCTACTTAATTTCAAAATGCACTCTCTTTTCCTTATCTTTCTCCTTTGTTTGTTTAGGATAAAAAATAACACTAAGTTCCCTAAAAATCACATCTCTAGAAAATATATTTTTCTTGGTTAGAGGATTCTATAACTTGTAACCTTTTACGTTATCACCATATCCAATGAAATTGCACTTTTCAGCTTTTGGATCCAACTTGGTTCATTTTTCTTTAGGCACATGAACATAAGCCTCACAACCAAATACCCTTAAATGTGAAATAAAAGGTTTCTTACCTATCCATATTTTATAAGGTGTTGTTTCAAGAGCCTTACAAGGAGATCTATTCAACAAGTAACAATTATTACTTACAACTTCTATCCAAAAGCATCTATCAAGTTGTGAACTCTTTAGCATACTTTTGGCTCTTTCCATAATCATTTGATTTATCCTTTCTACCACTCCATTCTGTTGAGGAGTATAAGGAGTGTTTTATGTCTAACAATTATTGCATGCTTACAAAATTCATCAAATTCATTAGAACAGTATTCCCCTTCATTATTAGACCTCAAAACCTTAATATTACAATTTGTTTTCTTTTCAACTAAGGCTTTAAATTCTTTAAAATTAGTGAAAAATTTAGATATATGCCTCATAAAATATAACCATGTATATCTTGTAACATCATCAATGAAGGAGAAAAAATATCTATATTTTCCAATTGATTCCACATCCACAAGACCAAATACATTTGAATGGATAAGTTATTTATTCTTAGATTTATTACTGCTTGAAGGAAACGATTTTTTATTTTCTTTTCCAGACACACAATGTTCATAAAAATCAAAACTCTCATCAGAATAGGAAAAACTTGTTAGAAGTTTGAGGAGATTGTCATTGATGATGTTGTTTGGCAACATGAGCATGAAATGTACATAACAATGTATTACAATGTTATCATTGATGTCAACATTATTGCAGATCACTTTGGGTAATCCTAATAGGTTTTTGAGGTGTTGAGGAAGTCATTTGTGCAAATTGAGTTGGTCCGGAAAGATCAGTCTGTGGAAATTTGACTAAGTTTCAAATTTGCCAGTTCAATGTTACAGTGCATCAGTTTTTGGGTCTACACCACTCTGCAAATGAAGATATCACTCTATGATTCTAACATTAATTTGATGGATGTTAGATGCATCTAAATCTAATATTTCATCTTGATTGGACATACAGTTTGAGAGATAAGAGTAACAAAAGTTTGATCTGGCGTGTTACAGTCACTTTTTGTACAATATGTTTATGTGGGAGATTTTGCACTTCTTCGTGAATAAGTTTTTGGCCTTGCGGTGTTGAAGATAAGTCGAAAGATGTTAGTTGAGCTTGAATTCTAGATGGTATCGAGTTTTGGGGTCCACGTGTGAAGATGTGGATACATAGATGAAGGTTTTTTCTTTTAGGTCTTATTTGGAGCCGACCTAACATGTTTGATGTTGTGTGAATGATGAATAAGTATTTTATCTTATGTGGGATCTATTATAGGTCCATTCTGACCTATCTTAAGGAGTTTTAAATTTTAAATTGTGGCACGTAATATGGATGAAGTGTTTTGGAGCTGACAAGTTACATTTTGGGTATTACATCTAATTAGGTCGACCTAATTGATGTTATACTTGATACAGATATATATGCTAGATTGTTTTTCAGTGTTTTGAAGTAAGGAATGGGACATGTATTATATGTGATGTGAATTTAATCATAGCAGTGTGAATTATGTTGTGGAAGATCTAAGTTGTGTGAATGAAGATCATTGTAGAGTATTGAATCAGAATTATTGTGAAGATTATTACTGTGCTTCATTGGAACTGTATTATTGCATATTGTAAATGCATTTGTAACAATTCAAAATAGGCTATGAGCCACCATATTTCTTCTATATTTTTCTTTATGGACAATGAGTCCACCTGTAGTGAGCATTTCTATAATATACTATAATTGGTTATAATATATTGTGAGCTAACCCTCACCGTAACTTTTCCCATTTTGAGTTTTCCACATAAAAATCTTGGTGTTCATGTGCTATGTGATATTATGGATGCTCATGATTTCTTTCATTACTGTATTTGAATATGCATTAGTGATTGGATGTTTAATATTTGAATGGTTTAAGAGAATATTGATTCGCCCCCCTCTTAGTATTATGGTTTTTTAAAAATTGGTATCAGAGCTCGATTCCTTGGAAGGAGCTTAACTGCTTTGGGAAGGTCTTAGAGATTGAACACATGGCTAATAGTAAAATCCCTATTCCTTTGGAAGAGATTCCTACATTTGATTTTATAGAAGATGATTGCATGCTTGACAAAGATGGAGAACTCAAAATTGATCTTGAAGATCTTGACAAGATTGAAGGTGAAAATAGAGATCTAAAGGGAAGTGTCAAAGAAGCAAATGAATGTATCAAAAAATTAAGAGAGAAAATTAAGAAGTTCAAAGAAAGGCATAAGGAAGTTAGTGAGCGATTGAAACAAGCGAATGAAAACATCACCAGACTGAAAGTGCAAGTTGAAGAAAATAAAAGAGTTGAAGAATGTTTGAATGCAATGGTGAAAAGAAAATTCGATGAATGCATAAGGCTTGAACAAGAAGTGGTTAACCTAAGATTGAATCTGGAGAAAGAAAGAGATCATGAAGACAAATTCAAGATGAGCTCTACAATGCTTAATGAGTTGATTGTAGGTCAGAAATCATCCAAAAACAAAGATGGTTTAGGATTTGAAAAAGGTGAAAGCTCAAAAGCAGATCAGACACCTAATGCAGAAAAGAAGATCAATGAACCAAATAAGACTGAAGACAAGAAGAACAATGGCAAGATCCAAAATCAAAGAAATGAAGCTAGAAGACCTCCAATCAAATAACCAAATGCTCAAAGGTACCCATGTTTCAATGGTTTTTGTTTCTCTTGCAATAAATTTGGACATAAAGCAATGGAATGTAGAAGCAAAATGAATCAAAATGTTTCATCCTTTACTAGTTGATACTTTACATGCAAGAAATTTGGACATAGAGCAAGTGAATGCAGAAGTCAAATGATGAATGCATATAACAATGGTAGAATGTTTCAACCTTTCAACAGTTATTGTTATACATGCCATGGATTTGGACATGAAGATAATTAATGCAAATCTAGAATGAATGGAAGGAATACTGTTCAAAAAAATGTTGTATGTCACAATTATAGTCGACCTAGACATATTGCTAAGTTTTGCAGAAGCAAAAACACAAGGAAGGATAATCCAGTAAAGAGGAATGAACCAATCAAAAAAATTATCTAGTTGAAGTAAAGAAGGAAATGGAAAATATTTGGAGAAAAAAGAAATATATGGAAGACAAGGAGAATATGTACCATCCTCCAATGCAGATGTTTCCTCTGAAAACTAAGCCAAGAGCTATGGCATATGGGGAGCTTTAATGAATATCTTTTATCCCCCTCCAAAAAAGAGGTCTGAATGCCACAACATGAGGATATGAGATGAAGATCAACATGCTTGATCTATTGGTGAATATTTTGGAAGAAAATTTGGTATTACAGAAGTTTGCACAACTTTAGAAGTTGACTGTGCATACAGTTTTAGGGTTGCCAACTTTATGAATTGAAGCATTTATTGTAGAATTTTGGTAGATCGAAGGGTTATAAGAAAATTTTCTAAAGAAAATTCATTTCACCAAAGGTATTCAAAGAAGAGTAGAGAAGAAACAAGAGAATTCACAGAGTTTAAGGCAATTTGAGATTCAAAGCATTGAAACCCTTGTTCGATGAACAAGTTAAAAAGGTATTTTTACAAATCTTGCGTGCCCTAGCTTTCAAAATTTTGTATTTGAAATCAATTTGAATCTACATTGTGATGGCTACACCTAAGGTTATAGAAGTTATGGAAAAACCACAACTGAAGTTTAAAAGATACCCTACAAAAACCATAGAAGATGACCCGCTAGGCGCTTTCTTGCACATTCCATATGGGATCTTACCAACTAAGGATATTAGGGCATACATTCACAAAAAAATGGATGATAATTCTCTTGGTAAGATAATGGATGTATGGGAAAATTAATTAACTGGTGAGGAATTCACCCTTAAGCTAGAATATAAAACTGTAGCTGAGAAGAAACTAGATGTATGGCAATGGTTACCTAATTTATTCTATAATAACAAGTGGATTAGAATGGCTCTAAGTAGAATACATGATTAGTTTGTCTAAACTAATATGTCACACATGATTACAAAGGAGGTGCTAAGAGAGATCACTGATTTATAGTCCACTAGACTTGTTCCAATTCTAAAATCTATTAAAAATAAAGAGGTAATGGAGAAAACTGGTGCTACATTTGATCAGAGAGCCCTTGCCATTAATCCTATTAGAAACCCTATTGTTGGGTATGTTGCCATGGTCACTGGTTACAAGATTTACTTCACAAATAGAGACAACTTTGTTTCTACCACTGCAATCCATGTGGCACATTATATGGTAGAGAATGGTGCAAAATATGACCTTTGTGAGTTTCTTAGGCAACAATTGATGGAAAATCTAAAGGAGATCAAAAAGAAGAAATATGTGTTTAAGTATGGTACTTTGGTAATGTGCTTACTCTTTTAATTTTTGAAGAAGGTTCCTATAATTGGAAAAGTAAAATAGATAAGTGGAAGGCCCATTGAACATCAAATTGCACACTACATGAGGAGCCTTGGAGACACCAATGCACAAGATGATGCCCTTATTGCTTTATTTATAGTATTTCAAAAAAAAATACATGAAAGAGAGAGGATTCCTAAGTCAATTGTGGAAAAGTACAAAAGTGATCATATTCCTAGTTTCCACATATCATTCATTATGGAGGTAGTGGAACCAAGATCAGTTTGGGTTCTTGAATCGAGTTATGAGGTAATAGAGGTCGAAATTAATGGCTATGTAAATATTCTATTGAAGAGTCTGAAGGATGAGACAAAACCAAGGTATGGGAATTTTGAAGAAAAATCCATGAAAGTTCACATGAAACAAAAAGATCCATAGATCGGGAAAAACATTGATGTCATGGTTGATATATATGCACAAGAACGTGGAATTTCAAAAGAGAAGGTACATTATGCTAGAGAGAGAGCTAGAGCAGATATGAGTGTTAGAGAAGCATCTGAGAGTTCAAGAAGATTAGGTAGAACTACTACCACACCTCCCTCTATCCAAAATTCATTCGAGGCTGTACATGCTACTAGAGAGAAGAGGAAAACTACTGCTAGTCCTCTGATAAGGGAGAAATCCCCTTTGGTTGTGCATGACACAAGGGCAAAGAAGAAGAGAACCACCATTGCTACACCTCCTACTACCCCTACAAAGAGAAGAATGGAACAAAAATCTCCAAGAGAGAAAGATATTAGCGTAAATGTTGTTGATGAAGAAGAAGTGTTGGAAGAAGATGTACCCCCACTGGCTATAAGAAGAAAGAGTGATGCTTCACAAGGTGAAGCTAGCACCAAAAGGAGAAGGGTTAACATAATAGAAATTAAGAGCGAAGAGAAAATTGAAAAAGAGAAAGAAGCATTCAAAATTCATATAAGGGAGAAGAAGAAGGAAGCCAAGAAGGCTTCACCAAAGAATAAAAAGACTATGGAAGTAAAGAAGACTCTGGGAAAAAGCAAGGCAAAGAAACAATCTAAACCAGTAAGGCCTCACTCCCTAATGAAACTTGAGGCACTGTTCAATAAAATTGTACATAATGAAATGTTAGCAAAGACAAGTGCTTTGTATAAAGATTCAAATGAGGTGTATAGGGCCATCATCATAGAAGCTATAATCAAGTATATTATTGTGCTTGAAGTTGAGATGCAAAATATCAAGAAGGATATTCTTGCTAATGAGTTATGGAATATTTTGTTAAAAAGGAGACACGAGGCAATACAAGAATAGGAAAGGCTGAAAGATGAAGCCTTGGAAAGAGTTAGTGCTCCACTTTTTGAAGATGACAAGGCCACATTGGTCGCCATATACAGTAAGGAGATTAGAACTAAACAAAGAGTTAGGATCCTCATGGGAGAAGACAAAAGTGATATGGAGAGAATCCAAAAAGAAATCAATGATAAAGCTAAGGAGATTGTGCAAAATCTAGGATTGATTTTAGTGGTTGAGGAAGATGTAAATGATGATACCATTTCTTTGGAACCAAATGTGGAATAAGAAGTACAAACTGATGATGCTCAACATGAGTAGGATATAAATAATGAAGCTGCATTAGATAATACCCCTCCAGAAGTAGAGGATATGAAAAAAGAGAATGAAGAAGAGGCAATAATCAAAGAATACATTACATAGGAAAATGTCATAACTCCTCCTTTGATAGAAAATGTTGAATTTATTCCTCTGACAAACACAAAAAATATTATAGAGAAAGAGAACACTAATAGGGTTGATGATTGAATTGATGATGTGGAGCATGAAGAAGAAAAAGTTGATGAATAAAAAGAAGAGGAGCATGAAGAAGAAGAAAAAAAAAAACATGGATGCATCTGGAGATGTAGAGAAAGACAAATCAATTGACTCTGACACTACAAATGATAAGGGGAAGGTTGAGGAAGTTACAAATACTCCTGGTGAATCTTTCGGCTCTTCCAATGATTCTCTAAGAAATATATTTAGTGTACAACCTAGTTTCCAACTAGTTGTGTCCTCATGATTGTTTCAACTATCAATGAATCAAGGAAATATGGATTTAAACAAGATCTCTCCTATCCACAAGCTTCAACTAGGAGATATGTTTCATGCATTTGCGAGGAAAGAGATAATTGAATCACATCAAAGGAGAAGAGAATTAATGGATGAGGTAGTCAAGGCATTACATGAGATCATACCTGGATCAAATGTAGACACATCTCTCTTAGGTATGGATAATCTCAAATTATTGATTGATTCTTTCAAAATATATGCATCTTAACTAAAGATAGAGGCAAAGAAAGAGGTCGAGAAGAGGATAAGTGACAAAAGGATGTTGAAGATCATAGAAAAATGTGCTATTACACATAAGAATTTTATAGAATTATTGAAAGATGTTGAAGGGTGCATATATGAGGCTAAGGCATTGTTGTGGTATGGAATGAAATGGCCCAGAGCCACACAAAGTATAAGAAAGGAGATGGAATCTATTGAGTCTCGGATTAATGCTACCTCCAATGCATATGGCCCAATAGTTGACCTTACTTGTGTGACAAGGAATGCCATAGAGGATATTCACAAGAAGTTCTTCTAGCTGCAGGCACAAAAAGAGCACATCATTTTGTAGTTTGGAGAGGTAAGGGATCCAATCAATCCTAAACTTACAATTGTTTCTAAAGCTCTTCTTAGTTTTGATAAGGCAAAGAAGATGAATCTGGTACATGCTACTCTGGAAGAAGGAGAACTTCTATTAAAATTTGAAATGCAAAAAAGGTTGTTTGCAAAGGCTAAGCAAGAATGGGAGCAAGGAAGGCAAGCCTGTGAAGATCAATTAAAGAAGTTTTAGGTGTCAACCACCTCCGATTGACTCATTTATTTATCTCTTTATGAATTTATGTTCATATTCTTTTTAAATATGTGGACCATATGGAAGTCTTTCAGTACAATTTTTAGTTTTTGCTCTGGTATATGACTCAGGGAGAGTCAATTCATTATTTTTCCAAATGTATATATGACTACATCATTCAGGGAGATTTCTAGTAAGAATCAAAATGGTTTTGTATAGGCGCCCTTTGCCCTTAATGTCAAAGGGGGAGGGTATTGGAGAGTATTTTTGAAGATCTTTTGGCATGTTTCCATCAATGACAAAGGGGGAGATTGTTAGAAGTTCAAGGAAATTGTCATTGATGATGTTGCTTGGTAACATGAGCATGGAATGTACATACCAATGTATTACAATGTTTTCATTGATGTAAACATTGTTACATATCACTTTGGGTAATCCTAACAGGTTTTTGAGGTGTTAAGGAAGTCATTTGTGCAAGTTGAGTTGGTCTGGAAAGATCAGTTGTGTGGAAATTTGACTAAGTGTCAAATTTTCTAGTTCAATGTTATAGTGCTTCGGTTTTTGGGTATGCACCACTCCACAAATGAAGATATCATTGCGATTCTAACATTAATTTGATGGATGTTTTTGATAAGGTAAGCAACATTTACAGGGTGTTGTACCCTTAACACATAGGGCCACAAGGGCCAAAAATTTGAAGTCCAATAAAAATAGAAACTAAGCCAAAAAAGCAAACACAAACCGCAAATCAACAACAGATAGACAAAACACCAAAACACAAAAAACTAACTAGCATTTTCCCAATTCTTAGACAAGAGATCAACAACATCATCTCCAACCCATTCCCGATCTTCATCAACATTCTTCCATTGCAATTCATCCTTTATAACGACAAACAAAGTGCTAGTAACAAAGTGAACCAGCTTAACAGTAAAATGGGTCAAGCCACATAATTTCTTGTCTAGACTATCCATTCTCTCCTGTAACACACGACACTCCTCCCCATCATCAACAACCTTCACAGTATCAACGCGTTCCTTGTCTAGCGGGTCTGAGGACTGGGAAGTCGAGTTATCTTTTTGTACTTTGCTGATATTAGGGATGGAGTGGGGTTCGCTAGCATACTCCTCCTCCTCATCCCCAGACATGTTCTCATCCCTGCAAATCTTGTTGTTCGATCGCTCCTCCTCCAAGTCCAAAACCACCTGCTTTTTGTTGTTGTTCTTAGCCAATCTACTAGACCTTGTGATGATAGTCTCACCACCCGTCACAATCGTCACCACAACCAATGTGTCTCCTTTAGAGTCCTTACCCACCACATTTTGACCTTTTCTTTCCTTCGCCGAAGGCTCCTTCAAACCCATCATGTCCTCTTTGCTTTTCTTCTTCGGGGTGGGTTTGACAGTAGGCTTGGCAGGGGTCGACTTGAGATCACAAATACTAGCCGCATCACTAGCCTGGGCATTTCCTGTATTTCCTTTAAGCTTTTTAGTAGTAGGTTTAGGTTTGTGAGTATTTTGCAACAACCATGTGGGTTTTTTGGATGGGACCTTTGGACTTGGTTGAAATATACCAAGCCAATTTTTTATTTTATTTTTTCAATTAACAGATTTCAAACAAAGCACCCGTTAAGGTTAGAAGATAAACCAAAACGTGCAGAAAGCAACTCTAACCAGAATGTACACCAGGATCCCGATGTGGGCAAGGTGTGAGCATTGGTCAGAGGATCTGAATTAAACTGCTTATGCAAAAAGCAACTCTAACCAAATGGCGCCGATGATGGCGAGCATATGGTCAGAGGATCTTCTTCTCTAAATACAGAAAGGAACTGTCAAGAATGTGCTTTCCAAACCAAGATGGAATGGGAGCTACCATATGACGGAGATGCTAACTATGCTGAAAGTAAACTCAACACCAAGTATGTGCTACCCAATTCCAGAGTGGAAATGAGGCGACCATATGGCGGAGATATACAGAAATACAATGCAGCTTCAGAATGTAAAGTAAGATTAAGAGAAATGCTGACAGTACTACTGTTCAGCTTACAATAATTAGAGATTTGCCTGTCAAATACATCGAATAAGAAAGTCTAACCATGCTGCAATATAGTATAATGTCTCCTCAATGATCACAAAGACTTTCAACCCAAACCCAACTCAAAAGATAGACTTTACGCAAGCTGATATGACAGAACAGCAACTTAATATGCATAACCAGCAACCCTAGAATCCACTAAAATGCTCACAACTCACTCAATACTTGCCAGAATGGCATGAGACTTGATGCAAACGAAAGCTAGGTTGATGACGATGAAGACTAGACAAAGAAACAATTGAAAAATTGAAGTATTTTTTTTTCTAATCACTTGCCAGGCAAAACAGAATGGTACAGGCTCAAGAAATGTTCTACCAACAAGATAAAATCCAAGACACCTCTAAAAAATCTGCAACTTGGCATAGAGGGGCGCCCAAGGCTAGCAAATGCATGGGTAAACTACCCAGAACCAAAATAAATTCGCCCAAAGACTTATGAGTATAAACTTCAATCTGCAATACAAAAATCAGCAACTCCAGATTTTGATTAAAATGCAAGAAACCGAACTACAAATGCAAAACAACTTCTACAATGCAAAATCTCACTACAAATCTCACTCAACTACAATCTAACTCTCCACTAGTTGCTGTCTTTCAAGCAAGAAGTCGAGCCAAGGCTAGGAGGCATTCATTCCTCGAAGCAATCCAACACCATTTCGGCAGCATAACAATATTCCAAACATAAGATGCCCAAAATGATGCACAAGACTCCTCTTTATAATTTTCGTTTGACTTCGCAAAACCCTAAAATCAGCTTTTAGGTCAAAACCTCTCATCTCCTCAAGAGGGCGTACTTCTCCTTTATGGCTTTGATTTGATATTTTAAATAAACATCATGCTTGATAAATTCGCCCTTCATAACCTTGCTTTGACTTTGCAATAATTAAAATAATCTTTTAATGAGGGCGCCACCCTCAAAGACCCCCTTTTTAAAACATCTTTAAGTCATTAATCTAGGCCCATGGTCAACATTAAAATATAATATTTAAACGTGACTTTTTAATTAGATGACTTAGCTTATCCCTCCGGAGGTGCCCTGAAGCCAATACTGAGCCAACATCTGACCAAACTGAAGCAGGAAGTCAACCGAGCTGAACTCAACTGGAAAGCTGCCAAAAATAGAATTTACTAAAAATAGTAAATTCCAAAAAGTGCTCTGAATGCCGAGATGAACATACTGCTGCGAAGCCCTCTGAAAACCCAGAAGGAATCCGCCATTGAATCCACCATCTCTGAGCCAAGACCTTCTCAAAAATAGGAAACCCTAATTTAACCTTTCGACTAGCCTTCGGGTTTCCAGAAAAAAGGCCAACGGTCATATGCACGATCAAGTTTGAGAAGGGGACATTACATTGGTTGGGGAAATGTTGCCACAATAAGCGGTTCAATTTCCTCAATATGGACAACAAATATAGGTTTGGGCATGCATAACACAAAATGGAAATGGTAGAGTCTCATAATGAGACCTTGGTGCAACAACAGGGGAGGGGTATCATCAAGGTTAAGGCTAGTGGCTTCAATGCATTTTTCAACAAAGCTCTCTAAGTCCTTAAGCAGGAAGAAAGGAAAGCTTAACAAAATTTTATGCCTAAGGTGATTTAATAGAGGGAAACGGTAGAAGAATTTTTTTTTGTATATAACTTCAAGAGTCACGTACTTCATGAGTGCCAAGCAGACTTATTCCCATGGCTATGGAAGGGCCTCTCTCTCAAATCCTGACTGGTTACATACTGACTTCTCATTCCTCACGAAAAACACATTCATGCTATCATTATCCTGGGTCTTGGTGTGCTGACCAAATACTTTTTACCAATGCTTTGCAGCCCTGTCGCTTGCACAATCACCTCTTCGTTTACTTCGAAGGAAATCCCACCCAGAGTCACTCTTTTGTCATTCCAAGAGTTGGAAAATATCGTAGATAAATTGAGGTTGTGACCCACCAGGCTCTCCATTAGGGGAGCCAAATCGCCTTCGACACAAATATACCACACCAGTGAGTCTTTATGGAATTTTCCACAATTATCAGGTTCAGTTCACACACGATCACCACCCATGATGCCACTCTGTGCAAGGAAAATCCAGAGAACCAGTGAGAGTAAAAGGTTAGAGAGAATGTTTAAGAAAAAAATCATCCGGACACTTAGGATTTTTAGCCGAACAGAGCAGTGTTGGTTAACCAAAACAAAGTGTAGGACACACGCATGAGGAGGCAAATCACATAACACAATCTTTGCAGTATCATTAATGGGAGCTTTCAAATGTTTGCGGCTAGGTAAGCAAGACATGATGGGAAAGTAAGGTTTGCCAGCCACATTGTTCTTACACAAAAATCTAGGTAGGATGGTTGTGGGGCTAAATTTAGTAATAACAAGGAGCTCGACCTTTAGAAGAGGAGACAAAATAGTGGAAAGGATAGGGCCAAAAAGGAGCATTTCCTCATAATGAAAGGTCACATCAGTATTTAAAACAAAGGATTTTGTGAAATTACAATGGCTTAGCACAATCCCTAGAAGGAGATAACGTAAGGTATGGTCCTGCTTGGCCTTGATCACAAGGTACCCACCAAACTTCCTCACGATGCCCTTTTCTCTAGAGATGAGAATCACCTCATTTTTCAATTTCTTCCACTTGTAGGTCACCTTAGCATTAGCACCCGATCTCATAGCAATCAACAAGCATGTGGACCCCCCATAAAACCCCAAAAATCACATGTTTAGTTATCATCATAGATTAAGGGCTTTGTTCTTTCAAGATTAGACCTTGAATACCTGGGGGTAGGTTCCTCAAATTGTGCCAACACTTAGAGCAATTCCAATGTGTACCAAATTTGGCTAAGGCATCAGCCACATGATTTCCCTCCCTGTAAACTGGGTACTATTCTTTAAATTTAACTTAGACACAAAAAGCCTTATGTCTAAATGGATGTCCTCAGTGCTCTACCCCAATAATATACCAAAATTAATAGCATCAATAATAAACTTAGAGTCACCTTCAATGTGAAGGTTTTCAATATAGAAGCAACAATTTGTAAGCCCTTGAGCAGCGCACGGGCTTCCACAATCTTAAAAGATTGGAAGCCAATTCCCCCAACATAACCAACCACAAAATTTCCTTTGAAATCTCTGATAACTCCCCCTATGCTAGCTCTACTCGGGTTGCCTTTGGCTGCCCTGTCAAAGTTAAGTTTAAACCAAACTCTATTCAGAGGCTTCCATATAGTGTTACTTTTGGCTAGAGATCTAGAGTTGTCATAGGAGCTTGCATCCAATTTTTGATGCCAAGCCCTAGCCATTAAAATTTCTCTCTCAAAAGGTCCTTTAATCAGATTTATCCCTTTGAAGAGAGAAATGTTTTCCTTAATGATCCAAGAACCAATACCAAAGATCTCCTTCAAACACCTCTCTCAATGTTCTTGAAAATCTTGTTGTTTCTCTCTTTCCATAAGCACCAACAGATAATGGGAGGTACTTGGTTCCAACTTTCACAAGGTAGGGGGTGAACAAATGGACCATTCCAGCTCAATAAAAAGGATTAATTTGATGGATGTTAGATGTATCTAAATCCAATATTTCATCTTGATTGGACATACAGTTTGAGAGATAAGAGTAACAAAGTTTGGCCTGGCATGTTACAATCACTTTTTATACAATATGTTTGTGTGGGAGATTCTACGCTTCTTCGCGAATAAGTTTTTGGACTTGCAGTATTGAAGATAAGTTCCCAGATGTTAGCTAAGCTTGAATTCCAGATGGTATCAAGTTTTGGGGTCCACGTGTCAAGATGTGGATACACGGATGAAGGTTTTTGCTTTTAGGTCTTATTTGGAGCCAACCTAACACGTTTGAGGTTGTGCGAATGATGAATAAGTATTTTATCTAATGTGGGATCTATTATAGGTACATGTTGACCTATCTTAAGGATTTTTGAATTTTGAATTGTGGCATGTAATATGGATGAAGTGTTTTGGAGCTGACAAGTTACATTTTGGGTATTACATCTAATTAGGCTGACCTAATTGATGTTATACTTGATATGGATATATATGCTAGATTGTTTTTCTGTGTTTTGGAGTAAGGAATGTGACATATATTTTATGTGATGCAAATTTTATCAAAGTAGTACAAATTGTGTTGTGGAAGATCTAAGTTGTGCAAATGAAGAGCATTATAGAGTGTTGAATCATAATTAGTGCGAAGATTATTATTGTGCTTCATTGGAACTGTATTCTTGCATATTGTAGATGCATTTGTACAATTCAAAATAGACTATGAGCCACCATCTTTCTTCTATATTTTTCTTTGTGGACAACGAGTCCACTTGGACAATGAGTCCACGTACAGTGAGCATTTCTATAATATACTATAACCGGTTATAATATATTGTGAGCTAACCCTCACCGTGGTTTTTCTCCTTTTTGTTTTTCCACGTAAAAATCTTGGTGTTCATGTGTTATGTGATATTGTGGACGTTTCATGCTTTCTTTTCTTACTACAGTTGAATATGCATTAGTGATTGGATGTTTAATTTTTGAATGGTTTAAGAGAATACCGATTCACCCCCCCTGTTAGTATTCTAGGTGTTCAACAAAATCGTATAACAAATTTTTATTCAAAATGGTTTTTAAACTAGTCTCACTAATGTGGCCCAATCTATGGTACTACAACATACAAGTATTTTCAAATGTTTTGGTTACATTGGTAGAGTTAACAACAATAATGACTTCAAGCCTAAATAGAGTCCCCTTCCTTGTCCCTTTTGCTATCACCAAATCTCCTCTTACCAATCTACAACCATGCTTATCAAATGTTACATATAATCCTGAATCATTCAACTTAGAAACCACAATCAAATTTCTTGCTAATCATGGGATATGCAAAACATTAGAGAGGGTTTTTAACCTCCCATCACTGTAACACAATTGAATCTTACCCCTTCTGGACATAGGATATGAAGATTTATCATCGAGGTAGAATTCACCTCCATCATGTTTTTTATATGTGGAAAACCACTCCTTATGAGGAGTCATATGATATGAGCATCTTGAATCAATTAACCAATGTTCATGAGTCATAATATGAAGAGAAGAAACCAAAGCTTCATTACCCGAGTTTGAGGATTTCTTTGTGGAGGAATCAATTTGTTTCTTTGGATTTCTACATTCCTTCTTCACATTTCCTCTTTTTCAATAGTTCTAACATTTCACTTTGTTCTTCTTCCTAGGAGTTTTAGATCTACCCTTAGACTTGTCCTTATGCCCATTCTTATCTCCTTTAGACCATCCTTCTTTAGGCCTTCCCTCGACATTGAGAGAATCACTCGAACAATCCATAGTCTTTTTCCTCATTTCTTGAGATAACAAAGTTGCTACAAGGGCATCCATCTTTAGATCTTCAAGGTTAGCAATGATAGCAAGAACAAAATTATCCCACGAGTCAGGTTAAAAACAAACAAGCATAATGCATTTATCTTCCTCTTCAACATTGACATCTATAGAGGCTATTTGATTTAAAATCAAATTAAATGAATTTAAATTCTTGACTATTGATTCACCTTCCTTCATCTTAAGAGAAAACAACTTTTGTTTGAAGTAGAGTTTATTTACCAAACTTTTTGCTTTGTAGATCTCACCCCAGTTCCAAAAAGCATGCACAGTATTTTCCTTTGACACATTAAGGAGAACATAATTAACAAGAAACAATCTAATAGTACCACATGCCTTCTTATCCATCTTCTCCCAATCTTCATCATTCTTTTTTTCGGGTTTCTTTTCATTTGTTACAACCACCCATTGATCTTGTTCTTCAAGGAGATCCTCCATTTTCAGCTTCCACAACTCATATCCCACTTCATTAAATTTTTCTATGTCCAAACGTGAAGAATTTGCAGCCATAGTTTCAACATAAAAAGCTACAAAAAATAGATCAACCAAACTCCCACTATAGCTCAAAAAACCTCTATTCTACCACCCAAGACACAAAACTGGCTAGGCTCTAATACCAAATGTTAGAAAAAAAAGGTGAATAACAACAATAGAAGCTTAAATCAACTATAAATTAGATCTAACAATGTTTACCATATAGAGTTTAAATCAACAATAACAATGAAAGCATAGAACAAAAAACTAAACACCAAATACAATGTCTAATGTGAAGAAACCTTTTCGAGAAAAAAATCCACAAAAGAAGAGATGAATAGCTTGTATTATCAACAAAATATGATTATAATACATCCACTCTAACTCCTCTCCAGCCTTCAATCCAACAACATAACCCTTGCAAATAAAACTTGAAGAAAACTCATGTTGCCATCTCCACTTTCAAGCACCTGTTATATAGAATAATGTAACCCATGAAGAATGGCATCCAAATTGGATAAACATCATGCCACCACCTTGAAATCATCAATTGTAACTCATAATGACCTCTTACAAATTCTCTTACAACTGTCATAATGTATCTTTCATGGATGGGTGCCTAGGGACCAAGATAGCAAAGATACCATCATAGATGCTGTCATAGTCATCATAGAATCTTATGAAAGGTGTCATAGCTGTCATAGATGCTCTTACAACTTATGACAGTTTCCATAACATCTCATAATGTCATATTCCCAAGGTGGACACCTAAAATCTCCATATTAACCATTTCACCATTACCGTGACAATTATCCAGTAAAAGTAACATAGTAACTCCTTGCTAGTAAAACAACAATTAATGAGGCCAATAAAACTTAATTACCACTGTCAGTGAAACCTTCAATCCCTTATGAGTGAATTACAAACAATATTAGGAGTAATTAATTACATGATATTTACAAGGTTGATGACACCTTTATCCCAATAGAATTAGTTCTAAACTCATGATCTTGTGTTATATGATCAACAACCTGTTCTTGTTGACTTTACTTGATGTATCTTGTTTTCCTTTGTGCTTCCTAATATTAGTAGACTAGCAATATTTATAAATACCATTTTTGGGCTACTCATATGTCACAAGGGAACATTTTTTGAGCCAATTCTCACATGTGCATATGAATAGTAAAAATAACAACCTCTAGTCATTCACATGCCCCTAAAATGTTTGTGTAAAATTAGTTTCCCTTTAGAGTACCAATTAAAGTGTGTAAAACAAACAATTTCTCCCTAATCTTTAATGATTATAATGAGTACATTACACACCTTGAAATACAAGCGCATAACAACATATCATGCAAGCATGTGTTTAGTCAACTCTAGGTAAGAAGGGTAAGGATGTGAAGTTGATCACATTTAGGTTTAAAAAATATTTTTTTGGTGGAATGAGTCCACAAATGCAAACTAGTCCTAAGATAAAAAAGGGATAGGTCTTGGTGGATAAGTGTGCATAGAAATGATGTGCAAGTAGAGTTGTGATAAACAAGTGAATATGAAAAACTATATAAAGGTGTGTGAATATGCGAAAGGGATGGATAATAGATGTATATAAATATGTGTAACTAGGTAGATGGATAGTCTATGAATGGTATAAAATAAAAGACCTAACTTTGTACAAAATTATGCCATTTGTCACTATATGTATATATCAAGACACTCTCTTGAAAATAATACAAGACTAAATAAATAAAAAATGACATAAGAATACAAATTTCACCATTATAATACAAAAATATGAAACACAATTATAATCCAAAAAAACTAAAAACAAATTAAATTATCTACACATTTTTGTTAGATTCTACCCATTATTTTAATCTAAAAGATTTTGAAATCGGTGGTGGTCATCATCACAAATGCCAACGAAACCATTTGTTAAAAGGCTCCATTAGAATCTTTAGATAAGGACTGAAACTAAAAGGAGGCATTTTGTCATGAATAACATCACATAGGTATGAAATTTTCAACCAGGGCACATCAATAAAAATCATCACATGTGTGGGTCAAGGCCACTCACTCTTTTTAACACTTTTCCTTGGCCCCCCACCTCACATAGAAAAGGAAGGAAAAGATTTTCAAAGCATTCAGTCCTATAGACTTTGGAAGCTTTGCTAACTACTATACACCTACTCTACTCCCACCGCAGTCATCAACACCATACATCTTTTTCAACCTCCTTCCCTCCCTCCACCATTATCGACAAAATCATGCCATGCAATCGCTCAAATATGTAATTTAGGCAAGGTAACAAAAGCATTTGGTTTGTGACATGAACCATAAGACAGGAGTATAACAAGAATAATAATGAGCACATCTAGATTTATAAAATGTGTGACAGTTGGAGATGGCGCAGTGGGCAAAACCTGTTTGCTCATCTCTTACACCAGCAATACTTTCCCCACTGTAAGTATTTCATGTTCCTTTTGACTGAAATTCTGAATTAGGTTAATTTAATTGAAGAACGCATTATTCAGTGTCTCTATCTGTCCTTTCTAATAAAAAAGAGTATACATAAGTTTTTGGTTAAATCGAGTTAATTTAGTTTGATTTTAGTTGAATGTTTGGTATATTGATTCTGTAATGTGTAAGGTGGATGGTAGGATTACGTGCCCACTGTGTTCGATAACTTTAGTGCAAATGTGGTCGTGGACGGCACTTCGGTTAACCTCGGCCTCTGGGATACTGCAGGTAATACTATTCATAAGCCCGGCCTTTAATTCTATTTTATATTTTGTTAAATATGTTTACTTTTGTTAGAAATTTCATAATTTTGATTGGATAAATTCTTCCTTCTGGGGCAAGCTTTGTTATATTTCTTTAATTTGGCTGTTGTTAGAAATTCTATATTTTTGATTGGGTAAGTTCTCACTTTTGAGGCAACCTTTGCCATATTTGTTTAGTTTTGTTCTTGTTAGAAATTTTATATTTTTGACTGGGAGAATTCTCCCTTTTGGGGCAACTTTTGCTATATTTGTATACTTTTTTGTTGTTGTTAGAAATTATATATTTTTGAATGGGTAAATTTTCACTTTTGGGTCAACCTTTGTCCTGCATGCCATGTACTGAGGGTATGTCTTTACTCAAAGTCACTCAGGATTTCCAACGGGCAGTTAGCCTGTTGGATTACATATATTTTTACCCAATTTTAACACTTTATTATGCTCAATTTTGAAAGCCCACTTGCTTTTACCTCTTCAGCTCCTCCCATTCAACACTACTTGTAATTGAAATTTATTTGCTTGTTAAATTATGTTTACAGGGAATATATTGTTGAAATTTTTTGGTTTGGTAAATTATGTTTACAGGGAAGAATTTTCAATGGGAAACTTCATATGACCTCTAGTTGTTGAAAATTTTCATGCTGTTGAATTGTGGATCTAAGGTTTACCCATGAATACTTTTTAGTTTTTTATAACATTTGTGGATAACTGATTTTTTGTTTCTTAATTATATTTATCCACATTTAAATTTTAGGTTATGAAGTCTAATTGCTGGAGTTTGTGTGGTTAATTTGTTAAATCCAGGGGTGTATCCCACACGCTACATTTGTTATTGTTGAAATTTATTTGTTTGTTAGTATCTGTTGACAGGGAATAACTGCCATTGAGCAACTTCATAGGGAACTGCAGTTGTTGAAATTATTGGTGCTGTTGAATTATGGATCTAAATTTTTCACATGAGGACAATTTCATCATATTACAGGATAATTGCATTGTTTCTTAATTATGTTTACCTGGTTAAATTTTTGGTAATGAACTCCTATTGCCGTTGTTAATGTAGTTATTTTGATAAACCCAGGGTTGCATCCCTCAGGCTTTAATAATAATGATGGTCATAATAGTTTACTTTGCCTCTGATTCTGTTTGTTATTCTGTTAAAATTTGATTTTGTTGTTGGAAGTGGGATGCCATTTTGAAACAGGATACAGGGGTGTATGAATAACAAATAGTCTCATGAAGTGGGGTTGAGAGATTTTTGTCAACAACGTGCCTGGCAGAGTTTTAGAATGTTTAGCATAGGGTTTAGACCTGTTAAAGTTCATATATATGGTGTAAAAGCTGCTGCTCAGAAATATTAGGTGCCATTTAAAAGACAACAAGTTGCAAAATAACTTTATAAATTGTTTAACCGCATTGAAACTATCATGGGGCAATAGAAATGTTAACCAAATGGAGAAAGGTCCAGCACCCATCTGTCAGGCTGGCTGCATATGCATATGCTCACCATTGATAAGATAGTTGTGATGGCACTTCTCCTCCCAAGCACACATGTGAATTCATAATTTCTTTTTGGGAAAACAGTGCCTTCTAACCTTAATACAAACCTATCCGTTGGTTCCCACCATTTGATTAATAGATCGAGTCACTTACTAGATATGAAATATGACACCCCTATCCTAACCCAGCCACACGAATGTCAAATTTCCTTTGCAGAAAACAGAGCTTTCTGATCTTATTATTTAGTTAGCCCATCTGTCAATTTCCACCATTGGATTGATAGATTGAGCCAGTTATCCTTATATGAAATATTATATCCCCCTACCCCAGTCCCCCCTCCCCCAGCCTGAATGAATTTTCTTTGAAGAAAGCAAGGCTTTTAATATTGTCAGTTGGTAAATCCGTCTTTTGGTTCCGTCCTTTAGGTATTTGCCTGTATATTTTAGCACGCCTTTCCGCATCAACATGAATGTATAATTCTTTGTGGAGAAAAAAGGCTTTCTTATCTTACTACTTGGTTTTTTTGGGTAATTGTTAAGTGGGGTGGAGTCTTAGATGCATCTTAGCTGCAAAAGAGGAGAGACATATTAGCAGGAGACAGACATATCTAAAATATTTGATGACTTGTGCACAAAAATCCACCTTAATGGGTTTTGATGTTACTGCTATTGTTCAGTGTATCTGAGTTATAGTTATTGTAATTTACCTGGACTCATTTGTCTGTGATGGATGCCTCTTATTTTTTGTATGTTTGCTTGATCAGGTCAAGAAGATTACAATAGATTGAGACCCTTGAGCTACAGGGGAGCTGATGTTTTTCTTTTGGCATTTTCGCTCATCAGTAGGGCTAGTTATGAGAATGTATCCAAAAAGGTTTGCTTTCTATGTTTTTCTGTGTCATTCTCAATAAGGTTGGTCACAGTGTATATGCTACCTTTGGTTCTGCTTTGAGTTACTTACAGAGGTGATTTGATGATCACATAGTGGATTCCTGAGCTGAGGCATTATGCCCCTGGAGTTCCGATAATCCTTGTTGGAACCAAATTAGGTTAGTACATATTTTATAAATTTGATTTGTCCCATTTATTGAGCTGCATGTATTGACTTTAAAAACAAAGTTTTCATGTTCTATGATCGATCTCATTGAAAAATTGCAGTATGTTTAATTGAGACATAAAATGCAAAAATGCTAGATGTATTTAAATAATTCTTTTTCTTGATTTACTTCTGTAGTACTTCAGTTGGACCAGCCTCATGTGTTATCTTGTCATTTTTTCACATCTTTCTGATGTTATTGACATAGATCTTGTCATTTCTTCACGTCTTTCTGATGTTAGTGACATAAATCTATTGAGAACTGAAGTTTACATTGAAAATGATCTGGCCTGTTTACTAAGACACTCATCTATATCTACTCAGTTCTCTGAATTTTTATTGGTCCTCACAATGGGATGGGATCGTCCATGCTTAGTATGCTCTTGCTCCAACCTACCATTGTGCTATATACCTCATAACTGCACTTAGGCAGATAATGCTTTGTCTTGGTTTGAATAAATATATAGTTCAAATGCCTTGATTTTAGCTGTTGAGGTGTGATTTCAACAATTTAGAAAGAATAAAAAATGCATGGTTCAAATCTTTGATTGTAAAATATTATTTCATTATCAATCTCTCTTCTTTTTTGTAAGCAACTAGTTAATATAACAAGCTGTTAACTGTAACATGCGATGCCAATTATTAGGACATACAAGGTTTAGACATGTTAGCAAAACAAGGGTCAACTTAACTTACTGTTTGGACCAGGTTTTACTCTTGATCATGTTGTTGAGACTTGGACTTGGCAAAGGCAAGCTGTTTTTTTGACTCAGACTTGGACTTGGTGGAAAAACTCAACTGAAACTCAGCGATTAAAAAAAAATATACAATATGTTTTTAATGGTTTTTTGGAAAATTTTAAGTTGATTTTCTGTGTTTTTGGCAGATTCAGGCGAGTCAAGTCTACAGACTTGCTGAGCCCGATTTAGACTTGGATCCACTAGTTGTTAGTTTTATAAGATCAGATATATGCACAGAAATTAATTCAAAATTGACACAAGAACACAGCCAATACCCTGGGAAAACCCTCCAACCTGAGGGAGAAAAACCCAGCCAATATATCTCCTATATATTGATAATAATAAGAGCAGCAATCTGCTTACAACTTAGGCACAAGCACAATGCCTGAATAATACAATGAACAGCAGCACCTCTCCTAGATGTAAAAACACAAACAATATGTTTCTCCTTTATAATCGACCTGCTGCTGTAGATGATGATCTGCTGATAAGTGCGAACTTCTCCTTCTGCTCTTAAGAATGCGAACTTGCTTGAAATGAACTTGATTACAAATGAAAGAGATTTCACAAGTATATATACATGCAAGATGGAAAGGACGTGACCTTTCAACAAGGAGGTCAGCCACAAAAAGAAAGGACGTCTCTTCTAGAAGGCGCAATTTCCTAGACAGGTCGGCTCCTTATTATAAATATATTTAATTATTATAAAATCATTTCATTTAATATGAAGTTGGCCTCTTCATGCATTAGATCAATTATATATAAATTTAAATAGCTAAAGCTATATTTAAATTTATCTTCTAATCAATTCGATCCTGGAAGTATTCATCACGTGGCTGCTAATAATCATCGACACTCCCTCTCAGCTAGGGAGGAATACTTCCACCTGTGTAAGACATATCACCTCATAG